>JBAMBO010004492.1:0-80268 GCA_037044535.1 Lordiphosa magnipectinata
GTTGTTCGCTAGGCTTTGTAAGAACCATAACGCTGTGTCACACACACACCTGTAAATATATGTTTATTAATTATCCGGTTCGATCGACCAATTCCAATGGTTTCCTCTTCGTCGTTTGTGTCAATTTTGTATTTTTCTTTATTAAACAACAACTTAAACAATTTAACTCTTGTGGCGGTCAGCCTTGTCTGTGGCGGTCAGCCTTATTTTTTCTTATTCTTTGCACTGTCTGTGCTCTTTGCACTGTCTGTGCTGCTTGAAGCCTTATACTCGACTCGCGGTCTTTTCAATTGGTGTTACCGTTTTGGGCATCTTTTAAAATACCAAATTCTTACAATTAGGATTGCCAACTCGGCTTACATATTCAACTTAAATACGTTAATATTTGAAATTAAAAATATAACTGCTTAATTCAGAACATTCTCCTCCCAAAGTATTGTTACCATATGTAAAAGGACCTTTTAATATTTTATTATTTAATCATATGTAGCAATACTTTTCACATTTCTTTGTTTGGTAGTAAATCTAGTTTAATTAACTTAATAACTGATCTCTTGTATGTGCCATTTTATGTTTTAACATCTACGATTCTAACTCGGCCATCTTGAGATATATATGTATTGATTACTTTGCCCATTGGCCATGTGTTTCTTGGCAAGTTTGAATCCATAATTATTACAACGTCTCCTTCAGAGATCTTTCCTTGGTCTTTTGACCATTTCTTACTGCACAATAAATACTGGCGATAATCTTTTTTCCACTTCTGCCAAAACATATCTGCCATTTTTTGCGATGCCTTCCACATATTTAAAAGTTTCAAGTCTTTGTCAGTGGCATCTGAATAAAATGAGTCTCTGTAGTTTGGACCGATTAAAATACTGTTGGGGGGTTCTGTATCATTTGAGTCCGAAGGAATGTACAAAAGAGGTCTACTATTTATCATGAACTCTATTTCGCAGATAACTGTCTTTAACACATATTCTTTTGGATATCGATCTTTCAGAATATAAAGTAAATATTTTTTGACTGACTGGATTAATCGTTCCCACGCTCCTCCCATATGTGGAGACAAAGGGGGGTTAAAATACCATATACACTTCTTAGATGTCATAAACTGTGTAATCTCATCTTCAGGCCAATTAGCTATAATCTCGCTAATATTTTTGCTAGCTTTTGTAAAATTGGTCCCATTGTCCGAATATAACTCTATTGGGAATCCCCGTCGACACCCAAATTGTCGAAAAACATTCATAAAGGCGTTGCATGACAAGTCTTCAGCAATTTCTAAGTGTATGGCACGTGATGTCATACAAGTGAAAATGACCCCATATCGTTTGACGTGACTACGATTCACTAATATCTGTATTGGGCCAAAATAATCGACACCTGTTTTAAAAATGGCCTTTCTGTGGGTAATACTCTACATGGCGGTAGTTGACCCATAATTGGAACAACTGGTTGTGATCTTTTATTTTTGCAAAACTGACAATCTCGAATCACCTTTTTTACTACACTGCGGCATTTTATAATCCAAAACTTCTGTCGAAGATTAGCTATAAATGTTTCAGTACCCATGTGACAATTTTGGACGTGGTAATAATGAACCAGTAAAGTCGTGAGCGCGTGTCCTTTGCTCAATATTATTGGATTCTTAGAGTCAAAGTCGAAACATTCTTCATTAATGTTGTTTAACCTTCCGCGTAGTCGTAACAATCCGTCATCCGTCATACAAACTGGAAGTGATTTTAAAGAACTCGATTTGTCAATGGCTTTTCCCCTTTTAATACATTGAATTTCATTTCGATACGAATCCAACTGAATTTTCTTGAAAATAATATGTTCTGCTTTATTTACCTCATCAGCTGTCAATTCGTTTTTTTGTTGGACTTGTCGTTCTTTCTTTAATTTGCCAATGTATCTTAATATCCATGCTACTGTTCGAACATATCTCATCCAATTAGAAAACCTGGACTCATCGGGTAATGTTATCATGCTGGTCTTTTCCCTTATACAATGAACATATTCCTGGTCAAATATGAGTTATCTGACTGATGTTCTTGATTAATTTTTCCTTTTGGCCACTCCGAAAAGGGTTTGTATAAAAAGAGTGGACCTTTTAGCCAAATTTCATTGTAGTTAAAATCAAATTTTATGATTTTTGTAGCTTGGTCTGCTGGATTGAGCTTTGTAGGGACATATCTCCAGTCTTGTGGATTTGTTAGTTCCTGAATTTCCCCGAGTCTTTGTGCAACAAATGCTTTAAAACGCTTACTGCTTGATCTAAGCCAGTACAATATAATCTCGGAGTCCGTCCACATATAAGTCTTGCTGATAGTTATGTTCAAGATGTCTTTTAATGCCTTGCCAATTCTGGCTCCTAACAAAGCTCCTTGTAACTCCAATCTTGGTATAGACATTGGTTTTAATGGAGATACTTTCGACTTGGCCATTATTAATGAACACTCTACTTCCTGACCATAACTGAATCTCAAATATGCGCATGTGGCATAAGCGGACTTCGAAGCGTCACAAAAAATATGAAGCTGAATGTCACATTTATCAATTGGGAGTTTTGTCATTTGTCGTGGAACTGAAAATTCGTTTATCTTTGTCAATTTGGAACATAAGTCTTTCCATAATTCATGACAATCGTCTGTACTTAATTCGTCCCAACCAATCCCACTGTCCCAGATTAACTGTAACAGAATTTTATTGGCGATCAGTAAATTCGAGAGAAATCCAAGAGGATCGAAAATTGACATAGTGATCTTAAGTACTTCCCGTTTGGTTGGTCGTTTCACCAAATTTAAGATATCCTCATGTGACCTTTTGAATTTTAAATTGAACGCAAAGTTGTCTTTTTTAAAATCCCACATCAGTCCTAAGATTCGTTCTTCTGTTTCATTTTTAATTTGTTTCGTGTCCATTAGTTTGCTGTTTTCATTTAGTCTTGTCAAGACGTCATTTGAATTAGACACCCAGTTACACATATCGAACCCAGCTTGTTTGTGAATATATGTAACTTCATTTATCAACTTAACTGCGCTGTCTACGTCAGGCGCTCCTCCCAAGTAATCATCCATATAATGATTATTGACTACATCATTACTGGCTTTGGGAAATTTGTCTTTGAAATCTAAAGCATTTCGATTTCTTGTTTCTTGAGCTATGCTTGGGCTACATTTTGCACCAAAGAACAGAACCTGAATTTCATAAACGTCTGGTTCAGTGTCTCGAGTTGATCCTCTCCAAAGAATTCTTTGGGCATGTCTGTCTTCCTGACGGACTAGTATCTGTAGAAACATCTCCTTTATGTCCCCAACAAAAACTACGTTGTGTTCCCGAAAGTTCATTAATACGGAAACGAGTTGATTGTACAAGTCTGGTCCTGTTAATAGAAAGTCGTTTAAGCAATATCCATGAGATTTGGATGCTGCATCAAACACGATCCGTAGCTTGTCTGGCTTGTTACTATTAACTACACCGAAATGAGGAAGATAATATGTCAATGGCGTTTCAGTCGCTATCTCTGCTGGACTTAGCTTCCGCAAATATCCTTTAGATACGTACGAGTCTATCATTGCACGGTACTTTTCTCCGTATTCCCTGTCTTTATCAAACTTTCGCTCCAAATGAATCAGTCTGTTATATGCATTATTATAACTTTCTGGCAGTTTTTTCTGTTCACCTTTCCAAAAAAGGCCACATTCGAATCTATTTCCTTTCCTTTTTAGAGTGGAATCAAGTATTTCCAGACACTTTTTGTCGTCGAGGGAAATCGGATTGTCTTTTGAAGTGGTCAATTCATTTTCTAAGGCCCAGTAAGATTTCACAAGATCCTGTAAACCATTCAGGTCGTCTTTGTCATTTAATGTTTCGACACAATTTTTAATGTGAAATGAATAGTCGGATTGTATTGAATGTCTTGATGAATCAACAATGCCATGAATCACCCAGCCTAATGAAGTCCTACTTGCAACTGGTCCCTGAAATTATTCGTATTTTAGTTTTCGAGTTACAATAACTGACCAATTATCCTGTCCAATTAGGAGTTTTGGTTGTGCATCTTCGTATGAAAGGTCACCAAATGGTTTTAAAAATGTCCATTTGTCAGTCAGATTGTTGATATTAAGGGTTTGAGTTGGTAGATTAAGACCAGAAATTGTTTTTACTTTCCTTAAAGTGAACGATTTTGAAGATTCACTTTTCCCTTTGACGCAAACACTAACCACTTTTGAATCATTCTGCTCGTGTACCTCATTATTTGTCCATTGCATTCTCAATGGACTTATAGGCCCGTCTAATCCTAGTTCATCAGCTATATCTTGATCTAACAGAGATACTGTAGAAGCTTCATCCAAAAGAGCCTAAGTTTCTATAGTCTTCTGGGGTCCAATAATTGAAATAGGAATGACTTTGAGGAGTATCTTCTTGTCACATAAATTAATGTTACAATTGTTGTCAGTCTGTATTTGTGTATTCTCCTTTGTCTTTAAACTTTCCCTGATTTCGTTCGGTTTCTTGTCCTTATGCAATAATGGGTTATGCGTTTGAGAACAATTATTCATTTTGCAAGGCTTCTTTCGCTTGCAGTCTTTCATCAAATGGTTATTGCCTAGACATGATATGCATAATCGATTTTTTGTAACATGTTGCCAGCGTCGATCAATGTCTAAATTTTTAAATTTGTCACAAAAGTTTATGTAATGATTTGTTTGTTTACAAAAAAGGCAATATTTAGATCTGTTTTGATCGTTAGAGTTCACCTGATTTGAAACAGTCAATGTTGTTTCTTTTGTCTTTATCTGTCCGAACCCTAGCATCTGTGCAGCTTTCGTTTTCTTGCTTAGCCATTTATGCAAAATAATTAGCTTTGGTTCTTTACTTTTTCTTTCTTGATAATACTGCATAAAAGCTAATCGCTGTGATAATGGAAATTTATCTAATACATCCTCAAACAAGATAGGATTTCTAATATGATCTTTCTCTTCAAAGTTTTGTAGTGTACATATTAGATTTGTTAGCATGTCAAATAAACTTATAAGTTTTTCAATTTTGCCGTCCTTAATTGGTGGCTGATTTTTAATTTGATCAATTAAATGTCTGATAATGTGTGTTGGTTCACCAAATCGTTCTTTTAACGAGTTAATAATAACATTTACATTTTGTGGTAACAATAACAATGATTGAACAGATTCTTTTGCTCTACCAGTCAATGCTTTTCTTAGTCGGTTTATGTTTTCATAGTCGGAAAAGCTACATATATCAGAACTATTTATAAACTCTGAATAAAATAATGGCCATTCAAGGGGATCTCCAGAAAATACAGGTAGATCCTGTGTAATGGTTTGTCGGGCCATAAATGTCTGAATAATATTTTGGTTTACAACATTGTCTTGTACCTGATTGTTTTCATTTCTTTGTGGCTGTCTGCCAACCCACTCACGTGTTCGTCTTGCCGTTTGCAAATCGATGTCATCAGCATTCTCGTTGTCGTCACCTTGGTCGTCAGGTTGATCATCAGATTGGTCATCTTCCAGTGGTTCGATGTCAGATCGGTCGGTGTCTCCGTAGCCAGTGGTTTGTTCCTCCAATTCAGCTATTTTCAGTTGTCGCTGCATTTCATTCTGCTTTTGCTGCATTTCATTCTGCTTTTGCTGCATTTCATAATGCATTTTTTGCTGTAGTAGGTCCTGCTGCGTGTTCAAGAACTCCATTTCAATTTTAAGTTGTTGAACCCTTATCGATTTCCGCGAGCGCTGTGATCCAAGTTTTGATGGCGCCTTCTTTTTTGTTTGTAATGGTGTCTCCATTTCACTATGTGTTGGTGTCTTCTTTTTTATTTGTAATGGTGTCTCCATTTCACTTTGTGTTGGTGTCTTCTTTTTATTATGTATTGGTGTCCCCTTTACATATGTAGATTTTTTATTTTTGGCTAGTGGATATGGAGTCGATGCATTCCCTTGTGCATTGATTACAGTCTTTTCCAACTGTTCGTTGATCCCATGATCAAATCCACTAGCTAAATTCTCATAATCATTGTCGTCTGTCGATTGCAGACTTTTGTCCTTTTCTGTATCCATTTTTGCAGTCGATTTTTTATTGCGTAGTAGCATAATCCAGAATATTCCAGTTGTCAGAAATTTACTATGTACAGTTGCCGGTTAAGTGTGTATATGTGAATTACATACACAAGCTGCACAAGCGTTTTGTCTGTGTGTGTATGTGTAGCCGTTTCAAGCTACATACATGTGTATAAGCGTCTGATGACATACACACACTTCTGGTGTAATACGCAATTCCGTTGTTGTTGTTGTTGAAGATGAAATTCTTGGAATTTCACGATGTCGCCTGTTTTTCCAAAGTGCCGTTCGTTAGGCTTTCGAAGGACCATAATGTTGTTCGCTAGGCTTTGTAAGAACCATAACGCTGTGTCACATACACACCTGTAAATATATGTTTATTAATTATCCGGTTCGATCGACCAATTCCAATGGTTTCCAAGAGGTCAATTTTGTATTTTTCTTTATTAAACAACAACTTGAACTAAAACTTAAACAATTTAACTCTTGTGGCGGTCAGCCTTGTCTGTGGCGGTCAGCCTTATTTTTTCTTATTCTTTGCACTGTCTGTGCTCTTTGCACTGTCTGTGCTGCTTGAAGCCTTATACTCGACTCGCGGTCTTTTCAATTGGTGTTACCGTTTTGGGCATCTTTTAAAATACCAAATTCTTACAATTAGGATTGCCAACTCGGCTTACATATTCAACTTAAATACGTTAATATTTGAAATTAAAAATATAACTGCTTAATTCCGAACATATATTATCCTAGGCCTTATATCTAACTACTCTCAAAAGGAAAATAAGATCCGAGCACAAACACCAAAGTTATTAAACAATTTTGCTTATTGGAGCGGGGGGCGACCACTGCATGCATGCAGCTGTTCGCGAGCGTCTGTGTGTGTGCGTTTGTGGATGTGAGTGTGTTTGCATGTGTGTCTCAATTGAACAGGGCATTTCGTAGTCGGGAAACTCGACTACAGCGCTCTTACTTGTTATTTTATGCAATGGTAAATTTTTCGGCTGTTCTCTTGTTTTATCTTGCTAAAGTTGCGTTTTTTAGCAGACTATGTGAAACAATTGTGGTCGAGCGTGGCGTACCAGTTGTATGTGTGGCTGCTGGTGCGGGAGGTTGTGGGTTCGATCCCGCCTTGGACCATCTAATAGAAAAAGATTTTTTTTTCTTTAGAAAAAAGCTTTTACATTACCCGGTCACCTTCACCAGCTACTGACGCTAGCTGTGAAGTAACTAGCCATGAAAAAGCAAAAATTCTCCAACTATTGCCGTTCGGATTCGGCGTTAAACTGTAGGTCCCTCTTTCTCTTGTGCGAAAAATTATAAGTACACACGCCAAGAGATTGAGAGAAGCTTGGCCCTGGCCCACCTGGAGGTGCTACATTTACATGTGAAACGAGAGCGTAAGTTAAAGTCGGCTCTAACCGACTTCGATATACCCGTTACTCATGGAAACAAATGTTTAATAGCCTTACTGTATGCCTGAGGTGGGTCAGCCGAAAAGTATGCAACATTTTTTAACTCGTCTCTCTCTCTCTCTCTCTCTCTCTCACTAAGATTGCTGCTGAACGCAATGCTTAGGTTATGAGTGGGGTGGGTGGTGGGTGTTAACTGATCGTTTTTTGCTCATAACTTGAGTATCGTTCATCCGATCTTTATCATTCCTTCAGCAAATCGATAAATAATTTTAAGTACTAGATATCTCTAGAAAGTACGAACCATCTATCATAAAAACTGTAGGAGATATGACGTTTTTTCCAAATTGCGGGGGCGTGAGGGGGCGTGGCAAAAATTGAAAATAAACTTGATCTGCGTGCAGACAATAGGAGTCTACATTTCAAATTTGGTTGCTCTAGCTCTTCTAGTCTCTGAGATCTAGGTGTTCATACAGACGGACGGACGGACGGACGGACGGACAGACGGACAGACGGACAGACGGACAGACGGACATGGCTATATCGACTCGGCTGTTGATGCTGATCAAGAATATATATACTTTATATGGTCGGAAATGATTCCTTCTGCCTGTTACATACATTTGCACGACTTTAGTAGACCCTTTTACTCTACGAGTAACGGGTATAAAAATTAGTCACTGAAGAAACTTTATAAAGCATATTTCGAATACCTCGAACCTCGCAAACTTTTGAAACACTTACACGTACAGAATGACTAAGTCAATGCGTATGGAATGTCAAGGGCTGTTTTTCACATATCAGTGCTAGGACTCCAGTTTTGTTATCCGCGCAACAAGAGCAAGAAAATCTTCTCGTCTGCTAATCAAAATGATTTCAAACCATATTTTTAACGATCGTAATATTATAACCCATATTCCAAAGTTTTTCGTTCACTGCTGATGGCTGCGTACTCTAAATCTTTTTCCGAAATCCTTGTTCATATTGCTCTTTGCATATATTTGGTGAATTAAGATATTTGGGCTTCAGCCCCTATAGCTCCCCCGGATTTGCTACTGTATAAGTAAACATATTTGTATACTTTATAGCAGCGGTGGGCATGAATTTTGAGTTTGGCAGCAGCCCAACAACATTAAAAACAACCGTTGTCAGCGAGTCTTGATCGCCCAAATGCAGCTGCGCGCCGTCTCTGTGCGCGTCTTTTTGGCGCCGTACTCCGATTCGCATTGACATTGCTGTTGTTCACAATTTGAAGCTAGTTAGTTTGCGACGCAGTTTATTATGAGACTGACTGGCACCAATTGCCGAAAAAAAATCTCGGAGCAAAGGGAGCAAGGGCTTGCCCACCGCTGCTTTATAGGGTCGGAAATGATTCCTTCTCCTTGTTACACACTTTTGAACAAACTTAATATATCTTGTGTACGTTTGGTATAGAGTTTAAAAATACCCGCGGCTGCATAAATTGCTTTGGATAATGCTAGAAGAAGCCCGTTGGTGAGAGAAACAAAATCGTAACAAGAGTTTCAGTAATGCAATCCACTTTTAATTTCTGATGAAGCGTAACCTACTTCTCTGCCGCGATATCCCACTGCTTTTCCATATTGTATTACTGCCCTTCCTCCGGAGTTCTGTGCTTCCACCGAAAAAACATCCATAAATTTGTAAAGATCAAAGGTCTCAAAAACATGATAGGGTAGTTAAAAATTTCACCGCTGATAACTTGTCTCCCATTTCATAGTTTGAAATTCTCGCCGATATAATTTATTGATAGTTTTTTTTCGACACTTTATTGAATAATAGGTCCATCCAATTATCGGCAAAAGCGCGTCCAACTCTGTGGTTTGGTGAGGAGAGCAGGCAAAAAGTTGCATCCACTTTGAACGCTGGTTCTGCAAACTTGTTTTTTCATAGTTATACGATGAATATCGATGAGTATCGATATAGATAAGACATTTTGATAACACAATCAGCTGGCACAACAATTGGCGGTAATGGAAGGATAATTTATTTAAATACTATTGTTGATTTATTTAAATAAAGTTTTTCAAATTCAGTCCAACAAGTACAGGTAGAGATGCAACTATTTGCAAATGGTTCTTCATTTGATAATGTCATTCATATATGTTTCAGAAAGGAGCATGCCAAGTGTGGGCCATCCCTCAGAACGCACCCTACCTAGGAATTAAATTATTCCCTCTGAATTGGGATAATCCAAATTGCCTTCTAATCGTTCAATATTCGACTAATAAGCCAGGCGTGTAAATAGCGACGTTTCGCTTGTCCATTGAAGTCGCAAACCGAAAAGTCACAGACACTAAATCTGAAATGTTTGCCTCTAGACAAGAAAGCATTCCTTAAAAATTGTCTGTTATCCAAAATGAACCTGCTTTAAATTATTTATTTATTTATTTATACATTCTAGTGTTACAAGTAAAAACTTTAATTTTATAACAATAGTCCCAAAAATAGATCAAACAATTGTAACATAAACAATTAAATGAATTGAATTAATTTTAAAAATTAGAATAAATTATAATTTTTAAATATATCTCCTCTCCTCTATATATAAAACAGTTTTTCCTGATTCACTGATTGGCAATCAACGCAGTGCACAAACGGTAAGAGATAGAAAGCTGAAATTTGGACAGGAGTTTCCATTAGTGGTGAAAGTGCGTACTAAGACGGCGTTTTGGAAAATTCCAACCGGAAAAACGTCGGAAAAGTTTGAATGGGAAAAATTGTTTTTCATCCGATTGACATGAAATTTGGTTTGTAAGCGTAGTACGTTAAATAATTCGACACGTGTTTTCCCGATTTATGAAAATCCACCCAGGAGGAAAATGTCCGGAAAATTCTGCATGCAAGAAACTATTTTTCATCCGATTGAGTTGAAACTCGGTTTGTAAGGATAGAAAACGAAATAATTTGAAATGTGATATTCCAATGTCGGAAAATCCGTCCCCCGGCGTGAAAATGCCCGGAAAGTTCTGCATGCAAAAACTATTTTTATCCGATTGGCTTGAAACTCGGTTTGTACAGCGTAGTACGGAGACGCTGACAATTTTTGCGGAGCGGAAATTGTTTGATATTTTCCAGAGCCGCTCAGACAATGTTGTGTGACCAGGCAAAAGACAGAAATCAGCTGTTGTGTGTATAAAAAATAAGCGGGCTAATTCAAATAAAATAAGAGTATATTAAATTGAAAATAAAAGTCACTAGGGGAAATTCAGTTGTCTGTGTTAATGCCATGGTCTATTTCATGGAAGCATTTTGTGTGGGCAGGTAGAAGCAGTGCCCTTTATTTTGGGCTGGGGGAGCAGAACTTAGCCTCTTAGACATACTACTATAACGACAACACAAAACGCATCTGGAGATTAAAATTACTGGGCCGCACATTAAACCAGAGGTAATATTCATAGCCACAGCCAGCTCCATAGAGCCACTACTATAATGGGCTTGGCCGTTGGCTGTAGGGCCGTCCGGTGGGAGACTGTGGAGACTGCGAAGGTTTAGACTCGGGTGGTGTGCATACATTGGGCAAATGGCATGCCGGAAGGATTCTCCGCCACAATACAGCTGCGGGTATCGAAATGCTTTTTGTTGGCCAGATTCCATAAAATTGGTTGCGACTCGTCCATTTTGATCAGCTCTACTTGTTTGTCCACCTCTCAGTTGTCCAAATAATTGTAGTTTTGTTTTTGGTCTTCTTTGCTTTAATTTTTATACCCGTTACTCGTAGAGTAAAAGGGTCTACTAAAGTCGTGCAAATGTATGTAACAGGCAGAAGGAATCATTTCCGACCATATAAAGTATATATATTCTTGATCAGCATCAACAGCCGAGTCGATATAGCCATGTCCGTCTGTCCGTCTGTCCGTCTGTCCGTCCGTCCGTCCGTCCGTCCGTCTGTATGAACACCTAGATCTCAGAGACTAGAAGAGCTAGAGCAACCAAATTTGAAATGTAGACTCCTATTGTCTGCACGCAGATCAAGTTTATTTTCAATTTTTGCCACGCCCCCTCACGCCCCCGCAATTTGGAAAAAACGTCATATCTCCTACAGTTTTTATGATAGATGGTTCGTACTTTCTAGAGATATCTAGTACTTAAAATTATTTATCGATTTGCTGAAGGAATGATAAAGATCGGATGAACGATACTCAAGTTATGAGCAAAAAACGATCAGTTAACACCCACCACCCACCCCACTCATAACCTAAGCATTGCGTTCAGCAGCAATCTTAGTGAGAGAGAGAGAGAGAGAGAGAGACGAGTTAAAAAATGTTGCATACTTTTCGGCTGACCCACCTCAGGCATACAGTAAGGCTATTAAACATTTGTTTCCATGAGTAACGGGTATATCGAAGTCGGTTAGAGCCGACTTTAACTTACGCTCTCGTTTTCATTGTGTGCTCAATTCTCTAAGGCACCTCTGACAATTATCATGGTGAAACAATATAAAGGTGTTCCATTCCGCCGTGGCGGGGTACTTATTTTTTAAAGAGAGCAGTGAGTATGAGAGCATGGTGAGAGAGCTAAGAAAGAGACAGATACGACTTCATATACCGGCACTGCTCTTGCTAGTGTTGATTGTTAGCTGCAGCAAATAAAAGAATACGAAATGAAATATATGAAACAAATTTGTTGTATGAATTCATTTTTTAATCAACTTTATATTTTAGAAAATAAGTAACAATTAATAATATTATAATAACAATAATAACAATATATAATAATAACAATATATAACAATTAATAATAATAACAATATATAACAATTAATAATAGGTATAATAGGAAAAACTTTGTTTATTGTCTTTGCGCGACAAATGCAACAGTATTGTTTCGACATTTTCTAAGTATAAAATTAAAAGTATTTCCGCAACACGACTGCTCACTTCAAAATGTCAATGCATACTGACAAACGCTAAGTACCCCGAAAGAGAGCAGGAATGTGGAATGAAACACCTTTATATTGTTTTACCATGACAATTATAATACAAGTTTCATAATTTCCAGACTCCCCTTCGACAATTTATCAGCTGTTTTCAAAATAACGAGTTGGCAGGTCCAAGCAATTGTCAGGGCAAATTGTTGGTTGCTCCGTACTCGCTCTGACAATGTGCTCTGACAATTTTCATGAGCGGATATTCTGAGCTATGTAATTAGATAGGCTCCGTAAAAATTATCAGCTTCTCCGTACTACGCTTAAGGATAGAATATGAAATAATTTCCAATGTTATTTTCCAATGTCGGAAATTATGCCCACTGGGTGTGAAAATTCCCGGAAAATTCTGAATACAAAAAACTATTTTGCATCTGATTGGCTTGAATTTCGCTTTGCAAGGATGGAATACGAAATAATTTGAAATGTGATTTCCCAATGTCGGAAAATCCGCCCCCAGACGTGAAAATTCCCGGAAAATTCTGCAGGCAAAAGCAATTTTTTAACGATTGGCTTGAAACTCGGTTTGCAAGGATAGAATGCGAAATAATTTGAAAAGGGGCGGTAACGATAACGATAACGATAACGATAACGATAACGATAACGATAACGATAACGATAACGATAACGATAACGATAACGATAACGATAACGATAACGATAACGATAACGATAACGATAACGATAACGATAACGATAACGATAACGATAACGATAACGATAACGATAACGATAACGATAACGATAACGATAACGATAACGATAACGATAACGATAACGATAACGATAAAATATTTTCTAAATTTGTATTTGTATGTAGAACAAATGAGTAAGTAAAGCAGTGACTTAACACATACGTGGCGAGGATTCACTTGAATTTGGCTTAGTAATTAAACAAATTCGTAAAGTTGAAAACTCAATTGGCAAAAGTGATGGACGCTCAAAACACGATTATGCAGAGTCAACCAAAAATTGAAAAATGCCAAATTAGTATAACCCTTAAAAAGCTGACGAAAAAGAACATGCCTCCTGATAGCGACGTATTACCCATTTGTAGTCTGGACAATTTAAAGCTTTGTAAAAAAATACATTTTATTTATCAAGGTGTAACAAAATCATTTAAAATAAACTAATATAAAAACCACTGCATTACTACATCATTACCCACTCATATAGGCTGTAATGCACGTGCATTACCAACCCATATACTTCTCTTTCAATAGTACATTGCATCGTAAAACAAGTACTTTACCCACCCGTATACTTTTCGATCTTTAGTAAATTGAATCGTATTACAAGTGCTTTACGACTGAGTATGCGATTCCTAAATTGTGCGTTGAGTTGTAAACGGACTGCGAACATTCTGCATTACAATTTAAAACAAGAAAGAAAGTCGGTCAAGCCCGATAATAACAAGCTCTGCACCCTTAATGTCGCAGCTCGCATTTGCTCACGAGTTATACGCGCTCATCTTTAAGTTTCTTTCTCTCTCTCTCTCTCTCACTAAGATTGCTTCTGTTGAACGAAATGCTGTTATGGGTAGGGGGTGTTAACTGGCCGTTTTTTGCTCATAACTTGAGTATCGTTCATCCGATCTTTATCATTCCTTCAGCAAATCGATAAATAATTTTTATTACTAGATATCTCTACGAACAATCTCTCATCAAAACTGTGGAAGATATGACGTTTTTTCCAAATTGCGGGGGCGGGAGGGGTCGTGGCAAAAATTGTCAAAACAAAAAATATACATATGTCCCATACTTGTCAAACCTCTATCTCTTACCATTTCTGAGATCTGTTTGTTCATACAGACTGACGGACGGACAGACAGACTTCATACTGGAAGCAAAGTAATCTAGGAGTAATCAATTTTGTAATGGCAATTTGCGCCGCTGGGTGCTTACACATACACACATACATATTTGTGTTCGTGTAACTGTGTGCAGAGAGCGAGATCAAGAGAGAGAGAGAGGTGCACGACAACGTCACCACAGACGCAGCAACTACAACTCGAACAACAACAACAAGAGCAGCTGAAGCAACAACAAAACCAACTTCAAAAACAACAACAAGAGCTTCAGCAATAACTACAGCACCTAAAAGAAATGCAGCAGAACAACAACAAAAATAATATTAATGAAACAACTACAACAAATGTTTAATTTAAGTTAATAGTAGTGTTAGTAATATAATTTAACATACATATGTACATTTGTGTTCCTTAAAAAAATCGGCAATATTTGGCTTCATTTTGTTAGGCACTTACACACACAAACGGTGATCAATGTTCATAAGTTTGTATGCAAAATGCATAGGTATGTCTGCGTGTTTCTTCCTCTCTCTCTCTCTCTCTCTCCCTCTCTCTCTTTGTAGTTAACTGTTTGTTACAAACAAAACAAAAAAAACGCATGGCCATATAATTTGCTTACAGTTGGGTGGAATGTGGGTGCGAAGTGGATGGGAACTAGGTGGGATGTGGGCACAGATGGGAGAAGGATAGATCCAACGTTTGCGCAGTCCCTTTTCTCTGTTAGCTGCGCTGCTGCGACGCTCAGGTCCGATCCTCGCCCTGTCCTGCTCTGTCGCAGTTGCATTTTGTTTGCGCCATGGCATGGCTGATGGGTGGGAGTGAAACAGGGTTCAGTTTGAGACGAAGACGGTTCGAGTTCGAGACGAAGAAGGTTGCAGTAGCAAGCAGAAATTGGTTTGACAGAGCAAACGTATAGTCTAGATTTAGATGATCGTTGATGTGGGTGGGAAGTGGATGGTAACTGGGTGGGAAGTTGGTGGTGAGTGGGTGGGATATGGGAGGGAACTGGGTGGGAATTTTGTGGTTAGTGGGTGGGATGTGGGTGGGATGTGGGTGGGATGTAGGTGGGATTTGGGTGTTAAGTGGGGGGAAGTGGATGGGAACTGGGTGGGAAGTGAATGTGAACAAGGTGGGAAGTGGATGGGAACTGGGTGGGAAGTTGGTGCTTACTGGGTGGGATTTGGGTGGTAAATGGGTGGGAGCTGGTGGTAAGTGGGAGGGATGTGGGTGGGAAGTAGGTGGGATGTGGGTGGTAAGTGGGGGGGAGGAGAGTGGTATGTGGGTGCGAAGTGCATGGAAACTGGGTGGTTAATGGGTGGGAACTGGGTGGTATGTGGGTTGGATGTGGGTGGGAAGTGGGTGGTATGTGTGGATGTGGGATATTGGTTCCATACGCAGCGAAGCGCGACGGGTTCTACGCTAGTATTTGTATATAACACAAGGCAACAAAATTAGACTTTTACCAGTACATTGAAGGGTCTGTGGTGATTCTAGATGATTTTCATGTGCTCAAAACGAATCTGTTTTCAGAAATGGTCCATCACGTCGAGATTTTTAGTAGTTTGAGCTTAAAGATACAAAAAATTCCTTATTTGACTCTTTTTAAACGCGTTTTGTGGGGAACTTATACTTCTGTTTTGACTTTCTTTGATATTGTCAGAAAGAACTACTCCTTAACTTTGAAATAAACTATCCCAATCAATTCTGCAATTTTTTCCAATGAAGATATACCATTTTTAGTAATTGTAAACGAGTTCACAAACACCCAATATATTGTTGCTGCACCAATGTATTCAATGGGTTTTGTTGAAAATTTTCATTGAAATTCTATACAAATTACTAGCCGGTTGTCACTTTTTTGCAGTTGACAGTTTTGGTTTTTTATTATTATCGAGACTATGTTTTCAAAATGGTATATGTTCGCTTAAAAAAATCGTACAATTCTTTGGGATAGTTTATTTTAAAGTTAAGAAATCGTTATATACGATAAAGGTCTGAAAAGGATCAAAACAGGCACTTTTTGCAACTTTAAGCTAAAACTCCTGAAAATCTCGACGTGATGGACCATTTCTGAAAACAGATTTGTGTTCAGCACACGAAAATAATCTACAATCACCCCCAACCCTTCAATATACTGGACCTTGTTGCCTAGTGTAATTATTGTTTAAAATTATAATTAATTAAATTGGATGTAATATCTAATATAATATATCTAATATATAATATTCATCTTGTATTGTAATGTGCGTTGAGCTTAGCTTGGAATAATGGTGCGCCTAATTGATTTTAGTTCATATGGTAAGTTATTACACAGGACAACAGCGTATATGAAGAAATGTTTTTCTGACGCGGATAGCTTTAATTTTTGGCAAACAACATTATTGGTCCCTTTAGAGGTCGAGAGATTTAGTTTTTTGAAGAGATAGGATGGTTCTTTAGTATTTATTATTTTACGAAGTACTGTTAATGCTCCTAAGCTTGAGAAGTCATAATTAGAAATGCAGTCAGTTCGTCTTTTTTTAAACACACCTATCAACGTTATTAAACAGTACTTTCAGTCTCTGTATACTTTCACCGTCATTATGCCAAATAGCTCGACTCGATAAAATAGAGGCGGTGTTAACTAAGTTTTAGCTATAAGAAGTCTGAGGTCTTCAGGTACAATGTTTTTGGTCAAGTATAGTTCTCGAAGAGAGCCATAAGTCTTACCAACTGCCTTGTTAATGTGGTCAGTCCACGTTAGAGTCTGGTTAAATACTATTCCTAAGTTATTGGCCTTTGCGACTCCTCGTATGCAACGCGGGTCACAGCACACTCGTTCTTCATTTGCAAAACATTTTTATTTAACTGCATTAGCAAGAAATATTTACTTTTCAATTGCATTTAGTTAAATAACGAGAGCGTAAGTTAAAGTCGGCTCTAACCGACTTCGATATACCCGTTACTCATGGAAAGAAATGTTAATAGCCTTCCTGTGTGCCTGATGTGGGACAGCCAAAAAGTATGCAATATTTTGTAAATCGGCTATTTATAATCCGATCTTGATGAATTTCAGGGCTTATAGATATGGCGAATATAAATCTGCGTTTTTAATTTGAGATCGATATCTTAAAAATTGTGGGAGTTATTTAACATTTTTTTTGTGAGGGCAGGGGTGGGCATGGCAAAAATTTTGCATTACTCCTGCCAATGCTACAGCATATTAAAAATTGAAATGCTTTCTTCATTCTTTGATGATCTTTCTATGTAGGGATTACAATAATAGTCAATAATGCTTCTTAGAAATTCCTTCTGATTTCCAACGCTGCGAGCAGGGGCGTAGCTGGTCATAAAGACTAAATAAATTATCCCCACCGGATCGGAAGGTGTTTCTTTTATGACTTTATTTCCGTTTGCACCTCCCCTTATTTTGTATCCCTTTCTATTTGTTTATAATATTGTGGTTGTGTCTTTTAGACGAAGTGGCAATTAAAATAAGAGGAGGTTTTTAGTCCGCAGGCGCATTAAGCTTTAAGCCAAGTGCGAATTGGGCATACCTTTAACTACGGCTTTAAGGGTATCTTTAGAAGATTTTCCTGCCATGTTGCGCTAACAAAAAAAAAGTGAGAAAGTTGGTCAGGCCCGACTATAAGATACTCTGTACTAGTTAATGCCGTAGCTCACATTTGCTCGCTCGTTAGACGTATTATAAGCGTTATTCGCTGTTTTACGCGTGCTATGCGTTAAGTTTGTCTCTCTCTCTCTCTTTCTCCCAAAGATTGTGTTTGTTTAGTTACAGCGATGGTTGGCAGGAAGTGGGGGTGTGAGGTGTGTTGATTACTGGATTTCTCTAGACGGTACGAACAATCTATCATCAAAACTGTGGGAGATATGCGGAGGCTGGAGTGCCTGCAAGTTTAATGAGTTTTTTTACCCATACATTTCAAATCTCTATCTCTTACCATCTCGGAGATCGCTTCGTTCATACGGACGGACAACCAGACGGACGGAGACACGGACATTGCTATATCGACTCGGCTGTTGATGCTGATCAAGAATATATATACTTCATAGGGTCGGAGATGATTCCTTCTGGCTGTTACATACTTTTGCACAAACATAATTAACTCTGTGTACCTTTGGTACAGAGTATAAAAAGTCTAAATGGTTTATTAACATCACAGTTTTTCAACTAAAAGTCAACTTTTTCACCAGAGAAGATAGCAAACTTTCAATGGAAAATTGATTTGAATAAAAAATACATATGGAAAGTTTACTATCTGCTCTGGATGTTTACTTTCGATTAGTTCCGATTTCCCTTTTAGATGGATTTTATAGACACACAGAAAAAAAAGATCACGATATTTAGTATCAATCTGGTATTTTGTAGTATCAAATCGGCCTTTATCTGAAAAATACCCAGATGATATGTTCGTATATATCACTTTCACATTTCGAACATTTCGAGCCAATTTGATATTGTAGCGAGTTTTGTGTCCAGTGGGACGTCGCCGTGATGGTAAGCCGAGCGGTTTACTGATTTTTAGGGGGTGGTAGAGCAAAAAAAAAGAAAATACACAGCCAATTAGAATCAGTTAGGTAGGTAGTTCCAGCTGGCCCTTTGTAGGGACCACACATAGATCTTACGGTCCTTAGTGAGGCCGGGTGGTTTTTTCTGGGTACCATTAGAAATCCAAGAGGATGTTTGACGTTTTGGCAAATGCCAATAGTTGTTTGGGAGACTTCCTTGCCGCCTCTTCAAGAGAGGGGAGACTTGGGGAGTGCAGATGTCTTAATCTCGTCTTAGCGATCGCTGGGCAGCTGCAGATGAGGTGTTCCAGAGTTTCGACGACTCCAGGTTCCTTACATTTCCTGCAGATGTCCGTTGTCGTGATTCCTAGCTTTTTCACGTGGGCAGCTGCTAGGCAGTGACCAGTTAGTATGCCTATAAGCAGTCTACAGTCTCTTCTTTGGAGCTGTAGCATATAGTGTGTGAGTTTTTTGTCTCTTGTCTTGCACATGATTTTTGAGATTCTGCAGCCGGTTGTGTTCTTCCACTTTTCCTCTGCTTCTTTCTCCGCTATCTCCTCCATCTTGCTGTGTAGCGTCTGTACGGAGATAGATATGTTTAGTGTTGCTTCTTGGCTTAGTGCGGTTCCGGCTTTTGCAAGACTGTCAGCTATTTCGATTCCATCAATGCCCCGGGGCTGGGCTGGGAATCCAGTAGTGGTGCGTACTTGTTCTGCCAATTCTGCTGCTATCCTTATTGCGAAGACTTCCGCCTGGAATATGGTGCAGTGGTCTGGCAGTTTATAGGAGAGCCTCAATTCCGGCTCATCGCAGTATACAGCGGCTCCGACTCCTGAGGCCATCTTGGAGCCGTCTGTAAATAGGTGCATTGCTTCCTGGGCCAGTCCTGTACGCCAGTCTTCTGGTCCCAGTAATGCTGATGCACCTGTGAAGTTGGTTTTTGGGATCGTATAGTCCTTGCTACTGTTGATCAATCTACCCACCGTGCTGTGTCCATAGCTTTGTAGCGCCATGGTCCCTGCCGCACAAAGACGTTGGGCCGTCTTTTGTGCAAGGAGGCGTGCTTGGATGTCCAGGGGGTTAACTCCTAGGATGTGTTCGAGTGCTATTGTTGGAGTAGACCTCAGCGCCCCCGTTATGCAGACTAATGCCTGCCGCTGGGCCTTTTCCATCAGCTTTAGATATGTGGACTTCTCCGTGGCTTGCCACCATACCACCACGATTACTACTCCAAGGTATCTTACGTTGTTCTTTGGCGTTAGCTGTATTCCATTTATCGTAGGTGGAGTCCATTGCGGTACCTTGTATCTCTTGGTGAAGAGAATCAGGTCCGTCTTCTCCGCATTGATACTGAGTCCGGCTTCTGTGGTCCACTTTAGTATCTCTTTGAGAGTAGAGTCCATGATTGAGCTGAGAGTTGATGGACATTTCCCCATGATAATTATGCTTATGTCGTCAGCATATGCGGTTAACTTCTGTGGTGACGTTGTTAAATGCACCAGATATATCTAGGAATGCTCCCAGGGCAAATTCCTGATGGTACAGTGCCTTCTCGATGGTGGCTACTAGGGAGTGTAGCGCCGTTTCCACCGATTTCCCTTTCGTGTACGCGTGCTGATTGTTCTCCAAGGTCAGGTTCAAGCCTTCTCTTATGTGGAGATCTAGCAGTTTTTCCATTGTTTTGAGCAAAAATGAGTCCTTTGGTTGCACATGACTGCATTTTCCCGCTTTTGGCAAGAATACAACGCGTGCTGTCCTCCAGACCACAGGTAGGTCATAAGGCTTATCTGACTCAGTGACTACAGTACAGCCTGGGAAGTGCGCATCAAGAAGAGCGCATGTCGCTTCCCTGCTGCTTTCCGTCCAGTGGCCGTCGTTCGTTTTCAGCTGACTCTGCTTGGGTGGCTGCTTCGACAGCAGTTTCCTGAGTCTAGCTGTTTCGGAGACCTTCTCTATGCTGGAGCAGTAGGTTCTACACGCGTTTTTCTTTGCCTTTCGTACTTCTTTTTTGAAGAAGCGAAGTCTTATCTTGTATTCTTCCCAAATTATTTCTTCCCGCTTCTTTGGCGAGTTTGAAGCATTCTTGCACGTCCTTCCTCTGCTCTTTGAGCGCTGGGGTCCACCAGGGGGGTCTGGTTCTCTGTTTGCTAATAGTGAGTTTGCATGAGGATTCGTATGCTTCGGTTAGGTTGGACGTGAGCGTCTTCACGAACATCTCAATGTCGTCTACCGAGCAGATGTTCGCTGGCGTAGGTAGTTTTGATTCTACCGTTTTAAGGTACTTCACCCAGTTGGTGTTCCGGCGGTTCCTGTAGGCTTTTCTGGTTTGGTTGTGGTTGAACTCGATCTTAAAAAGGATGTACTTGTGGTCTGAGAAGGAGAGTCTTTCGAGGACTGAATGGACAGAATGGATTCTGATGCCTGAGTACTGTTCCCTAAGGTCAGAGTTAGGTCTAGGACGTTGGCCGATGTTGGTCCCACATATGTGGGCACATCTCCAACGTTTTCTACTTTTATGTTAGTTTGCAGTATAAAGCTTAGGAGAGACTCACCTCTGTCGTTTATGTCCGGACTGCCCCACACTGTGTGATGTGCGTTGGCGTCCGTTCCGATGACAAGTGGCTGGTTTTTCCTACTCGCCTCGGCCGTTAGACGTACGAGATCGGCAGGTGATGACTTTCGCTCGTGTGCCATGTAGCAGGACGCCATTATTATTGGCTCATCATCGTGGCCTTCCAGGGCCACAACGGTGAGGTCGTCCGTGCTGTAATTTGACATAAGGTAAGCACCAGAATGGCTGTCCGTGCCTTACTTACCGTGGTGGGATGGAAAGTGTTGTAATTTGGTGACCTTAGCCCTGAGACCTTGTTCCCTGCTGCAATCCAAGGTTCCTGAACTAAGGCCACATCGGCGGGCCCTTCCTGATATCAGGAGCTCCGCCGACACAAGCTTGCTTTTATGCAAGTTGACCTGGAGGACCTTCCACTGCATGATCGTTGTCGGCGTCCCCCGGCCCGGATGGGTCAACTACCATGGTTGAGTCCTCATCCTCGTCGTTCTCCAGGCTGGATGGGTCTACTACCATGGCTGAGACACCATCCCCTTCGCTCTCAGCAGAGTGCACTGCCTCTGTAATGTCGAGGCTGCTGGCTCTTTCGACCATCTCGTCGATGCCAACGTCCTTCTCGACCTCCCCTGCCTCCAGCGTGTGCTCGTTCTTGTCTTCTGGGTGGCGCTTTTTGAGTAGTAGGTGCACGCTGCCTACTCCCCACGCCATCACACGATTTGATCTGGAGGACCATGTGCTGCCCGTTCTTGTCGGGCTTAGCAACATAAAGCGTCTTCCAGTCGCTTGTTGGCACGTCCGGGTTTTGCCACCGTAACAGTTTCAGCGCCTGCTCCTTTGGTACTACCCTTGGGAAGAGCAGTTTCGCCTTCGGAACTGACGGAATACGTGTTCTGTCAACAACCTCCAGCTGTGCACCCTCCCATGGGCTTCCCATGTCTGCAACGACGCTTTTGACCCACTTGAGGGTGAGATCGTCCATACATTTGAGGATCTGCTCCGTCAAACGTTACGTTAAAAATTTCTTCGAACAGCATCCCCTCCACTTGCTTCCACTGTTCTGGCGTCATTTTTCCGAAAGGTTCGCTTTTGTCGACTAGGGCTACGGTGAGATGCCGTTTTGCCACGTCGCTGGCTGACTCCTTTGTCGGTTTTTGTATGTTTGGGGTGGAGCTTGGTAAAGCATGGCTCCGCGGTCTTGGGCATGGCCGTTTGGTGACTGGGGCCTCTACCTTCGCTTGCTCGGATGAGCGCCGCTCATCAGTTAACAATTCATTTATTTGCAGTCTTAACAGTTTAACATATGTGTCCATTACCAGAGGAAAAACTAGAGAGAGAGGTTAAAGCGATAGACAAATCGTCATCGCATGTCATCGTTGATCGATAACGATCAGTGACGCCGCCCTGAGTACCGAATCCGGTTACGGAGATCTGGTTCTCAGAGTCAGAGCCCCCTTCTAAGACTCGGCGGGTGTTTCTCATGAATGGATTTGACCGCACTCTTTCATGGCAGGCAGACATCGTGAATCAGATCCGAGTGGCGTCGCACATCTGTTGCAGGGCCGTTGACGTTTCCATGCTGTGTGCCGTTGCAGGATAGACTCTCCATGTAGTCTTGCTGGAGGCGTTCGATCGGGCAGGTCTTTATGTGGCAGGGCATCCCAATCCATGCCTGCTTGGGAAGCCGACTTTTCTGAGGTGGAGGGCAGCTTGTATTTCTGCGGGCTGAAGTTAAGCACACGCAGTGAGGCAGCACGCGTTGTGTTCAGGGCACCACTGCTTAGCACTAAGTCAGCAGGCCGTTGAGAGTGGACTCTTGGTTCCAGCATAGCGAGGGATCTCGGTTCCTGCGTCTTACAGGGAACTTCAATGTGAGTCGCTATGTGGCGGGGTGTTGATGTTGGCTTTGGAAGCCAAGGGGCTTGGAAGTTTCATTTTGGGGGCGTGTAATTGGGCCGATCCCCAGGCGAACTTCAAATGAAGCGTCTTTATATCCACGGCTGCATCATGATGAGAAATAATATCGATTCCCAACAGACTGGGGATATCACCTTCTATCATGAAAAAGTGGTGCTGAAGTTTTCGGCCAGCAATAGCCAAACGCACAGTGGTTTTGGCTGTGGCCACAAACTGCTCCGAGGAAGGGGCTTGTAGGGTCACCTGACAAGGGGTGACAGGCACTGGCGCCTAGAGGTGTCTGGAGTTCAGCAGCGACACTGTGGAGTCTGTGTCGATTAAAAAGCGAACCAAACGTTTCTGTAAAAAGAGAAAACAATGTAGGTTCTGGTCACCGAGGGTAGCAAAGGTATACGTAGCTTTGGCAGGTGGCGTTGTGGTCCCACGATGGACGATCCATGGAGGATCGCCGGTCTCCTGGTTTCCACCCGAAAGCGGAAACAGGATAAGGGACTGTGAAGACGCGGGCTCTTCGGAAATCTTGGGGAGCGGCGGCTCGTGGAACAACAGGGCGAGGAAGGCCTCTGCTTCTTCAGAAGGAGGGTAGGTTTCGTCGCGTGTTTGCTCTGACGGCGGCAGGCTCGCAGCGGAATGCTTCGATGAGTCGGAGGCCAATAAAGTGGCTTCGATCAACTTTTGTCGCTGTGATTCCGTTTGTTGAACTGGTGGCAGGGGAGGATAGGCCACATTCAACATCTGTACCACGTTGCTAGGCTGGTTAGGGGTCGCCTGGTTGTAGCTCTCATCTCGACGTGATTTCACAGGCAAGGTGGCTAAGGCGGACTCCGTTTTGGCTGGTGCAGCTAGCAAAGCTGCAACCTGCGGTCTTGGCAGTGACAAGCTTGGGGCGGCGTGCCGGAGCGGAGCGCGAGTCAGCGACCCGACAGTGTTCGGCTCTCGGCAGGGCGGCTGGTGGCTCAAACTTGGCGATTTGGGCACAGAAATTATCGGGGTCGCACAGTCTCGTGGGCGCGGGGTCAGAGTCCTGTGCTGAGATTGACCCAGGCGTGTTCGGCTCTCGGCAGGGCGGCTGGTGGCTCAAACTTGGCGATTTGGGCACAGAAATTATCGGGGTCGCACAGTCTCGTGGGCGCGGGGTCAGAGTCCTGTGCTGAGATTGACCCAGTGGTGGGTCCGTAATTTTTTTTGGCTTCGCATTCCTTTTGTTAAAGCGAGAGATACGATTGGCAACTCGCCGGGGGCGATGTGGTTTGTGGCCAACCTTCGCCCCGGAAGGCTGGCGCGATCTAGTTTTCCGAAGGTTGGGCAGGGCTATTGAATTGGCCTAGGCTACGCATGTCACTTCTGAACGAATTTCGACGACGTCTTTTTGGGGATTGCGGTTGGGCCTCGGCTGTTGCTGCAGTCACCGTGAGCACGGCGCCTGCTGGGCGTCGACGGCATTGGGCGTCAATGCGGTTAGCCATATCCAGTGCATCCATCGGGGTAATCGGATTGCTATTGAAAATCAGGACCTGATAATTAGTCTCTCGAATACCATCGATAAAACGCTGGACCAATATGCTGTTATATGCCTCTGGCGGCAGCTTACTAAACACGGCTTGTCCCAGGCACTCCAAGTCCATAGCAAAGTCGTCAAGAGATTCTTTGGGACATTGTCTGCGATTGTGAAACAAATGGTACCCCATATGCGCGCTTACCGCAAAATGCTTGTGTATGGCCGCTGCTAGCGCCTCATAGGAACGCAAGGTTGCCTCTGGCAGTGTTGCGTGAAACTTTTGGGACCGCCCGCGAAGACTCAAATACAACTTTCGGCACTTCTTTGTCTCTGGCCAAAGACATTCGACAGCCATGTCATCGAAAAGACGCTTAAATTCTGCCCAGGGTCTGGTGCCGTCGTATATCGGAAGTTGTTCCATGTCCGGCATCTCGCAATAGGGTGTTTGGCTGGCGGCCAGTGTGTGGTTGTTCACCGGCATAGTTTGGGCGTCCTCAGGGTTGGCACTATGTGCATCTGGGGCTAAAGTGGCGTGGCATGCCCTCAAATCGGCACCCTGGCCTTGACGATGTGTCACACTTTCTGCTCCTGGCCACGCTGGGGCCAGTGGCGGCGCTACAGCTAATTGTAGATTCGCGACTCCTGCCATGAGAGGTGTACTGGCAGCAAGTCCGCCCCCACAAGCCTGCGTGGTGGCCTGTGAAACTGTTGTGGCAACCTGCTGGCCCTGTAGCATGTTCGACATCGTTCGTTCAAACGACGTCCACATTCTCTCAAACTTGTGCTCCAGAGATCGGTCCCACATTTCCATGCTGGGGGCCTCCGCCGTCTTCAGCTGCTGTTGAACCTCCTGTTGGATGGCAGCCGCCATCCCCTGTTGCCATTGGCAGTTCCTTCTCCTTCGCTGTCAAACGCGGCCCGGTTCCGACGAGATGTTTTCTTGGTCATCGCGGTCTGAGTTTTTGCAAACTCGATCGATTTACCCCACACCTGACACCAATGTAGCGAGTTTTCTGTCCAGTGGGACGTCGCCGTGATGGTCAGCCGAGCGGTTTACTGATTTTTAGGGGGTGGTAGGGCAAAAACTCTCGCCGGTAGCACTCTGGGCACGCGTAGCGATTTAGCAAGGAGGAGGAAGTACACAGCCAATCAGAATCAGTTAACAATTCATTCATTTGCAGTCTTAACAATTGGACAATTCGGTTAAACACCTGTGTCCATTACTAGAGGAAAAACTAGAGAGAGAGGTTAAGGCGATAGACAAATCGTCATCGCCTGTCATCGTTGATCGATAACGATCTGTGTCGCCGCCCTGAGTACCGAATCCGGTTCCAGGGATCTGGTTCCCAGAGTCAGATCCTAGGTTTGCTACAATATATTATTATAGTATCAAAGCTATATTTTCAAAAAAAAAGGACATGGTTTTAGTTTCAAAGAAATATTTTTTAAAATTTTTATAATATCAAAGCTATATTTTTATAATAAATATTACAATTATTATGCCAATTATCTTTCTGGAAAAATCTGCTCTTTGTCGTTGGAAGAAATGAAATTAAGACGGTCGAAGTTAAATCCACACTCTAGAAAAATTTTAAAATTAATATATTGAGAAGAATAGTTATTTCAAAGCAAAACTTACCAATTAACATTTCGTACACCAATTTTTCAATGTTTAGTTTTTGTATCAGCTCATAGAGTTGGATGTCTTCCATTTTAATCTGAAAATTATAAAAAATTAATATATTTTAACTCGCATAAGTTTTTTTGTGCATGTGTGCAGAAAGCAAAGGCTGAGCATGCGGTTTTTTGTTCTGCCCTTGAACGTCAAACAGCACACATATACATACATACATCCATATTTTGCATGTACATTTGTAAGTACGCATGTTGACGTTCAAGGGCAGAACAAAAAAAAAAGCGCATCGCGGCACAAATTACACTAGGCAACAAGATCGAGTATATTGAAGCGTTGGTGGTGGTTCTAGATGATGTTCGTGTGCTGAACACGAATCTGTTTTCAGAAATGGTCCATCACGTCGAGATTTTTAGTTATTACCGCTTAAAGTTGAAAAAAATGCCTACTTTGACTTTTTCCAGACGCGTTTTGTGGGGAACCTATACTTTTGTTTTAACTTTCTTTGATATTATCGGAAGGTACTACTCCTTTGAAAAAAACAATCCCAAACAATTTTACGATTTTTTCTAATGAAGATATACCACATTTAGTACTTATACCAACATTCACAATACGGCCAATATATTGTTGCTTAGATCGGACTGGCTATATTAACTCGGCTGTTGATGCTGATCAAAAAGATATATACTTTATAGGGTCGGAAATGATTCCTTCTCCGTTACATACTTTTCTACAATCTTCATATATACACTGTCCTACACATTACAATAAATATTTTAAAATTATAATTTTATATTTTCAGCTGACAATACTGTAACCCATGGCCAGCTAGAGGTCATTGGTACAGCAGTGCGCTGCGGCGCGAACAACGAGTGTGGGATTGCAGTCGAAATTCCCCATAAAATCGAAAGCAGAGCTTCTTACAATGGATGGAGAAATAAATTCTTCTACAAGGTAATCATATGTATGTATAAATCAATGCAAAATATGAAATACAAATCCTCACCCAGATGGCGTTTTTCAAAATTTGAAACACATTTCGCTCAATGAAATTGTGATGGCCTTCTATGTGGATGGTGTCCATGGTGGGGCAAAGCGGCTCTTAAAGGCCTGAACTATTTCTATGGAGCTCTGCTGGGTATATTACTAATATTATAAATGTGGACGTTTGTATTTTTGCCTTTTTGTTATTCGATCACGCACAAATGGATAAACGGACTCGGATGAAATTTGGCACTCAGATAGTTGATAACCTGGACTTGAACATAGGCTATATAACATTTATTTAAATGGTCACAAAAACCGCGAATTCGCAAAATTGTTTTAAGAGTATTTATTAAAGCGCTTGATGTTTAGATGACAATGCAGGAGTTGACATAGAAGAAGTAGATCCAATGGTGAAAATAATAACCAAATTTGTCAAATTGTATAATAAGTTAAGATTATCATAAAAATTTGAATTAGGTAGATCGCAAAAGTATACCTGATTCTAGACTGATTGCCACAAAAAATAGCGAAATTTGCACAATTTTATGAGTTTCGGGTATCATGAAGATTTGATAGATCGCTATTGTAGACGCGTAAATGGTTAGATCGAACAGTCAAAAAAACGGGTAAGTTGACGGGTGAAAATTTCAAAATTTTATAATTAGTTTAGATTATCATGATGATTTAATAATTGGCAATTGGAGACGGGCAAGGAGAAGGTTTAAAAAAATCACGAAATTTGCACAAATTCTTATATGAGTTTTGATTGACATGAAGATGGGTAAATAGAGGGGCAAATGGGAATTGTTGATCAAACGGACCAATAAAACTCTAAATTTGCAAAATTTTACAATGAGTTTCGATTCTTATGTAGACGGGTAAATAGATGGCTGGTAAAGATCGAAAGGTCTTATAAAGGGTAAATAGATGGCAATTGTCAAGAAAGATTCACCTTTCGTTTTGTGTTTGAAAGCAACGCACGCCGGGTCCCTGGTAATGCTGTACAATTCATTCTTTTCCTTTTTTCGGATTCTATTTCGAGTCACGGTCCAACAGCACACAAACTGCTGCGGAATGCTATAAAGCTTCAAAAAAAGCGACTTTTTAAAAAGTTAAGCTGCGAAAAAATAACTCGCTTTAATGAAGAAATTAATAATAACATTGAAGAAAAATGATAAATGATATTGAAAATGCAATGGCCCATTAGAACATCATAAAGAATGATTTTAATAAAAATCTACCGTGCGCTTTTAAAAATATTCAAGAATGAACGTTTAACTTCTTCTGGAGGTACCCTAACCAATTGCCCGATTGAAGTGATTTTTTTGTATTGCGTTCCCAATGACACTGTCCACGTTTGCTGAATTTTCCAGATTTTTATCTTAAGCCCTTAAAATCTATGATAAAATTGTTGTCGTTGTGTGTTGCAAGTACAAAAGTACCCATAACGCGCGAACGGAGGCTTTATTTGAAAAACTGGGTATGAGGTGATGCTTACAGAGGTCCCATTTATCACAATTTATAAAAAATGGGAAAAGGGGATCATGAAGTTGTGCAAATGTATGTAACAGCCAGAAGGAAGCTTCTCCGACCATATAAAGTATATATATTCTTGATCAGCATCAACAGCCGAGTCGATATAGCCATGTCTGTCTGTCTGTCTGTCCGTCTGTCTGTATGAACGCGTCGATCTCAGAGACTATAAGAGATATAGCCTATTTCCACCAAAGAAATGAAGCTTCATTTCTTGAAATGACAAGAAATGAAGAAAATGATATTATTTCTTCCATACAAATTGTTGTTGCATTTTTCCCTTCATTTCTCAAAAATGATGGCATTCCCCACGAAGGAATTTGGTATTTTTTTAAAAAGTACTCGCTACTCTCTGGCACTACTCGTTACTCTCTGGAAATAGAAAGTGTCATCACCAATAAACTATTGATTTGAATTTAAAAATAAGGCGCAATTTTGTTTATAATATAATTTAGTCAAAATAAGTTGTGTATTTAGCTTTCTGCTGATTATTCAGGGCGTTAACAATGCGTTCGCCCAGGGTAATTGCTTTCTTGCCGGGTATGTCTTTTTTTGGGTAAATATTGCAAAAACTCCCCCTGAGTTTGAAAGTGGCGCCTGTTGTTTAAATCAAACCATTCAGCTGTTTTTGTCAACGTGGTATTGCGAATATCAAAATGATGAAGATTTGTCAATGGAAACAGCATCATTTTTAGAAATGAAAATGATAAGAAATGAAGCCAGTGGAAATAGGCTAATAGAGGGTTCACCTTGCAAACATTTTTAATCGTGGAAAATAAGAATGCGATTCTTCCAGTAGGTAGGTGGCGATATCGCATAGTTATCGCATTCTTATCTCCCTTCGGGAAGAAGAGTGCCACTCTGCGACACTTCTGGGAGATAAGAAAGCGTTTCTTCCTGGCGATAAGAAAGCGATACTTCCTGGAGATAAGAAAGCGTTTCTTCCTAGCGATAAAAAAGCGATTCTTCCTGGAGATAAGAAAGCGTTTCTTCCTGGCGATAAAAATCGATTCTTCCTGGAGATATGAATGAGTTAATGAGTCTCTTATGTGGGGGAGAATACGATTTTTTATTTTTATTATTTCCGAAAAACAACAAATTCAACAAACTTATAATTTTTTTATTGCAAATTATTACTTACTCTGCAGGGATTCGAGCTCGGGGCCCTTGAACTGAAACACTTTTGGAACGAGGCCTTAGACGGCTGCGCCACGCCGCGCGTGAAAAGCAACGCATCTCATGTACATGAAAAAAACATACACCAATTTTTGCTTTCTTGTAATTCTCAAGAACGGATTCCCTCTCAGCCCATATAAATAGTGAAATTGTAATATGCGACGAGAATCGCATTCATATCTTCAAGGTGATATTTTAGCGATATATCGCCAATTTTCCGATTAGACGAAACAAAAGCGATACCACATATCCAGTGTTTGGAAGTATCTAGGTACAAACCCAGGAACAAATTTTGTGTATCTTTTACCTTATCTCGGTATTTTCGAATTCGAGTACCTTTTACCATACCTAGGTCTTAATTTTCATTTACCTTGTCAATAGGTTAGATACAAGGTACTTTCGTGCGAGATTTTGCTTCGCTCCCAAATATCGATATCAATTGTTGTATTGTATTATCTCTACACTTTTGGGGCTTTTATCGGTCACACTAATTTCAGGCGTATTTCCAAGAAATACAAAAAAAAAAACACCGCGACAGCCCATTGTTTGTGCAGGAATTTTACGAGACAATAAAACTTAAACTTAATTATTGTTGACAATGACTGATCAGGCGCTAAATAATGAAGGGAATGAAGATTTATCGCTGACCTTGAATGGAACATTTTTCAAACCGAACGGGAAATGTCAACTCTGTGTAAATAAAACAATAAAGTTTGATTAAAAATCTACTGGAAATTTACACAAGCATTTGAACGTAAGTACCTACACAATATGTATATGTACGATGTACATACATATGTTGACAAAAACTTGAATATTTACAAACATACATATGATCTGTTTGTTCTGCTCCAAATTGTCGATACATACATAAATTTATGTGCATAAATTTGTTTGAATTCCAGTCTATAGCAGCAGTTTCTTGCGAAGCTGTATACGCTAACAGTGTTGTTAATATATCATAGCTAGAGGGTTCACCCCAATAGTTACTCTTCCTACGAGTCAATGAGAGACAAAGTATCTAAGGTTTCCAGTAACTCAACTAAGGAATCAGCATTAGACATATTCAAGAGTCCCAGTATCTTGAATTACAACCAGGTATGAGAATTAAATGCATTACTAAATTCATTATACCAAATGTAACTAAATTTTTTATTACAGCTAAATGAATGTATTTGCGATTACATTATAGCCAAGATTTGCCGCTCTGCCATGTTTAAAAGAAAAGTTTCAGAGACCTGTTTGTGGCTTTAACTGGACGTCCGGTAAAAATTCACTGTTCAAAAACTATACGCTCTATGCTAGATAAGAGGAAGGCGGACTATAAGAAAAATGTCGCGAATATTTTTGAAAATACTAATTTTATTTGTACAACTGCCGATATCTGGTGTTGCAGTAACAAAAGTTACTTTGGTTGAACCGGTCACTACATAGATAGCAATCTAAATCGTCATTCTCTCGTGCTCGCATATAAGCGTGTGCGATTTTCCCACACACATGAGATAATTGCTACTGTATTAGCTGAAGTTCATGCCAAATACGGACTTAGCGATACGCAAATATGTGGAACAGTTACCGATAATGCATCCATTCTGTAAAACATTTAAAGTGTACAGTTTTGAAGGAACAAACGTGAAACCTAAATTTTTAGAAGAGTCTGATTTAAAGGTAATAGAGCTGGATAGTTCAGATGATGTTGAAATTACTTCGCCAAAGCACTTTAGATGCGCATCACATACTTTGAACTTAATTGTCACGAAAGATGCTGAACAGGCTCTACTAAACACATCATTCAAGTGATTGTACAATTCCTCCTTAGCAAAAGCAACGGCAATCTGGAATGCTGTAAGCTTAAATTAATAGCTCCCTGCGCCACAAGATGGAACAGCTTTCATGACAGTATTCAACGTATTTTGGAACAAAAACACAATTTAAAAAGTGTTTGTACAATTTTAAAAAAACCCATTATTACAAATACAGAAATTGATTTTTTGCAAGAATTGTGTAGTGTCACTGAAATATTAGCTAAGGCTATTGATCTTTTGCAAGGCGAATCCAATTGTTACTTGGGATTTTTGCTTCCTGCTTTAATTAAAGTAATTCATAACTTGACAGTCTGAATAGTTTGAAATATTGTGATCCACTTAAAGATTCTCTTAAAAAATGAGTTTCCACACGATTTTCTTTTATTGAAAACTTGACTTCAAGCGAGGCAAAGAATTTTGTTTTGTCCACTATGACACTTTCAAAATTTAAATTGAAGTGGATTCCAAATAAAACCACAAAAAATTTAGTGTTTTAAAGATTGGCATGTTGAAGAAATTACGGAAAACTTGGAAACTGTTGTCAATGATGAAACTGAGAACTGTTGTGAAAATTCTAACATTGAAATGGAAGTCTTAAATTATTTTGCCGATAGTAGCAAGTGTTAAGAATCTATACTTAAGTATTAAAATATTTGTAATGTTTTTTATAAGTATAATACCATTTTGCCTAGTTGAAAGCCCCAGTTGAAAGAATTTTTAGCTGTGGAGGCCAAATACTTACACCGATAAGAAACAGACTATGTGACGAAATATTTGAAACTCTTGTAATGGTAAAAAATGGAGGAAAGCTAACTTCGGCTCGACCGAAGACTATATAGTATATACCCTTGTAGCTTGTATGATTTATATAAATTAGTCGCCTGATTCCACTGACACAAATATATACATTCGGCCAAATGTACATATTTTTGACAAGGCCTCCTATATAAATTTTCTACAGCCAATTCCTATGGCAGCTATACTATATAGTTGTCCTATCAAACCTGGTGGAACTATGTGAAAGCATAGAAAACTTATAAATACGAGGTTTGGGGACGTTTGTGTTGAAGATAAACAAGTTTTTCTCACTAAAACAACATTTTCGACCGATGGTTCCTATGGTAGCTATATGCTATAGTCATCCGAGCGATTCGCACGCGATAAAAAACGGAAGTGGCGTTTTTGTCCATCAATATAAAAGCAAAACTCAGCGTGATCTGCCAAAACCATTTCGTGCGACTAGTTTTAAAATGTTGTTGAATAATTTATCTGTATATTAGAATTTATTTGATCGAAAAATGTAGTTTATTTTTTGTATTTCAAACTAAAATATGATTCGATACGTGACATTGCGAACGCGACACTTTTTTCCGTCATTTTATTTATGTAGTTTCTGTATAATGCGAAGCATAAACTTACGACTAATTGCAATCACATAGTTTCTCATGGTTTCTTATGCACTCTTTTATAACCCTTTGTACTCTCCGAAAGATTTTAGATAGCAAAAGTAAGTGCAATCTATAGGCACTTTTTTCAAAAAAAATGTGCAATGTTTGTGTCCAAATTAGAAAATTCGCGCTAGCGCAGCCATGAAACCGAATATTTCGAAGTGGGTTATGATTAAATCTAAAATTGGCTTACATTACTTCAATTTAATTGTTTCCCTTTGAAAATTTGATAAAACAGAGTGTTTTTAAGCACTTGAAATTTTTTGGTCTTGGTGGACCTTTCGGTGGAAATGCCCATATATAAACTTTATGTGGTCGGAGATGCTTCCTTCTATGCCTTATAAACATCTCGACAATTTTAATATACCCTCTACAAGGGTATAAAAAGCTAGATAGTATATAAGAAACATTTAAATAAAAAACAAGAAAGAAAGTCGGTCAAGCCCGACTATAACATACTCTGCACCCTTAATGTCGCAGCTCGCATTTGGTCACGAGTCAAACGGCCAGTTAACACACAACGCACAACGCAGTGCGCTCTCTAAGTCTCTCTCTCTCTCTCTCTCTCTCTCTCTCTCTCTCACTAAGATTGCTTCTGCTGAACGCAATGCTTAGGTTATGGGTAGGGTGGGTGGGGGGTGTTAACTGACCGTTTTTTGCTCATAACTTGAGTATCGTTCATCCGATCTTTCTCATTCCTTCAGCAAATCGATAAATAATTTTAAGTTCTAGATATCTCTAGAAAGTACGAACCATCTATCATCCGAATTGCGGGGGCGCGATGGGGCGTGGCAAAAATTGAAAATAAACTTGATCTGCCTGCAAGTATCAGAAATATATGTCCCATACATGTCAAACCTCTATCTCTTAACATCTCTGAGATCTCTTCGTTCATACGGACGGACGGACAGACAGACAGACAGACAGACAGACAGACAGACAGACAGACAGACGGACAGACGGACATGGCTATATCGACTCGGCTGTTGATGCTGATCAAGAATATATATACTTTATAGGGTCGGCAATGATTCCTTCTCCCTGTTACATACTTTTGCACAAATTTAATATACTCTATGTACCTTCGGTACAGAGTATAAAAAGCAAGATAGTATTTAAGAAACATTTTAATAATATAACATCATCTGAAATCAAAATGATCCATTCTTAAACCTTATAATTGGATTTAAGCCTTTAAAGTTTGACCAAAAATGTTTGTAAGGAAGTCAGTTTGTTTTTTTATGATTTTTATATTCATTACTAATAAAAATGAATGAACCACGCTTTTAAATATAAAAGTACCTTTTTTTAACCCTTAACTTTACATAGGTAGTTGAAAATCCGGATACCTTTTACCTTACCTAGGTATATTTTCTGACCTTTACCTTTTACCTTACCTAGTTAAGAAAATCGAGTACCTTTCCAATCACTGCACATATCGCTTATTTATCCCTTGTATGTTAAGAATGCGATACCCTACGTATTTTGTTTTTTTTTGTTAAAAAGCCAAACTACAGAATACTCACATTTTCGAGTCATATTTCCACTCCTTTTTGAAACATATTTTTAATCATTCGTTTCGAGTCGTATTTCCGTTTACTTTCTAAAAAAAAAAGGAATATTTAATTGAAGAATATCATTGAAGTAATAGCCTATTTCCACCAAAGAAATGAAGCTTCATTTCTTGAAATGACAAGAAATTAAGAAAATGATATCATTTCTTCCATACAAATTGTTGTGGCATTTTGCCCTTCATTTCCTTAATTTCTCAAAAATGATGGCATTCCCCACGAAGGAATTTGGTATTTTTTTAAAAAGTACTCGCTACTCTCTGGCACTACTCGTTACTCTCCCCGACAGGGAAACAATTACCCTGGGCGAACGCATTGTTATCGCCCTGAATTATCAGCAGAACGCTAAATACAAAACTTTTTTTTACTTATTTTTATTTTAAACAAAATTGCGCCTACTTTTTAAATTCAAATCAACAGTTTATTGGTGATGACTTTCTATTTCCAGAGAGTAACGAGTAGTGCCAGAGAGTAGCGAGTACTTTTATAAAAAATACCAAATTCCTTCGTGGGGAATGCCATCATTTTTGAGAAATGAAAGAAATGAAGGGCAAAATGCAACAACAATTTGTATGGAAGAAATTATATCATTTCCTTCATTTCTTGTCATTTTAAGAAATGAAGCTTCATTTCTTTGGTGGAAATAGGCTATAAGACATACAGGTTTATATAAGTACATTGTAGAAATTAAAAAAATGTATCTTATGAAAAATTGACAAATTAAATCAAAAATTAAAAAAAATCCATTCCACATGTTTTCTTTTTGTCACCATATCTTTAGCGTGGACAAAATGCTTTTGTAGGACAGCGTTCATTTCCTTGTCTGTACATTGAAATTTAATATGGCAATTATCTAAGAGAAAAATAAGTTAATTTTATTTTCCCAATAATATAAATATTTACCTACTTTTAACGGTTGTCACAAGGAAGCACTTTTCGGCGCTTGGCTTAAAGCTGGTTCCCTTTCAGCTATAAGCAGAAACCAATGTGTCCGAAAATACCTTTCGATCAGCTGCTCTAATAAATTGTTTGGGTCCTTCTCCACCTGTTTTCGCTATAAATTACTTTTGAAAATTTTTATAATTTATACCCAAATGAATATGTCAGATGTGATACATACTGCCCCAGTTTATTTTAATTTTTCAGCATCTCATCAAATTTTCCCAACTCAACAATAGCGGCTAATGGAAGTTTCTGCAAATCTGACATCTCGTCGGTTATTATGAGGTCACTGTGGTGCTTTCTATTTTTCAACTTGACAGAGATAACGTCCTCCGTCAATTTGGCAATCGCCTGTGTATTTCCACCTTTTTTCCAAATAGCGGGGTCGGGAGGGGGCGTGGCAAAAATTGAAAATAAATCTGATCTGCCTGCAAGTATAAGAAATATATGTCCCATACATATCAAACCTCTGCCTCTTACCATCTCTCAGATCTGTGAGTTCATACTGACAGACAGACAGACGGTCGGACGGACGAACAGACGGACTTGGCTATATCTCAATTTGTGGATAAATTCGTGAAGCGAGTTCGTGAAACTGGAATGTTGGTGGATAAACCAACTCGTGTACGTACTCGTCCGGTGCGCTCCACCGAAAACATTGCTGCGGTTGCTGAAAATGTGCGTGAACAACCATCGACGTCAACTCGCCATCGATCTCAACAATTGGACATTTCGCGCACTTCTGTGATGCGAATATTGCATAAAGACCTTGCCACGATGCCATTCAAAGTTCAATTGGTGCAGCAGCTAAAGCCAATTGACCATCCGAATCGTCTACAGTTGGCAAATTGGGCGGAAGATCGTTTAGCCGAAGATGGTGAATTTTACCGAAAAATCGTCTTTTCGGATGAAGCACATTTCCACCTCGGTGGTTATGTTAATAAAAAAAATTGTCGCATCTGGGGCACAGAAAATCCGCATATCGTCGTCGAGAAGCCAATGCACCCACCACGTGTCACTGTTTGGTCTCGATATACCCGTTACTCATGGAAAGAAATGTTTAATAACCTTTCTGTGTGTTTCTGAGGTGGGGCAGCCGAAAAGTATGCAACATTTTTTAACTCGGCTATTTATCATCCGATCTTGATAGAAATAAAATCAGGGCTTATAGATATTGTGAATAAAAATTTACGTTTTAAATTTGAGATCGATATCTTACAAATTGTGGGAGATATTAAACATTTTTTATTGTGGAGGCGGGGGTAGGCGTCTTTAAAATTTGAAATAAACTTGATCTGCGTGCAGACAATAGGAGTCTACATTTCAAATTTGGTTGCTCTAGCTCTTCTAGTCTCTGAGATCTAGGTGTTCATACAGACAGATGGACAGACGGACGGACGGACAGACGGACATGGCTTTATCGACTCGGCTGTTGATGCTGATTAAGAATATATATACTTTATTGGGTCGGCAATGATTCTTTTTCCCTGTTACATACTTTTGCACAAACTTAATATACTTTTGTGTACCTTTGGTACAGAGTATAAAAACCGACTGAAGATATCTATATTGCTTTGGAAGTTAGTAATTAAATGCCGGTAGCGAGTCCAAATTGGCCACTGTGTGCCGGCTGCCTTGTGGGTTCCATTGCAGAGCCATCTTCGCTATGTTGTCATCTTCTCTCCGTAAAGTGTGCCCAATCCAGTTCAATTTCCGCCTCTTTACTCAATGATGGGTTCATTTCCAGAGTTCAATCATGGATTTGTTTATATGTACAAATACCTCATGCGATTGCAATAAATGCATTCTGCATCATAAGTAAAATTGTAATGGTAATTTCGAATAAAGTAATCTGTTCCCACGCTACGCCCCATATTTTATCTTAAGCTGCCTTTACATTTGTCATATATATCTAACTCTTAGATTTAGACTCTCTGACGATAGTGCAATAGCAAATTGACAACCGACTATTTAGAGAGATATATTACAAGTGTAAAGGCAGCTTATACTATCATTAATAATAATGCTCTGTTAACGTAAGTAATGGATTTTAAATTCTTCTTGCCCAGAGTTACGTACATATCGAAGTCGGACAGGGTCGCCGATAACCTACCCTCTCGTTTTTTCCTACCTTGGCTTTAGCGTTCATTCAGGATCCCCCTGCCCTGATCTGGCTACGCACATGTCAATTCAGGCAGCTGTTACGACGTTCCACTTTCCATTTACTTCGTTTCCTTTCTTTATTTTATACGGCAAAGTCAAAAACGAAACACTTGTTGCTACTCGCAGCATCCCACTTACCCGCCCCGACCATTGCTTCAGCGACCTTGAAGTTAACGAACCGGTTCATATACCGTCCGTTTTCCCTTTTTGCTTTTAGTTTCCGTTGGCTGCGTTTTGTGAGACTGATAACAAAAATGTGCCACTGCGCAAAAATTAAGTTGCGCTCGCGAACATTTCAATTAGAGCAAAAGCGAAAGAGCAGAAAGCCAAAGCAAAACCACACCAAAGGCATTGGGAGAGACTGAAAGAGAATCGACGCCTGAGCTTGCCAATTGTCGGTCCATAATGAGTGCTTTTGAGCTAACTGCCCAAAATCTAAATTCTTAAATGTTCCTTTGTAACTCACATTCGCCGTAGACAACATTGCAGCGCCGATATTCAGATTAAAAAAATCGGTACATGTTTACTTTAAGGTTAACCACCCCGAAAATTCGGGTAATATTTTTCTGGATGGACCGCGAATTATGAAGAATTTACGTGCAGAAATTATTTGACAATCGATCATGGTTCTTTCTGAATGAAATTTCAAAGTTTTTATTTTGGTCCATACAATCATGCTTGATCACATATATAGTAAATCAATATTTATTGCAAAAATTGCACTTTGGTATTTTGAATTTGATTAAAAGCGGTATAATAGTTGAAATGAGCTGCCCAGGTTGTCGAAATTCAGAATCGGAATTCCTATTGCTAAGCCCGCACGATATAAGGGAGTTTTTATTGGTCCACAATGTAATAACAAAGGAAGCCATTTTTCCGAAGTGCAATAGACTGTGCACTAGACTGGCACTCATTTATATTTTGGTTTCCGATTTCAAAATACTGCGCGGAAAAAGTTTTGTTTTGGTTCAAATATATATAATATAAATCGAGAAGGCCAAGCTAACTTCGTCTGTGCCGAAGTTTTTATATCCTTGCAAATGCTGTTTTTGAAATGTCAGAGTTTAGGAAATCTTACATAAAAATCAAAAAATTTTTCTATCTAAAACCCATTTTTCGACAAAAAAGTTTTTCTCACTAAGACTCATTTTCCGACCGATCGGTCCTATGGCAGCCTTAAGATATAGTCATCCGATTTCGACCAAACTTTGCAAATCTATTTAAAAGCATATAAAATTATTATAAAAGTTTAAATTTCAATATCAGCTGACGGCAAATAAGATAAGACAAAATATTAATAGTAATAAATTGTAAAACCAAGCCACTTTTCCACACTACAAGGCGAACGATCTGGTATCTGGAGACAACCGGGGCAGCCAGGTGTATTAACCGAAGTTAAATGTATATGTAACTTTGGCTCAAACCGCACCTCCAAAGGAGGGCGCCAGGGCCAAGCTTCTCTCAATCTCTTGGCGTGTGTGCTTATAATTTTTCGCACAAGAGAAATGGACCTACAGTTTAACGCCGAATCCGAACGGCAATAGTTAGAGAATTTTTACTTTTTCATGGCTAGTTACTACACAGCTGGCGCCAGTAGCTGGTGAAGGTGACCGGGTGTGTAAAAGCTTTTTTCTAAAGAAAGAAAAAACTTTTTCTATTCGATGGTCCGAGGCGGGATCGAACCCACACTACCTAGCGCACCGGCAGCCACACATACTACTGGTGCGCCACACCAGGCGAAGTAGCACTGTATTAACTGAAGTACCACTGGATAAGTGTAAGGTGATCGGCAGACCGTCCCAAGTCGATGTAAACTCGTAACATTAGACCGATCCACAGTGGGCGATTCGGGCTCGCTAGCGGCATTTAATTCAAATTTTCAAATTTGAAAAAGCGTTGATTTTTTTTTTCAAATCGATAACAGATACTTTGATTAGATTTTTGGAGCTCTTTTAAAAGCTCTCCGATCAGCTGATCATCAGCTGTGAGCTGTCAAACACAGCATATGCTGCAGCAAGCGCTTTACAAAATTTTTTCTTTGTTGTGCGCATTCACTTCGAGTCTCTGGGAAATTTGGAATCTTTACTTATTGTATTACAAGTTTGGTTTTTTATAATCTTCAAGGTATGTATTACATAGAAAATCAGTGTTTGTGACCGGTCTATAAGTGTGTTGCTTATAAAACGTAATGGTAATTAAGTGTATTAACAACGAGTCAACAGTAGCGTACACCTGTCTTTCGTGGAGTAGAACTATACTTGATTCACCTGGATTCAGTCTAATTCTTATTTTATCTGGAAGTTGGAATCATTGTGCGTCCAAAATGTCCAATATGAATTGCTACTACCTGCTACCCTTCCTACTACGGCACTTTTTAGGCACAATGTCAGTCGAAAAACGGACACTTTTCTTAGTATGGCATGAAGAAGCGATCCCAACCAAGAAGTTCCTCACCATGGAAAACTTTGTATTTGATACTGTTCTGAAAGGCGTTAACTATACTCAGGAGGAGAAATGCGAGATTGGCAAAAAGCTGCGAAATTTCACTAGCAGGCTTGTCGTAAAGTGGAAAAATTGTCGAAGAAATAAGTTGTTTTTTGAAAATGACAACAAGGAATGGCTAGATACGCCGATAGTATTTATAGATAGATCAGCTTCCGAAAATGTTGGACGTCCACAAAAAGATATTTCGGTGTGTTGCAAGAAAACGCAAGTCAACAAATTGTCTGGCCTTACTGAAGAAGTCACGTCAGATGCATTGTTGGTGGCTGCAAGCTGCAGCTTGTATAAAGCTGGAAAGCGCAGTGCTTCAAAGGTGGTGTCAATGTTAAATGCCGACGAAGAGTTTAGCGGTAAGATTATGAAAACTATGAATACTCCACGCTGTGGTAGCCGCTGGCTACCTTCGAAATTTTCTGATGAAAAAGCACTGGCGTTATTTGTAAATGTTGGACATACCAAGTATACATGGAATTTGTCAAAAAGAGCTGCTAAAGGCCAAAACGCCGATATATATCCATGCTACGATAAACTGCGCGGTGCGAAAAAAAAATGCTATCCTAGTGGCATCACGGTCACATCAGTTCGCTGAAGTATCTCTACAAAGCTTAGTGGACCATACTATTGCTAGAATTATTGAAGCACACCCAGAGAGTTTTCAGCACCAAATTGATAATAATAATTACACCCAGTTAACTGCTACCTACAAATGGGGCTGTGATGGCAGCAGTGGTCATTCTACATATAGGCAAAAATTTGATGACTTTGATGGAGACATGATAGATCAATATTTATTTTCAGTTTGTATGGTGCCATTGATAGTGCAGAAAGGACCGACAGTTTTATGGAAAAACAATCGACCTTCTTCTACTCGATATTGTCGGCCAATCAAGATACTTTGCGAGAAAGAAACGGCAGACTTGACTCGTAGAGAAATTGAAAACATAAAAAGCCAAATCTTAAATATTGTACCAACATTAGTGAGTGCCTTTAGAATTGATCACCAATTTCATATGACCATGCTTGATGGTAAAACGTTCAGTGTCATATCGGAATCCTCTTCGCAAACATGCGGAATCTGTAGCGCAACTCCTAAAAATATGAACAATCTAAATTTGGTGAAAGAGCTTTTCTATTAATGAAAACCTATTTGAATATGGCTTACCAAGTCTCCACGCCTGGATTAGGTTTTTCGAGTGTGTTTTGCACATTGCATATAGAATTCCTATACAAAAGTGGCAAGCTCGTGGTGCTGATAAGGATGTTGTTGAACAACATAAAAGAAGTATTCAGCAGAAGCTAAGAGAAGAAATGCATTTGTTGGTGGATATACCAATGGCTGGTACTGGCAGTACGAACAACGGAAACACTGCAAGGAGGTTTTTCCAACAGCCAAATTTGGCTGCTCATTTAACAGGAGTAAGCTATGATTTAATATATCGATTCAGCGTAGTCTTACGAGCATTGGCGTATGTACACGATATAAATACGGAGGCATTCGGGTCTTACGCATTGGAAACTGCCGAAATTTTTGTTGAAGCATACCCCTGGTTTTATATGCCATCGTCAATTCACAGAATTTTAATTCATGGAGCAGACATTATAGATAATTTTTCTCTTCCGATTGGTATGATGTCCGAGGAAGCTCTTGAAGCCAGGAACAAGGACTTTCGAAACATACGCGAGAGCAACACCAGAAAAAATTCTCGAAAAAATACTATGGAAGATGTCATAAATGCATTGTTAGTTTCATCCGACCCTTTGATATCTTCATTGTCAAATGGATCTTCGATATCGTCTGCAAAAAATATTATTATGGACGAGGATGTGAAGAGCTTGCTTTCAATGAAGCATATGGATATGCCTGATTCTGAAGATTCCGATTCGGAATAATATATTTTTTATCGTTTTCAATAAAATATTGATTTACCAAATTTGTTTAATGAAGTTTAAAAAAAAAATTAAAATTAAAAATTTTTTTTTTAAAAATAAAAAAATTAAAAAAAAAAAATTGTTTGCAAAAAATTCTTTGATTTTTTTCTGAGCAGTGAAAAAAAACCGACTGAAGATATCTGTTTTCGTTTGGAAGTTATTAGCCCACAATCGCCCACTGTGCGATCGGTGCTATGGCAACTATAAGATATAGTCACCCGATGTCGATGAACTTTTTCATATTAGTTTGAAATCGTTTAATATTTATAATCACCGACCTTAAGAACGATTTACTTGAAAACAAAAAAGTTTTTTTCACTAAGACCCATTTTTTTAATTTTAGTTGCATTCAAAAACTCGAACGCATTCCGCAGATTTTTGCTTTTTTGTGAAAGCAGACAAAACGCAGTTCCGCATTCTGTCACGTTGCGTATACCTTTTTGTCTACCTGTATCTTTGGTCCTTACTGTCTACAACTCTCAGCTTTTACATTAAATAAATTTAATATAAAATTTTTCGTTGTTGTTTTTCATAATAAGGGCAAAAAAATTCGTACGATTATCACGTTCGTAGCTGTGGAAATGTCCATATATTAGTAATAATGGCCGAGCTTGAGGACGCTAACATTAAAAACCAAAAACTTTTTCTCGCTAAGACCCATTTCTCGACCTATGGTTCCTATAGCAGTTACAAGATACAGTCATCCGATCCACTCGGATCCACTTGATAGCTTTAAAACTGAGAGACTTGTTTGCGGAAAAACAGACGAACAGACAGACGGACGGACAAAGCTCAATCGACTCAGCTCGTCGCCCTGATCAAGAATATATATAGTTTATGGGGTCGGAAATGAATATTTTTATGCGTTGCAAATATGGTTGTCGAATATTTCAAAAATATCTATATCGATATTTTTGACGATATAGAAAAAGTATCATTCCGATAAAAATATTTTGCTGTAAAAACCCGGATCTGATTAATGAACAGGTGTATTGAGGTAATTAGGTCGTCATTTGAGTCGTAATATGACTGCGCTTAAAAAAATAGATTTAATGAGTATTTATTAAATTAACCAAAGATATTTATTATTTATTTCATATATAACATAAGAAGTTGTGCAAACTAAGTCATGAATTTAAATTTATGGAACGAAAGAAGTGTTTACTTTTTAAATTCATCACCTTTCAATATAGAGCATTCGAACTACAAAGCATAAAAAAAAATTATTCAGTTAATTCTACGAAACATAAGAAATTCTGATTTTACCAATAATCGGTAGACAAAGAAAGACCCGTTGAATTATGTGGTCATCGGTCACTCGGCTTCTGGTGCCAGAAACCACACTCTTTATAGCCGAAGCCAAGCGTTCCGCTGGCACGGAGCTTCCCGGTATAACAAGATATGAAAATGCCAGGTCAGAAAGCACTAGCAATGCGTCTTTCTCTTCATCCAGAACTTAATAGGGTCCCGGTCCAGCTAAACAACGGTAAATTAAAATTCCCACAAATTCCAAGAAGTCAAAATCATTTATACACAAGGCTGAAAACCGGTCTGGAACCGAACCCCTGAGAACCGGTTCGGTTCGGTTGTTTTGGGGTTCGCGAACCGGACCATGAACTAGGCGCTCTATATTTTTGACTCCGCGAACCTGAACTCGAACCGATTTCAGTATAAACGATTGTGCTTTGAACTAAGCTTGGATGAATTTTTATGTAAAAAGGTTACTAGATCATTTGAAAAAATACCGTTTGAATGAAATATTCACTACTTGGAACAGAATGTTATAATTCGTTTAACGTGAGTCACTTGATCTAAATACCGAGCAGACTTGTTTAACTTCACATATAAAGGTAAACAGTTTTAATTTGATTTGCAACGATGTACTCGTTGTACATACATATTTACGGACTGCACTGTATATCGTCGTGTTTCTTTTTATTTTATTCCCACATTTTGTATGCTTGTAAAAATGTTCATTCATTTAATCAGGGTATTAACGCAAGCTCGATTAATGTGTATATCTCATGCCAAACTACAAACACAGGAATAGAGGAAAACTAAATCCGGTTTTGGAAGCGCTTATGTTCCTTCGCACGTCTCATATTTTATACTAGCATATAACCCGTCGCGCTTCGCTGCGTCGCCATCAGTAAAGCGAATTATTGCCGTTATCGTTATCGTTATCGTTATCGTTATCGTTATCGTTATCGTTATCGTTATCGTTATCGTTATCGTTATCGTTATCGTTATCGTTATCGTTATCGTTATCGTTATCGTTATCGTTATCGTTATCGTTATCGTTATCGTTATCGTTATCGTTATCGTTATCGTTATCGTTATCGTTATCGTTATCGTTATCGTTATCGTTATCGTTATCGTTATCGTTATCGTTATCGTTATCGTTATCGTTATCGTTATCGTTATCGTTATCGTTATCGTTATCGTTATCGTTATCGTTATCGTTATCGTTATCGTTATCGTTATCGTTATCGTTATCGTTATCGTTATCGTTATCGTTATCGTTATCGTTATCGTTATCGGTATCGTTATCGTTATCGTTATCGTTATCGTTACCGTTACCGCCTCACATTTCACTTTATTTCGTATTCTATCCTTACAATCCGAGTTTGAAGCCAATCGGATGAAAATAGTTTTTGCTTGCGGAATTTTCTGGGAATTTTCACACCCTGTGGGCGGATTTTCCGACATTGGAAATTATTTCGTATTCTATCTTTACAAACCGAGTTTCAAGCCAATCGGATGAAAAATAATTATTTGCCCACAGAATTTTCCGGGAATTTTCACGCCTGGGGGCGGATTTTCCGACATTGGAAAATCACATTTAAAATTATTTCGTATTCTATCCTAACAAACCGAGTTTCAACTCAATCGGATGAAAAATAGTTTTTTGCATGCAGAATTTTCCGATTTTCCAAAATCGGGAAAACACGTGTCGAATTATGTCGCGTACTATGCTTACAAACCAAATTTCAAGTCAATCGGATGAAAAATAAAATTTTCCGGCTTTTCTAATTGGAATTTTCGAAAACCCCGTCTTAGTACGCACTTTCAACGCTAATGGAAACTCGTGTCCAAATTTCAGCCCTCTATCTCTTACCGTTTGCGCTCTGCGTTGATTGCCAATCAGTGAATCAGTCAGTCAGTCAGGACACACTGTTTTATATGTAGAGTAGATATACCCTCTCCATTGGTATAACAAATATTTGTTATTTTACCTGCTTGTAGTTTGACGTTACATACATGTACACACATACACGAGTTTGCATAAATTCCCAAATCAAAAGCACATGTAGATAATAGATAATACATTGACAACATAGTGATTACAGATTATAGCTGGCTTTACAATAATAAAAACTGTAAGTGTTATACAAAAGTGGTTTATTTAAAACCGTCAGTTGATGATGTGTAGTATTTAAACAATTATAAATATAGGTACGTCTGAGAGTCGCCTTTCATTTGTCTACTCCACCCACCTTCTCCGTTCGTCACGAGATAGTGGATCTTCCGGCAATGAAGACGGCTCTACTGTTTTAGAACAAAAAAAGAAAACAAAATAGAACAAAATACAAAAAACTTAAAAATCTTCGTTTATAATTTGTCGCCGATATTTGGTGGCTTCTGCTAAAAATGCTGATAGGATGCGCCAATTTTCTCCGTTTAAAATGCTTTGGAGTGCAAACTCGTTTAAAGTGATGCGACGGAAGTGGAGATATCGCTCCTCTCTAAGGATGGAATAAGTGCCAATAAAGTGTTCCACATTTTCCTTCTCACGCATATTACAAAGGCGGCAAGTTTCATCCAAGTCCCTTCTGTGTGGCCTAAAGTTTAATGCAATCATTTCGCTCCTCGCCTTAAAAATATTCCTAATGCAGTTTGTTTCTAGGCTATCTTAACGAGAGCGTAAGTTAAAGTCGGCTCTAACCGACTTCGAAATACCCGTTACTCACGGAAAGAAACGTTGAATAGCCTTCCTGAGTGTCTGAGGCAGGACAGCCGAAAAGTATGCAACATTTTTTTAACTCGGCTATTTATCATCCGATCTTGATGAAAATTGGAGGGCTTATAGATGTTGCGAATATTAATGTAACTTTTAAATTTGAGATGGATATCTCAAAAATTGTGGGAGTTATTCAACATTTTTTATTGTGGGGGCGGGGGTGGGCGTGGCAAAAATTTGAAATAAACTTGATCTGCGTGCAGACAATAGGAGTCCACATTTCAGAATTGGTTGCTCTAGCTCTTCTAGTCTCTGAGATCTAGGTGTTCATACAGACAGACGGACAGACGGTCAGACGGACAGACGGACATGGCTATATCGACTCGGCTGTTGATACTGATCAAGAATATATATACTTTATATGGTCGGAAATGATTCCTTCTGCCTGTTACATACATTTGCACGACTTTAGTATACCTAGTATACTCTACGAGTAGCGGGTATAAAAATAGCTGATTATAAGTGGACTTTTCAGTGCTCTGTCTAGCTCGGCTAATAAAGATTTGACGCACTTCTTCGCAAAGATTTCTTATCACTTCAGCTTGTGTATGACGCCATCCTTGTTTATTGTCCCAATCAAAGTTTAGCCCGCAGTTGTTTGAAATGGTGGTCCACTCGTCAAAAAACTGAGTTTTCCCAAGAAGCAGTTGACTCATTATTTGCTTAGGCAGTCTTTTCTCCAGCATGTTCATGACCTTTGCTACAAAGTTGAAATGCAGTTGCAGTGTATACGTACACAGAGTTGGAAGGCCAGTTTCAATATAAATCGCGTAATTTGGCGTATTCTGCGATAGCTTGAAAACTTTTTTGATGAAAAACGTCAACAAGCGTCCGTCGATTCTAAGAAATCCCCAAATTTCAGCAGCATAACACATGATGCTTCTTACAGGTGCCTGGAACACCTTATATTTGCAACTTGGCTTCACGTTGTCTCTACTCAGCAATGTCCTCCATGTAGCGTTTATAGCAATTTTTGCTTCTCCAAGTTTCCCATTAATATAACTTGAGAAATTCATATTATCGGACACTGTGACGCCTAAATATTTGTAGGACCGCACTTTCTCTAGCGTTCTTCCATTTATTTGCAGACACTCCCCATCTCATAGCCTACATATGTATGTACATTTAATAGCCTAAATCATGTGTATGTTATTTACATCCAAATATGTACAATGTACATACATATATGTTTACAAATGTATAAATGCATCAAAAGTGATTTAATTATTAAATTTCTCGCGTGCCTATTTCTTGCTCGTGTCAATGAAATAACAGTGCCTAGAATAAAGAAAAAACGGAGAACGGGCACATTGTTTTTTCTGCTGCGCTTTGCAGCCAATTGCAGCGACGTAGCATCACGACGTCGTGCTAAAACAAGTAGTGAAATGGAGAAAATGCCTGATTATACACTTTTCAAGTGTATAACGAGAGCGTAAGTTAAAGTCGGCTCTAACCGACTTCGATATACCCGTTACTCATGGAAACAAATGTTTAATAGCCTTCCTGTATGCCTGAGGTGGGTGAGCCGAAAAGTATGCAACATTTTTTTATCTCGGCTATTTATTATCCGATCTTCATGAAAATTGGAGGGCTTATAGATGTTGCGAATATAAATCTACGTTTTGAATTTGAGATCGATATCTCAAAAATTGTGGGAGTTATTCAACATTTTCTATTGTGGAGGCGTGGGTGGGCGTGGCAAAAATTTGAAATAAACTTGATCTGCGTGCAGACAATAGGAGTCTACATTCCAAAATTGGTTGCTCTAGCTCTTCTAGTCTCTGAGATCTAGGTGTTCATACAGACAGACGGACGGACGGACGGACGGACGGACGGACAGACGGACAGACGGACATGGCTATATCGACTCGGCTGTTGATGCTGATCAAGAATATATATACTTTATATGGTCGGAAATGATTCCTTCTGCCTGTTACATACATTTGCACGACTTTAGTATACCCTTTTACTCTACGAGTAACGGGTATAATAATAAGATGAAAAGAGACAAAAGTTGTGAGCTGGACATTGAAGCATGACACAACTAATAGAGTTGCAAACTGAAACAGAAAGCGAGCTGAGAGCTGAACATACCTCTATTAGTTGTATTATGCATTAAAGAGGTGTAAGCTGAGAGAACGCTCTCTGACTTTGTTGTATTATTGTCGTGACATGCATGGTCCCACTTGTCGTCCCCAGTGAGATTTGCACTTGACCGACATTGTGTAATTGTGAAATCTCAATTGTTTGCCAAACGCAACATGGCATCGAATCCAGTTTTTGAACATTATAAAAATAAAACAAGAAAGAAATTCGGTCAAGCCCGACTATAACATACTCTGTACCCTTAACGTCTCAGCTCGCATTTGCTCACGAGTTATACGCGCTCATCTCTAAGTTTCACTCTCTCTCTCTCTCTCTCTCTCTCACTAAGATTGACGTTCAATAGAATGCTGCGGTGGTGGGTGGGGTGGTGCTGGGGGTTTATTGGCCGTTTTTTGCTCATAACTTGAGTATCGTTCATCCGATCTTTATCATTCCTTCAGCAAATCGATAAATAATTTTATTTACAAGGTATCTCTAGAAGATCTATCTTCGAACGATCTATCTTCAAAACTGTAGCAGATATGACGTTTTTTCCAAATTGCGGGGGCGGGAGGGGGCGTGGCAAAAATTGAAAATAAACTTGATCTGCCTGCAAGTATAAGAAATATATGCCCCATACATGTCAAACCTCTATCTCTTACCATCTCTGAGATCTCTTCGTTCATACGGACGGACGGACGGACGGACGGACGGACGGACAGACGGACATGGCTATATCGACTCGGCTGTTGATGCTGATCAAGAATATATATACTTTATAGGGTCGGAAATGATTCCTTCTCCCTGTTACATACTTTTGCACAAACTTAATATACTCTATGTACCTTCGGTACAGAGTATAAAAAAGTACGATAAAAGTGTGTGCAATGAATGCGGATTTGGAATGACTGGACGACACGAAACTAACTTGCTGCGACACACTCAGCGTCAGCATAAAAAAGTAGCCGAAGAAATTGAAAATAAGAAAAAAATGCGCCAAAAGAAAATTGATCAACAGCCCAACATAAATAAATTCATACAGATGGAACAAGCATTCCTGAAACTAAAATTGAGTGAAGACCAGCTACTGGACGCGTGTGTTGAAGTGGTCGCAAAAAATGGACGACCTCTAAAAATTTTTGAAAACTCTGGCTTCAAGAAAATTCTTGAGCCGATATGTAATGCCTTTAAAAAGCCGATTTCCATAATTCGGTAAAATATTCGGAGCCATGTGAAAGCAAAGGCTTCAACTATTCGCAATGAAATCAGTGGAATTCTAAAAAATCGGTGAGTACATACATATGTTAGCAGATTGTGCATATTTGTGTGTGGGAGTGTGTATTAATTTTCATTGCAGATGCAATGTCTTTGCATATATCTGCATATGTATATGTATATCTAAATGTATATATGGGACGTTTCACGTCAAGCGGCCCAAAGCTTTCTCCAAAATTCTGTGCAATAAAAATACATGTTATATATGTCAAAATACTCGTTAACTCATCCCCTTTCAATTGCAAAGTGGCAGAATTGAAAATTCAAAATGGCGGTCCTTACTATGTCAAGTAGAAGAGGCTAAATTCGGAAATAAGTAAATATATTTATTAATTTCTTCTAAAAAATGATGCATAAATTTTTGGTCACAACATATTTTAATGTTTTTGGGGTCGCTGATTACGAATATGATGTCCGATTTTAGAAATTCAAAATGGCGGATCCAATATGGCGGACGAATTTTTTAAATTTCGTAAATTCGCTTAAAATTTGTTACTCGGGGGTTTTTGGGGTCGCTGATTACGAATCTGAAGTCAGTTTTTCAAATTTCAAAATGGCGGACCCAAAATGGCGGACAAATTTTTTAAAAATTCATCGAATTCGCTTGAAACTTGTTACTCGGGGGTTTTTGGGGTCGCTGATTACGAATCTGAAGTCAGTTTTTCAAATTTCAAAATGGCGGACCCAATATGGCGGACAAATTTTTTAAAAATTCATCGAATTCACTTGAAACGTGTTACTCGGGGGTTTTCGGGGTCGCTGATTACGAATCTGAAGTCAGTTTTTCAAATTTCAAAATGGCGGACCCAATATGGCGGACAAATTTTTTAAAAATTCATCGAATTCACTTGAAACGTGTTACTCGGGGGTTTTTGGGGTCGCTGATTACGAATCTGAAGTCAGTTTTTCAAATTTCAAAATGGCGGACCCAATATGGCGGACAAATTTTTTAAAAATTCATCGAATTCGCTTGAAACTTGTTACTCGGGGGTTTTTGGGGTCGCTGATTACGAATCTGAAGTCAGTTTTTCAAATTTCAAAATGGCGGACCCAATATGGCGGACAAATTTTTTAAAAATTCATCGAATTCACTTGAAACGTGTTACTCGGGGGTTTTTGGGGTCGCTGATTACGAATCTGAAGTCAGTTTTTCAAATTTCAAAATGGCTGGTCTAATATGGCCGACAGGACGTAAAGCCATTCATTTGTTCGACCGAATGAAAATGGCGACCATGTTTTCCCAAGGGAAAAAAATGATCTTCAGATCGCGTCACAAATGTCAAATTAATCAAAAAAATTTGTACTCTAAAAGGTTCTAACGTTGGTTTTATGTTTACGTGATCTTCATATGTTTTATCGAATGTCTCTTTTTTTTCACGTTGTTCAAATGTTTTTATTCAAATGCACCTCATCCTATTGCAGTTATGCAATATTAAAATAAAATTACATTGATTAGGATTTATTTTGTAAATTTATTTCAAACGACCTTTTTTAAGGCCATGAAATTATTACAGTTTAATAATTAAAACAATCAGCCTTTTTCAAGGCTACCAAATCCTTACAGTTAATAAATTATATCAATCGGCCTTTTTCAAGACCACAAAAAAATTATATTGGGTCCGCCATTTTGAAATTTGAAAAACTGACTTCAGATTCGTAATCAGCGACCCCAAAAACCCCCGAGTAACACGTTTCAAGTGAATTCGATGAATTTTTAAAAAATTTGTCCGCCATATTGGGTCCGCCATTTTGAAATTTGAAAAAATGACTTCAGATTCGTAATCAGCGACCCCAAAAACCCCCGAGTAACACGTTTCAAGTGAATTCGATGAATTTTTAAAAAATTTGTCCGCCATTTTGAAATTTGAAAAACTGACTTCAGACTCGTAATCAGCGACCCCAAAAACCCCCGAGTAACACGTTTCAAGTGAATTCGATGAATTTTTAAAAAATTTGTCCGCCATATTGGGTCCGCCATTTTGAAATTTGAAAAACTGACTTCAGATTCGTAATCAGCGACCCCAAAAACCCCCGAGTAACAAGTTTCAAGCGAATTCGATGAATTTTTAAAAAATTTGTCCGCCATATTGGGTCCGCCATTTTGAAATTTGAAAAACTGACTTCAGATTCGTAATCAGCGACCCCAAAAACCCCCGAGTAACAAATTTTAAGCGAATTTACGAAATTTAAAAAATTCGTCCGCCATATTGGATCCGCCATTTTGAATTTCTAAAATCGGACATCATATTCGTAATCAGCGACCCCAAAAACATTAAAATATGTTGTGACTAAAAATTTATGCATCATTTTTTAGAAGAAATTAATAAATATATTTACTTATTTCCGAATTTAGCCTCTTCTACTTGACATAGTAAGGACGCCATTTTGAATTTTCAATTCTGCCACTTTGCAATTGAAAGGGGATGAGTTAACGAGTATTTTGACATATATAACTTGTATTTTTATTGCACAGAATTTTGGAGAAAGCTTTGGGCCGCTTGACGTGAAACGTCCCATATATATATATGTATGCATATGTATATATGAAGTTATTTTCCATGTGAAATTTAAATTATGCAAGCAAAATCATGCCTTAAGCGCCCCATAACCACACAAATTTTTGCGCCAAACGCAAATAGATAGATTATCAGATAAGGATTGGCTCTTCTTTGTTTGTGATAGAGGCTCCGCTGGCCAAGTGAAAAACAAGTAAGAGCGCTGTACTCGAGTTTCCCCGACTACAAAATACTCTGTTCAATTGAGACAATTGTTTAATAACTTTTGTGTTTTTGCTCGTATCTTATTTTCCTTTTGAGAGTAGTTAGATGTAAGGCCTAGGATAGTATATACGAAGCCACCAGGTTCTAACTTTAAAATTGTGGCTTTGGCAGTTTTTTGCGGTTTAAGGGGGGAGGGGGGATATTTTCAAAATCTGAAACAAACTTGATCTGGGTACGGTATACACCTATGTGCATGCCAAAATGTGTGTCTCTATCTCTTATAAAGTCTCTGAGATCGACGCGTTCATACAGACAGACGGACATGGCTATTTCGACTCGGCTGTTGATGCTGATCAAGAATATATATACTTTATAGGGTCGGAGAAGCTTCCTTCTGCCTGTTACATACTTTTGCACAAACTTAATATACTCTATGTACCTTCGGTACAGAGTAAAAAAATCTAAAAATTTTTCTAACTAAAATCCTTTTTCCGACAGATAAACATCTGATTTCAAACATATCAAATTAACAATCGCCGAGCTTAAGATAGCTAACATTGAAAACAAAAAAGTTTTTTCCACTAAAACCCATTTTTCGACCGATGGCAGCTATAAGATACAGTGATCCGATCCGGTCGGTTCCGACATATTAGCAGAAAAAAGAAGATTCTGTGCAAAATTTCAGCTCGATAGCTTTAAAACTGAGAGACTAGTTTGCGTAGAAACAGACAGATGGACAGACAGACGGACGGACAGACTGACAGACAGACAGACAGACGGACAGACAGATAGATGGACGGACAAAGCTCAATCAACTCAGCTCGTCCCCCCCCCTGTTCATGAATTTATATAGCTTACGGGGTCGGAAATGAATATTTCTATGCGTTGCAAACTTCTAGGCAAAATTATAATACCCTTTGGAAGGGTATAAAAGTAAGTATTTCGATGTGTTCCAGAAATATCTAGAGATTTTGAGGTCACTTGTTTTTGAAAACAACCAATCCAAATGTCGGTGTTTCACAAATGTCGGAGATTTCATTTTTCGGAGTTAGCTTCGGAATGGCATGCAAAACAGCTGCCAAAAACAGCTGACTGGTAGTTTTTGCGTTAGGGCTGCCACGACAGGGCTTTAGGCTTCAAAATAATTTAAATTAATGTAAGACTCAAATTTGATTTGGTAGTTTCTAAGCTAAATGCTGCAAGTGGTTTGTGGTATGCACTGAGTTCCAAGCTATAAATTATTTTTAAGCCCTTAGTAATCAATTGTGATGGCGATGGCCAGCACTATTCAGCTTCAGTTGGGTAGAGTTGAGCCGGAGCCATGGTTAAGAGGTGCCTGACAGCAGGCAGAAAATGCTATGGGGTGGTTCCCAAGAACAAAAAGTAACCAGCATGGGTCCATTAATTAATGCACAAGATACAAGACCAAACTCGGGCTGGGATATCAGCACAAACGTCGGTGGAAGGCGTGAATGCTACCACCGGCGGGCACGGGTAGGAGAAATCCTCTCTTCGTGTCGCCAGCGGTCACATCTCTGTTGCGGTTGGAGTAGGCCAAGACAGTTGTACAGCTACTGCCAACACGACAAATACAAAAAACTACAAAAACCAAAGTGTGGCGTGGTACCGCAGTCCATGCACACTCGGACTGCGAGTAGCACGGCGGCTCAATAAACTCTGAGGCCAAGGAAAAGCTTCTGCTCTCCCCAGTCCTGGCGGTTTCTAGCACCTCACGTAAGGTAAGGCCCAAAAAGACTAAGAGGGCATGCGAGCGAAAGCCCAGTACAAAGCGGCGCTCATGATCAAAGCGCGGCTCGGTGGCATCGGTAAGCTCTCTCCAGAAGAGAGCAACAAGGGCCGAGCAAAAGATCAAGGAGGGTCGCAAGCACTTTGCGTGTGGTAATGAAGCGGCAGCGCTCATCCGAGAATGCGAAAGTGGAGGCCCCAGTCATCAAACGGCTATGCCCAAGACCGCGGAGCCATGCTTTACCAAGCTCCACCCCAAACACACAAAAACCGGCAAGGAGTCAGCCAGCGACGTGACAAAACGGCATCTCACTGTAGCCCTAGTCGACAAAAGCGAACCTTTCGGGAAAATGACGCCAGAACAGCAAGTGGACGAGATGCTGTTCGAAGAAATTTTTAAGAGAATGGACGACCCAGCATTGCAACCGGTAACGTTTGACGGAGCAGGCTGGCTGTTTGGAGTCGAAATCCTCAAATGTATGAACGATCTCACCCTCAAGAGGGTCAAAAGCGTCGTTGCAGACATGGGAAGCCCATGGGAGGGTGCACAGCTGGAGGTTGTTGACAGAACACGTATTCCGTCAGTTTCGAAGGCGAAAGTGCTCTTCCCAAGGGTAATATGTTGCTAAGCCCGACAAGAACGGGCAGCACATGGTCCTCCAAATTAACAAGGAGACCGACGATTTACTCTACCCAAGGTTCGGGAAAATGGCGTGGGGAGTAGGCAGCGTGCACCCACGACTTAAAAAGCGCCACCCAGAAGACAAGAAAGAGAACTCGCTGGAGGCAGGGGAGGTCAAGAAGTACCTTTTCATCTAGGCGATGGTCGATAGAGCCAGCAGCCTCGACATTACAGAGGCAGTATAGTCTGCTGAGGGCGAAAGGGATGGTGCATCAGCCATAGAAGTTGACCCATCCACCCTGGAGAACGATGAGGATGATGACTGAACCATGGTAGTTGATCCATCCGGGCCGGGGGACGCCGTCAACTTGCATAAAAGCAAGCTTGTGTCGTCGGAGCTCCTGATAACCCTTGAGGAAGGGCCCGCCGATGTGGAATTAGTTCAGGAACCTTGGATTGAGGCAGGGAACAAGGTCTCAGGGCTAAGGTCACAAAACTACAATACTTTCCATCCCACTGCGGTAAGTAAGGCACGGACAGCCATTCTGGTTAGAAAAGGCATCTATGATTACCTTATGTCAAATTACAGCACGGACGACCTCACAGTTGTGGCTCTGGAAGGCCACAATGATGAGCCAATAATAATGTCGTCCTGTTTCATGGCACACGAGCGAGAGTCACCACCGGCCGAGCTCGTACATCTAACGGCCGAAGCAAGTAGGAAAAACCAGCCGCTTGAATCGGAACGGACGCCAACGCTCACCACACCGTGGGGGTCAGTCCAGACATAAACGACAGAGGTGAGTCTCTCCTAAGCTTTATACTACAAACTAACATAAAAGTAAAAAACGTTGGAGATGTGCCCACATGTGCGGGACCAACATCCTCTTTCTCAGACCACAAGTACATCCTTTTTATACCCTTGTAGAGGGTATATTAAAATTGACGAGATGTTTGTAACGCATAGAAAGAAGCATCTCCGACCACATAAAGTATATATATTCTTGATCAGCATGACGAGCTGAGTTGATATAGCCATGTCTGTCTGTCCGTCCGTCCGTCTGTTTCTATGCTATCTCCGTCAGTTTTAAAGCTATTTTAACCAAACTTTTGGTACCAATACGCTGCACATTTGTCGGAGCCAGCCAGATCGGGTGACTATAGCATATAGCTGCCATAGGAACCATCGGTCGAAAATTTTGTTTTAGTGAGAAAAACTTTTTTGTCTTCAACGCAAACGTCTCCAAACCTCGTATTTATAAGTTTTTTATGCTTTCACATAATTCCACCAAGTTTGATAGGACAACGATATAGTTTAGATGCCATAGAAAATAGGTGTAGAAAATGTATATAGGAGGTCCTATCAAAAATATGTACGTATGGCCGAATGTACATATTTGTGTCAGTGGAATCAGGCTACTAATTTATATAAATCATACAAGCTACAAGGGTATAAAAACTTCGGTCGAGCCGAAGTTAGCTTTCCTCTATTTTTAAGATTGAGTTCAACCACAACCAAACCAGAAAAGCCTACAGGAACCGCCGGAACACCAACTGGGTGAAGTACCTAAAAAGGGTAGAATCAAAACTACCTACGCCAGCGAACATCTGCTCGGTAGGCGACATTGAGATGTCCGTGAAGACGCTCACGTCCAACCTAACCGAAGCATACAAATCCTCCAAAGATAAGACTTCGCTTCTTCAAAAAAGAAGTACGAAAGGCAAAGCAAAACGCGTGGAGAACCTTCTGCTCCAGCATAGAGAAGGTCTCCGAAACAGCTAGACTCAGGAAACTGCTGTCAGAGCAGCCACCCAAGCAGAGTCAGCTGAAAACGAACGACGACCACTGGACGGAAAGCAGCAGGGAAGCGACATGCGCTCTTCTTGATGCGCACTTCCCAGGCTGTACTGTAGTCACTAAATCAGATACGCCTCATGACAACAAATCAACATACCAGACAACATCATTACTCCAGAGAAAGTCCTTTGAGCGATCGACTCGTTTGCGAGTTACAAATCCCCAGGACTGGATGGAATATTCCCAGCCATGCTAAAGACGAGCAAATGCGCAATCGTCCATAATAAATTGAATCTCGGCTTGGCCCTTAATGGATGTTGTAGCCAAACTTATTTAACATGCTATAATAATTTGCTGCCGATGTTTAAATGCTATAATATATATAGGCAACTTCCAGAAACAGTTCACCAAAACCAAACAATTAACCGTGGTAAAAAACACTGTTTTTCTCATATTTTCATAGGGAATAATTAAATTGAACTAATGTAAGCCAATCTTAAATTTATTCATAGCCCGTTTGAAAATTTGCGGTTTCTCTGCCGCGATAGCGAAATTTTTCTCATTTTCACATTAATATTGCATATTTTTTTTGATAAAACTTTTGCTATCTAAAATCTTACTGAGGGTACACAGACTAAAAAAAGAATGCATACGAATCCAAAAGAAACCATGTGATTGCAATTAACTGTAAGTTTTGTTTTGCACTATAATATAAAACACATAAATAAAATTATGGAAAAATGTAGCATGCGTCACAAAGGATTCACGTCCATTGATAAAAACCGACAAAATATTTTTGCCGAAAATTTTTTTTTAAGATCCTCTAACATTCATCTTTCTTTTAAAGTACAGGGTGGTCCATTTAAAAATTGGAATTTAATTTTGATAAAAAAAACAAAACGGCTCGATATTTTTGAATAGGTTCAAAGGTTGAACATTTATTGGAAAGGTTGGTTCATGTCATTTATATATGAAAAACAATTTTGGTCAAATGACCACCACGGTTGACTTGGCAGTAGCCCATTCAATCCACCCAATTTTTGAGAACATTTTCAATTGTTTCGGCACGTATGTCAGCAATAGCAACTCGAATCTCGTTCTTCAACTCATCAATTGTTTCAGGATTGTTTGCATAACATTTGTCCTTGACCGCTTCCCAAAGATAATAGGCCAGCTGTATCAGATCACAGCTTCTTGGCGGCCAATTCACATATCCATATTTGCTGATTATTCTATCTTCGAAGATAGGGCTCAGAAGATCGATTGTGGCGTGTGGCATGTAGCGCCGTCTTGTTGAAAACAAATATCGTCCAAGTCTTCCGCTTCAATTTCCTCGAAGAATCAATCACTCAACATTGCGCGGTAGCGCTCACCATTCACGGTCACGGTGGCTCCTTCTTCATTTTCAAAGAAAAATGATGCCTCGAGACCAAACAGTGACACGTGGTGGGTGCATTGGCTTCTCGACAACGATATGCGGATTTTCTGTGCCCCAGAAGCGACAATTTTTTTTATTAACATAACCACCGAGGTGGAAATGTGCTTCATCCGATGATGATTTTTCGGTAAAATTCACCATCTTCGGACAATCGATCTTCCGCCCAATTTACCAACTGTAGACGCTTCGGATGGTCAATTGGCTTTAGCTGCTGCACCAATTGAACTTTGTATGGCTTCATGGCAAGATCTTAATGCAAAGTTCGCATCAAAGAAGTGCGCGAAATGTCCAATTGTCGAGATCGATGGCGAGTTGACGTCGATGGTTTTTCACGTACATTTTCAGCAACCGCAGCAATGTTTTCGGTGGAGCGCACCGGACGAGTACGTACACGGGTCCATCAACATTCCAGTTTCACGAACTCGCTTCACGAATTTATCCACAAATTGAGTTTTCGAAACATTTTTTTGTTAAATGTTTTTTCAAAATTCGCACAGTTTAATTCGAGGACTCACCACTTTGGAAATATGTTTTTAATGTTTCCCAACTTTTTTCAAGCGAATAGCGAACTATTTCGTAAATGTCAAAGTTTTTACAAAATATTTTCCGCTTTCCGAATGACATTTGACGTTTTTAAAGTCATATTATGAATAGTTCAAATAGATGGACCACCCTGTATTAATCATTGTGTGCTTTATTACGCAAAATTCGCTAAAAATTACGAAAACACACTTCAACTTTCAAAAAGACTTCCACTTTTTGTACCGTGCGTCACAAAACTTTGTGATCAATTATTTCGGAAAGGGTGATGGAAATTAGACCGCGCGAATTAACACCGCGGTCGGCGGTCTAATTGCATTCTGAATAATAAATATAGACCGCCATTACAAAATGAAATAAGACCGCGCGGCATTATTACATTATGTAAAATGCTAAGTTCATGCTCCATTTATACTTCATTTATGCGTACTTCGAAATTTCTATAGGAAATCTAAGCTGCTTTGTTAAATTTTTGTTTTGGTTTTACTTATTCTAATAATGTCTAATTTCACAGAGCCTTTCGCAACCTATTTTTAAATTATGTTTTATGCTATTCGAAAGTACTTCAATCTCACTAAACACTGTGTATTAGTTGAAGGTATGTCTTTGAAAAACAAAAATATATTTATATTTTAATTCAAAAACGAGTACGAAAGTAGCGTTCGTCACGCGGAAGATGCCAAAATAAAACTAATAGCAATAATAATAGTAATAAAATGTTGTCAAGATTACTGTTCACGCAAATACCAAGAATAAGTTTTGGCTAAAATTAACTCATAACAAGATAAACTAACTAACTAAGTATATTGCTAAGTAAAATCAAAACAAAAATTTTACAAAGCAACTTAGATTTCCCCTATAGAAATTTCAAAGTACGCATAAATGAAGTAAAAATGGAGCATTTTGAAAATGCCTACTGCTCAGTTTGAGTACGTATTTAGTGGGTACTTTTTAGAGTGCTTCAGCGTACGTATGCGTATTTCAGCTTTTGCGTCTACGTATTACGCATACTCAGTTTTTATACTCTGTACCGAAGGTACATAGAGTATATTAAGTTTGTGCAAAAAGTATGTAACAGGGAGAAGGGATCGTTTCCGACCCTATAAAGTATATATATTCTTGATCAGCATCAACAGCCGATTCGATATAGCCATGTCCGTCTGTCCGTCCGTCCGTCTGCGCCGTCCGTCCGTCTCTGTCCGTCTGTCCGTCTGTCTGTCCGTATGAACGAAGAGATCTCAGAGATGGTAAGAGATAGAGGTTTGACATGTATGGGACATATATTTCTTATACTTGCACGCAGATCAAGTTTATTTTCAATTTTTGCCACGCCCCCTCCCGCCCCCGTAATTCGGAAAAAACTTCATATCTCCTACAGTTTTGGAGATAGATCGTTTGTTGTTCCTTCTAGAGATACCTTGTAAACAAAATTGTTTATCGATTTGCTGAAGGAATGATAAAGATCGGATGAACGATACTCAAGTTATGAGCAAAAAACGGCCAGTTAACACCACCCACCCCCCCACCAACAACCACAGCAACACACCCTAACCGTTCAACACAGGCAATCTTAGTGCGAGTACGAGAAAGAGAGAGAGAGAGAGAGAAACTTAGAGAGCGCACCGCGTTGTGCGCGGGGTGTTAACTGGCCGTTTGACAAATGCGAGTGTAAGGGTACAGAGTATGTTATAGTCGGGCTTGACCGACTTTCTTTCTTGTTTTCTGATGCGTAGTGTGCGTATGCGTAGCCTACTATTTCTAATGCGTATGCGTAGATATGCGTATATTAAAAAATGCGTACTACATGCATAGTACGCATTAATGAATACGCATTGCAGTTCTCTGGTACAGACGCTATACAGCAAGATGGAGGAGATAGCGGAGAAAGAAGCAGAGGAAAAGTTGAAGAACACAGCCGGCTGCAGAATCTCAAAAATCATGTGGCAAGACAAGAGACAAAAATCTCACGCACTATATGCTACAGCTCCTGCGGACACCTGCAGGAAATGTAAGGAACCTGGAGTCGTACACAGAAAAAACAAGAAAGAAAGTCGGTCAAGCCCAACTATAACATACTCTGTACCCTTACACTCGCATTTGCTCAGGAGTCAAACGGCCAGTTAACACCCCGCGCACAACGCGGTGCGCACTCTAAGTTTCTCTCTCTCTCTCTCTCTCTTTCTCTCTCGCACTAAGATTGCCTGTGTTGAACGGTTAGGGTATGTTGCTGTGGTTATTGGTGGGGGGTGGGTGGTGTTAACTGGCCGTTTTTTGCCCATAACTTGAGTATCGTTCATCCGATCTTTATCATTCCTTCAGCAATAATAAATTTTTGTTTAATAATAATTTTTAATAATTTTGTTTACAAGGTATCTCTAGAAGGAGACAAACCATCTATCTCCAAAACTGTAGGAGATATGAAGTTTTTTCCAAATTGCGGGGGCGGGAGGGGGCGTGGCAAAAATTGAAAATAAACTTGATCTGCCTGCAAGTATAAGAAATATATGTCCCATACATGTCAAACCTCTATCTCTTACCATCTCTGAGATCTCTTCGTTCATACGGACGGACAGACGGACAGACAGACAGACAGACAGACGGACAGACGGACATGGCTATATCGACTCGGCTGTTGATGCTGATCAAGAATATATATACTTTATAGGGTCGGAAACGATTCCTTCTCCCTGTTACATACTTTTGCACAAACTTAATATACTCTATGTACCTTCGGTACAGAGTATAAAAATAACGGGAATTTTTTAAGCCTAAAAAGTGTGATTTGATCCCGACAGTAGGATTAAATTTTTAAGTACGAGTGGGCATGTATCATTCCGAAAAGGATTGTTTTATGTACGATTCGTACGTAACAACCAATTGAGAGAGTGAGAGAGCGGACAAACTGAGAGCTAAAGCGAATTTTCTCTTTTTGCTTCTCTCGTCGTTGTTCGATCTCCTTTTTGCAGCATAGACCGCTTTTCGGTTTGCCTGCATTCTTTGTGTGCCGCTTGCTCGAGGCAGTTCAAGAAACAAAAGTGTGAAGTGAAAGTGGAAAAGTTAACAAATTGGAAAAACTGAAAAAAAGGTGAAATGGCCGATGAACCATTAAAACTATATTGCGAAAGCAATAACCTGCACCATGTTGTGAAGAATTTGGTAGGTGAGTGTAGAGTGTATTGTGTTGTAATCGCTGCGGCGGTGTATCTGTGTTTGTTTGTATAAATGTGTGAATATGTAAGCGGGTAAGAATGCGCATTGCGCAAATTTTTTCTGTTTTGTGACTGTGTGTACATGCAAACGTTAGTTTGGTGTTTAATGCGTTCTTCTAATTTTCGGCATGGTATGGTAAATGGTAAAACAAAATAAGAACAAAATTTTACCGTTTATAAAAAGTCCATTTTTTTTTTAGCAAAATAAGTGAAAAATGTTAATATTTTTTCTGTGTCAAAACACATTTTACATACTGTATGTATCTACATACAGTGCAGCTGTAAGCCGCAGTAAGCGTCTTCGGCTTTATTCCAATGTTTAAATGTTCCCTAACATTATTTCCATTATTTACAGATGCGGGTATTAAGTTTGAGCACTTAAAGCTCATGACAGCGGAAGACCTTCGAGAAGCGATCCCTGCTTTAGGCCTTCGTATGGACTTAAGGCAGAAGCTGTTCTTGTGGAGACAAACTGAAGTGAGTACATTTTAATATGTGTATCAAAATGGCAAGCTTCTGTACCATATCGGGCCATATCTCCCACAATTTCGTAAATAAATTGTTCTGAACTTCTAGACATTTATAGTTATCTGCATTATTTATTAATTTAATCTTAAAATTGTTTCTACTTGCAGCTTGCCTATGAAGATGAATCAATTTCTGCCCAATCAAAAGTGGATAACTGGCTAAGCGAGAATGAGTATTATAAGGGAAAATATTTATATATTTAATATTTATTACACAAATATTTTATTTTATAAAATGCGAAAATAATATCTATATTGTCTGTAAGAAAATATCAGAAAATATATAAATAAAAAAAAATTCAATCTCTATCGAACTAGAATATTTTCTCGTATGGAACAAAGTGGAGTTCGAAAATGGGGCACAAATCTATCTCTACCGAATTAGAATACTATCTCGTATGGATCAAATTTGAGTACGGATATCGAGCACAAATCTATCTCTACCGAACTAGAATATTATCTCTCATGGGACTAAGCTATGTTCGAAAAGGAGGATGAGTTTAAGTTCGGCTAGGCTAAAACCGGGATCAAAATTAAAAAACTATCCGTACTTAAATTGTTCCCGTCGGGAATGATTTATGCCATTCCAGGATCAACCATTTTTATTACCATTTCGGCATGAATTGATCCCGGAAATCCCGGATTTTTTTTTTCAGTGTAGAAACTCTGGAACACCTCATCTGCAGCTGCCCAGCGATCGCTAAGACAAGATTAAGATATCTGAACTCCCCAAGTCTCACCTCTCTTGAAGAGGCGGCAAGGAAGTCTCCCTAACAACTATTGGCATTTGCCAAAACGTCAAATATCCTCTTGGATGTCTAATGGTACCCAGAAAAACCACCTGGCCTCACTAAGGACCTTAAGGTCTATGTGTGGCCCCTACAAAGGGCCAGCCGGAACTACCTACCTAATCAATTGTATCGGAAAAAAATTTAAGAGAACGCTGACCCGCCAAATAATTATTTTGTATTGACAACCCTGTTGCTTACAAGTGAGTGAAGTGCAAAAATATAAATTCAAGCGTAAGTTTAAGTCGGCTCTAACCGACTTCGAAATACCCGTTACTCATGGAAACAAATGTTTAATAGCCATCCTGTGTGCCTGAGGTGAGACAGCCAAAAAGTATGCAACATTTTTTAACTCGGCTATTTATCATCCGATCTAGATGAAATTTTCAGGGCTTATTGATGTTGCGAATATAAATGTACGTTTAAAATTTGAGATCGATATTTCAAAAAATTGTGGGAGTTATTCAACATTTTTTATTGTGGGGGCGGGGGTGGGCGTGGCAAAAATTTGAAATAAACTTGATCTGCGTGCAGACAATAGGAGTCTACATTTCAAATTTGGTTGGTCTAGCTCTTCTAGTCTCTGAGATCTAGGTGTTCATACAGACAGACGGACAGACGGACGGACGGATAGACGCACAGACGGACATGGCTATATCAACCCGGGTGTTGATTCTGATCAAGAATATATATACTTTATAGGGTCGGAGAAGCTTCTTTCTGGCTGTTACATACATTGCACAGCTTCATGATCCCCTGTTCCCATTTTTAATGGGAACAGGGTATAAAAAGTGTACTTAAAAATTTCACCGCTGACAACTTGTCTTCCATGTCGTAGTTTGAAATTCTCGCCGATATAATTTATCGATACGTTTTTCTCGATACTTCATTGAATTAACTACTTAAATCAAATTTTTTTAAACTGCTTATTTATCCACATAATCCTGTTAAATTTATACTTAATTTAAGCGAGCAAACTTTTAATTTTGAAAAGAAAATTAAAACTCCGAAAATGATATTGCCACATTTGCAGTGTTAGGAAGTACCTAGGTACAAATGCCTAGGTACATACATAGATACATATTTTGTGTACCTTTTACCTTACCTCGGTATTTTTAAATTCCAGTACCTTTTAACTAACCTAGGTCCAAATTTTCAATTACCTTGTCAAAAAGTAAGGTTAAAAGTACTTTAAAATGAATGAGAACTTAATTTCAAATGATTGCCTGAGTGGGAAACTAATCTAATTTATTCATTCTATCACTTTGTTTGTCGATGTGACTATTAAAATAACATAGTCTTGAGCTAATTACTGTGTTGACCCTTAAGACGCTTTAAGTCAAGGAAATACAGAAAGCTGTCGAACAACTAGCATGGAAATAATGTACATGAACTATCTTTTGAATGGTTTCAAAATGCGTTTGCTATTCAGAGTTGATTATAAATGACAGCATTTTATTTAACACACAACAAACCAAATTATATTCTAGGACCCTATCACCAGTAGACTTTGCTATCAGCTTAAATAATTATGTCGCAAATTTTACTATTTAAGAAGTTTTAAAAACTTGTCCATATCGCTTTACTTCCTATTCCAAGATTATACATATATGTAGCTAAAGCCATTTGTGAAGTTGATGCGAATGTGGAATTTAATGATTAATGTTCATTTTTATACCCTGTTCCCATTTAAAATGGGAAAAGGGGATCATGAAGTTGTGCAAATGTATGTAACAGCCAGAAGGAAGCTTCTCCGACCCTATAAAGTATATATATTCTTGATCAGCATCAACAGCCGAGTCGATATAGCCATGTCCGTCTGTCCGTCTGTCTGTATGTCTGTATGAACGCGTCGATCTCAGAGACTATAAGAGATAGAGACACAAATTTTGGCATGCACATAGGTGTATACCGTACCCAGATCAAGTTTGTCTCAGATTTTGATAATATCCCCCCTCCCCCCTTTAACCGCAAAAAACTGTCACAGCCACAATTTTAAAGTTACAACCAGTTATATACTATCCTAGGCCCTATATCTAACAACTCTCAAAAGGAAAATAAGATACGAGCAAAAACACAAAAGTTATTAAGCAATTAAGCTATTGGATCGGGGAAGGGGGGGCCGGTATGCAGTCAGCAGGCCGCCTGTGAGCGCGTGTGTGTCTGTGTGTCCGCACGCGTGTGTGTGTGTGTATGCGAGTGTGTTTGGATGTGTTTCTCAATTGAACAGGGTATTTTGTAGTCGGGAAACTCGACTACAGCGCTCTTACTTGTTTAAAATATATATTGTAAATTATGTCGAAAAATTTAAATAATAGGAAAGAAAAAAATAATAAAAATATTTTTCTGACTTAAAACTAAAAAAAAGTGTATGTCCCTGTAGAAATTTTGGAAGTCTCGGAACACAGATTTGTTGTACTGATTCCTGAGAATCTTTTGTTCTTTTTCCAAACAATTTTGTTGAAATTTTGATGAAACTTCAAAATTTGGTTGGATAGTTCATGTCATTCAGTTCACCACATCGGGTAGGTGGTGTTAGATAATCCATGCTTTAGAAGGCATTTCAAAAGTACCTTTTTTGGAATAAGTTGGCAGGTTTCCTTATTGTTGCTTTCTGCTGTCCTCTGACTTTTGCTTGTTTTGGTGGACAATATTTTAAAATTCATTTTTATTATTTAAAACCCATCAAATCTTTAATAATATTTATGCAATTCGATCAGTTAAGCATTCAAGATTTGTTCCTCATTATTACAATTGTCTCAAATCTCTTTATTATCAAAACATGGACACGACATTTGTCGCCACAAAATTCGCAACATTTGAAAAAAACCAAAAGAGGTTTCAGGAACACCGACAATTGCTTTTGGGTTGCTTTTGGGTTGTTAGAGGTTTGTAGAACACGTCCGATTTCACAAAAAATCGATTATATTGTTGCTGCCCCAATATATGCAATGGGTGTTGTTGATAATTTTCATTGAAAATCTATAAAAATTCCTAGCCTTTTGGACTGTTTTTGTAACATTGTCCATCCAGCTGATTTAAAAGCAACAAAATTGGAGAAAATGGAAGAGCCTTTAGGCTACATGCTAAAGTGGTTGTAATTAAAATCTAACCACCGCAATGGCTTGTACACGACGGTTAAGTTTAAAAAATTTGGCATAATTTGATGAAAATTACTCTTCAATGTCCTATTTCGACGCTTTTAGGTTTGCTGATGCTGCTCTTATGATTTTTTTAGGCTGCATTAATAAGTATACTGTTGCATAAAACTCATAAATACAGATATTTTTGCTCGGTGCCTCCATAATTTTTTGAAAGCGAAAAATACTGCAAAGTCCGCGATATCTAGAAAACAAGAGCTGAAGGTGAAAAACCAAGACCAGTTTTGGAATCAGGGCACAAAACTGGATCAGAATTTTGGAACGAGAAGGCTGGACAAAAATGGCTGTTGGCCTGTTTAATCAAGGCCTATAATCTACAAGTGAATAGTTGAATACGCAAATAATTTTTTTTCCTGTACATATTTATGTAGTTTGCCTTATATGCCTTTCCTGTACGGAGGTCCCACGTCTAATGCAATTTATACTTTTAGCTTATTTTATACATATATGGGTTTTAGTGACCTGTTTTTATTTTAGTCAAAGTTTTTTGCTTTTTAAGCTTGGCGCAAGGTCAAATGGTTAATTATTATTCAAAACAATCAGCATAATTCAACAGAGATAACTCACAACATTATTGGGATAGCAATTTAATTTTTATGTCAAACTTCACATGAATAGAAACACTTTCGAAATGTTTTGAAATCTGAATGATATTACACAGCACTTGTATGATGTTTTGTGCCGAAATGAATTTTTATGTCATCTGGAATCAAGCCTTAAAAACCAAAAACAGAAATACTTTATCTATCTCATCCTGGCCCTGCTAGAATTGTCACTAAACAGAATGTTTAGAATCAGCAACAGCCTAAAATCGAGAACGTAAGTTAAAGTCGGCTCTAACCGACTTCGATAAACCCGTTACTCATGGAAACAAATGTTTAATAGCCTTCTTGTGAGCCTGAGGTGGGACAGCCGAAAAGTATGCAACATTTTTTTACTCGGCTATTTATCATCCGATCTTGATGAAAAGGGCTTATACATAGATATTGCGAATATAAATGTACGTTTTAAATTTCAGATCGATATCTTAAAGATTGTTTGAGTTTTTCAATATTTTTTATTGTGGGGGCGGGTGTGGCAAAAATTTGAAATAAACTTGATCTGCGTGCAGACAATGGGAGTCTAGATTTAAAATTTGGTTGCTCTAGCTCTTCTAGTCTCTGAGATCTAGGTGTTGATACTGACAGACGGACAGACGGACGGACGGACAGACGGACATGGCTATATCAACTCGGCTGTTGATGCTGATCATGAATATATATCCTTTATATGGTCGGAAATGAATCCTTCTGCCTGTTACATACATTTGCACGACTTTAGTATACCCTTTTACTCTACGAGTAACGGGTATAAAAAGCAAACATGAGCTGTAATATGGCTTATAATGTAAATGAAAAATATAAAAAAATAGAAAACAAAAATTAGTAATATTTAAAAAACATTCACATTAAAAATATTTGAAATTGCTTTTCGAGTTCAGCACTCCTAACTACACTAAAAAAAGTTAAAGTGTTATTAAAAAATTCAAAGCAAAAAAACGAGAAGGCCAAGCTACCTTCGTCTGTGCCGAAGTTTTTATACCCTTGCAAACGCTGTTTTTGAAATGTCAGAGGTTAAGAACGCTCACATAAAAATCATAAAATTTTTCTAACTGAAATCCATTTTTCGACAGATATACATCTGTTTTCAAACATATCAAATTAACAATCGCCGAGCTTAAGAATGACAAAATTGAAAACAAAAAAGTTATTCTCACCAAGACTCATCTTCCGACCGATCGGTCCTTTGGCAGCCTTAAGATAAAGTCATGCGATTTCTACCAAATTTTGCGAATCTATTTGAAAACATATAAAAAATTAATCAGCGAGTTCAAGGACACTAACATTAGAAAAAAAAAATTTCTTACTTAGACCCATTTTCGACCGATCGCACAGTGGGCGAAACGGTCATTCTAGCGCGTCGAAATTCAATTTTTCTAGTTTGAAAAAGGGTTTATTTTTTTTTATTTATCGACTACCTATACTTTGATAAGCTTATAAAAATGTATCTCAAATATAAAGTTCTCGTTGTTTTACAAAAAAGCTTGGTTATATATTATTATAAAGGTATGCATTAAGCAAAAAATCAATATAAGTGACCCGTCCAAATATGTATTACTTGTAAGACGTAGTGAAAGTAACACGTATTAACAACCTGATCTAAGTAGCCCACAACTGTCTTTCGTGGAGCAAATCTAAAAATGTTCACAAATGTCCAGCTCGCCTTTAACTTTTTTTGTCAGTGTGAGTCCTTGTTGTTTTAAAATATCCAATTTCACTTGCTAATATGTGCTACCCTTGCATTTGTTGGACTCTTTAGGCGCAGTGTCTGCATCAAAACCAAAGTCTTTTTTTAGTATGGCTCAACAATGATATCCCCACAAAGATATTTAAATATTAAAAAAAAATTTCGAGCGGTTTTACTAGAAAAAATTATTTTTATTATTGTATTCAAACTACTTTACCGATTCAAAAACAATGTTTTGCGCGATTATTGCAAACAATGTTTTCGCAGATCAGCTGAAAAACATATAATATAATATTAACAAAGTCCGAGTTTAAAAACGCTAACATCAAAATCAAAAAAGATTTGCTCACTAAAACCCATTTTCCTACCGAAAATATCTATGGCAGCTACAAGAAGTAGTCATCCGATCCGGTCGGTTCCGACATTTTAGCAGCGTGCAGTAAAAAGAAGACTGTGTGTAAAATTTCAGCTCTATAGCTTCAAAACTGAGGGACTAGCTCGCGTTAAAACAACCATACGGACAAAGCTTAATCGACTCAGCTCTTCATGCTGATCAAGAATATATATACTTTATGTGGTCGGAGATGACTCATTCTATGCGTTGCACACTTCTGAACAAAATTATAATACACTTTCCAAGTGTATAAAAATATGTCTTTTGGTTTTATTTTATGTCAAAAATTTCATACCAGTGAACTCTTGCTTTTAAGTCTGAAATTTGAATTTATCCCACCTAAATGAACGAAATCTCCCACTGTAAGGCGGACAAGGCCATATCGACTCGGTTGTTGATGCTTATCAAGAATATATTTACTTTATGGGGTCGGAGATGCTTCCTTCTGGCTGTTATTATACTTTTGCACAAACTCATTGTACCCAGTGTAAAAAGAAATTTTCTGAAGATAATCGAAATAGCCTATCGGAGCTCTCATATCGCTCATTTACTTCATGACTGGTATACATAAAAAATAAGATTTTTGACTTCATTATGAAGAAATGTTCGCTATATAGTGATCTATATTGTTTAAAATTTTCAGATTGATATTTATACCCGTTACTCATAGAGTAAAAAGGGTCTACTAAAGTCGAGCAAATGTATGTAACAGGCAGAAGGAATCATTTCCGACCATAAGGTATATATATTCTTGATCAGCATCAACAGCCGAGTCAATATAGCCATGTCCGTCTGACCGTCTGTCCGTCTGTATGAACACCTAGATCTCAGAGACTAGAAGAGCAGATCAAGTTTATTTACACCCCCACAATTCAAAATGTTGAACGACTCCCACAATTTTTAAGATATCGATATCAAATATAAAACGTACATTTATATTCGCAGTATCTATAAGCCCTGAAATTTCATTAAGATCGGATGATAAATAGCCGAGTTAAAAAATGTTGCAGTGACGGTTAGAGCCGACTTTAACTTACGCTCTCGTTTTTTACTTTCCATGTGAGATAAGAATATGTCGCAATTTTATTTTATAGCTATAAGTTGATTTTCCTGCTAATATTTTTCATAATGTCAGATCTCAGTTGTCCTGCAGGCTTTCAGCTAAAACATCATAATGTCTCATTTTTTTAATGAGCAATTTAAGTTTATAGTATTTTACTAGATTAACTCAAAACTAAAAGAACTATTATCTCTGAGTTAAATTCATTGCGAAGTTTAATGTGTAGTTTACTTACTGCCTACTCCTATGAGAACTCTGATAAGAGCTGCAGTTTTCGTGCATGTTTTGTAAGGTGAACTGATATATAAATGCAGGTGTATATCAATCAAATTAAAGAAGAAAGCCGACTCGAGTGCTTCCAGTTTCTCAAGTGGAATTTGGTTGGAGAGGCAGGCACTGGCAATGCATTTTTACTAACAATTAAACGCCAACTTAATTAATTTTCCACACTGTCCCGGCACAATGGAACTGATGACGAAGCAATTGCAGCTTCTAGAATTTGATTTATTGATGCCCGGCCATGTGCAAGAGGGTGGTTTGCTCCTAATTTGGCACTTAAATGCAGCGACGTGCGCGGGCCGTGGGACTGAAGATTGCTGTGTGTAGGCATATGCACACGTTCCTGCTGTTCCTAGACCATGCTAGAGAATTCCTATCACGCGCCACAAAATGGCGTTACGTGTTTGCCGACGTCTTTGGTATGGTCATGACTCTGAGAAGTGAAAAGTGTGTCCCTAGTGGATTATGCTTTCCTGCTCCAGACATATTCAATAATTGGCGCGCACTCGTCGAAGTTTGACGTGCCGCCGGAAAGTATAAGTACTGCATTAAATTTTCGCTGTTCCTAGTCATCTACCAAATTTGTGAGAGAATTGATTAGGAACGAATAATAAATTTTTACTTGTGGTTGTCACCCCGCTATAAGTTGGCATATTTTTTTGTACTCTGTACCAAAGATATATTAAGATTGTGCAAAAGTATGTATCAGCCCGAAGAAAGCATCCCCGACCCTACTTAGTATTTATGTAAATTCTTGAAATGATTTAGGGATTTAGCCATGTGGGTCATTCTTTTACAAACCGAACGGTTTCAAAATTTAGAATTTGTGTCTTCAAAAAAATTAATTTATTAAATTAATTAATTAAATCTCGACATGCCCACCAAAACGTAATTTGCGGTTTTGCACAACAAAATTTTTGTTAATTTTATAAACAATTTAATAAATCGGGAAAAAGACAAAATGGAAAAAAAATTTATTTTTATAAATTGCTTTCTCTGGTTTTGCGTATCAGACAAGTCTCGGCCTGATATTGCGGTATCGGAATTTGACTATTTCTACTAAAATCATAATTTAATAACTTTTTAAATTCATTAATAATATTAAATAACACAAGGCAACAAAAATAGACTTTTTCCAGTATATTGAAGGGTCGGTGGTGATTCTAGATGATTTTCGTGTGCTGAACACGAATCTGTTTTCAGAAATGGTCCATCACGTCGAGATTTTTAGTTTTTACCGCTAAAAGTTGCTAAAAATGCCTACTTTGACTCTTTTCAGACGCGTTTTGTGGGGAACCTATACTTTTATTTGACTTTCTTTGATATTATCGGAAGGTACTACTCCTGAACTTTGAAAAAAATATCCCAAACAACTCTACGTTTTTTTCCAATTAAGATATACCACATTTAGTACTTATATCACAATTCACAAAACGGCCAATAAATTGTTGCTGCCCCAATGTATGCAATGTGATTTGCTGAAAATGTTTATTGAAATTCTATACAAATTACTAGCCGGTTGTACTGTTTCTGTAAGGCAAGCCGATGCTACCACGGGCTCAGCAGGGAGTTCAAGAGCAGAGCTCTCTCTCGAAAAACGAAAATTGCGCCATACAAGTCGTTTATCATCCCAGTCCTGCAATACGGCTCAGAAGCATGGACAATATCATCATAGGATGAGGCGGATATAGCGGCGAAAATAGCCAGCTTAAATGCAACAGAATGCTCCCCCATTATCAGCCACAGGTGCGAGCGAGATAGCAGAAGGCGACGACGCCGTTTATCTTTCGCTCGAAAACACCAATCGCCGCCTCAACTCCCTGCTGAGCCCGTGCTGGCGTATGAAATAACCCTTTCACCTTTCTCGCCTATTTGCGTCAGAATGGCCCCGACTCCATAATCGCTGGCATCCGTTTGTAAAATGAACGGTCGTTCGAAATCGGGACAGGCGAGAACCGAAACGTTCAGATGTGAGTTTTTCTTTCACCTTTTCGAATGCGATTTGTCTTTCTGGTGTCCAATCCCACTTCGTGCCTTTCTTTAACAGTGCACTTAGCGGATGCACTAGTGTCGCAAAACCTGGTACAAAACGTTTACGCCACTCCCATGTATTGCCAAAGTTCTTTTACATTTGTTGGAGGTTTTAGCTCCGCTATTGCCGCGACCTTGTCGGGATCGGTGCGAATACCCTGATTCGTCACCAAAATACCAGTGCGTCTTTGACTTCTGTGACTTCTTTAATCTGCTGATGGAGTATATACCACAGTTTTGATAATAGATGGTTCGTACCTTCTTGAGATATCTAGTAATCAAAATTATTTATCGCCCGAGTCTTCTTTTTACTGCACGCTGATAATATGTTGGAACCGACCGGATCGGATGACTATATCTTATAGCTGCCATGGGAGCCATCGGTCAAAAAATGGGTCTTAGTGAAAAAAAACTCGGCCATTATTAATATTATAGGCTTTCAGACAGATTTGCAAATTTTGGTCAAGATCGGATGACTATATCTTACAGCTGTCATAGGAACCATCGGTCGGAAAATGGGTCTTACTGAGAAAAACTTTTTTGTTTTCAATGTAAGTGTCCCTAAACTCGTCCATTAATAATATTATATGCTTTTAAACAGATTGGCAAACTTTGGTCAAAATCGGATGACTATATCTTATTGCTGCCTTAGGACCGATCGGTCGGAAAATGGGTCTTAGGGAAAATAACTTTTTTGTTTTCAAGTAAATCGTTCTTAAGGTCGGCGATTCTTAATATTACACTCTTTCAAACTAATTTGAAAAAGTTGAACGATCTTATGGTTGCCATAGGACCGATCGGTCGAAAATAGTTCTTAGTAAGAAATTTTTTTTGTTTTTAGTGTTAGCGTCCTTAAACTCACTGATTACTAATTCTGTATGCTTTCAAATATATTCTCAAAATTTGTTCGAAATCGGATGACTATATCCATAGGCTGCCATAGGACCGAACGGTCGGAAAATGAGTCTTAGTGAGAAGAACTTTTTTGTTTTAATTTTATCGTTCTTAAACTCGGCGATTTTTTTATTTTGATATGTTTTCAAAAAAAATCGCGAAATTTGGTCGAAATCAGATGTTTATCTGTCGGAAAATGGGCTTTAGTTAGAAAAATTTTTGATTTTTATGTAAGCGTTCTTAAACTCAGACATTTCAAAAACAGCATTTGCAAGGGTATAAAAACTTCGGCACAGACGAAGTTAGCTTGGCCTTCTCGTTTTAAATTAAGTTTAACAAACGCTGAATTGTGAGGCTTCTAAAAATAGAGTTCTCACAAAAGAAGTCATCCGATCCGAGCAGACATATTAGCAGCGTGCAGCCAAAAGAAGACTCTGTCCACATTTCAGCTCGATAGCTTCAAAACTAAAGGAACTAGTTAGGGTAGAAACAGACAGACGGACGGACAAAGCTCAATCGACTCAGCTCATAATGCTGATCAAGAATATATATACTTTGTGTGGTCGGAGATGCTTCCTTCTATGCGTTACAAACATCTGGACAATTTTAATATACCCTCTACAAGTGTATAAAAATAGAGGAAAGCTAACTTCGGCTCGACCGAAGATTTTATACCCTTGTAGCTTGTATGATTTATATAAATTAGTAGCCTGATTCCACTGACACAAATATGTACATTCGGCCAAATGTACACATTTTTGACAAGGCCTCCTAAATACATTTTCTACACCCAAATTCTATGGCAGTTATATGCAGCTATAGATGTCCTATCAAACTTGGTTTAATTATGTGAAAGCATAGAAAACTTATAACTACAAGGTTTGGGGACGATTGTGTTGAAGACACACAGGTTTTTCTCACTAAAACAACATTTTCGACCGATGGTTCCTATGGCAGCTATATGCTATAGTCATCCGATCTGGCCGGCTCCGACAAATGTACAGCGTGCAATGTACCAAAAGGATTCGTGCAAAGTTTAGTTAAGATTGCTTTAAAACTGACGGAGGAGATAGCATAGAAACAGACGGACAGACAGACGGACATGGCTATATCAACTCAGCTCGTCATGCGGAGATGCTTCCTTCTATGCGTTACAAACATCTCGACAATTTTAATATACCCTCTACAAGGGTAAAAAAATAGAGGAAAGCTAACTTCGGCTCGACCGAAGTTCATATACCCTTGTAGGTTGTTTAATTTATAAAATTAAGGTTTTAAATGATTTTCGTCGCACATTCTTAGCTGAGTTACTTCCCAAACTTAGCTTTAGATGGCGCCATTACTTTGACCATTTGCTTGCCAGTTTGTTATATAGCAGCTATACGATATATTCATCCGGATTTACCAAACTTCCCAGAATTGTATGGAAACTGATAATATTCACAAGTGGAAGGTATAACGACGCTACCATTGCAAACAACAAATTTTTTCTCACTTTAACTAATTTTTTTGACCGATCGTTCCTATGGCAGCTATATGCTATAGTCATCCGATTTGGATCAAACTTGGCAGAATTGTGTGGTAGTCTATAATACTGAACAGTAACAAGTTTGGGAGCGATGCATTGTAAACAAAAAAGTTTTTCCTACTAAGACTTTTTTTCAGAACTATATTTTGTATGGCAGCTATACTATATAGTTGACCGATTTTCATCATACTTGGTGGAATTATGTGAAAGCATAGAAAACTTATAAATACGAGGTTTGGGGGCGTTTGCATTGAAACCAAAAAAGTTTTTCTAACTAAAACTCGTTTTTCGACCGATCGTTCCTATGGCAGCTATATGCTATAGTCATCCGATCCGGCCGGATCCGACAAATGTGCAGCGTATTTGTACCAAAAGACTTCGGGCAAAGCTTGGTTAAGATAGCTTTAAAACTGACGGAGGAGATAGCATAGAAACAGACGTACAGACGGACGGACAGACGGACATGGCTATATCAACTCAGCTCGTCATGCTGATCAGGAATATAAATACTTAATGTGGTCGGAGATGCTTCCTTCTATGCGTTACAAACATTTCGACAATGTTTTTGGCTGATGCATCGCGATCAAGAATGCTTCAGTCATAAATTGCTGGCAACATTATGACAAAATTCTTAAATAGCACGAACTTAATACTATTAAATGACAAATCTCCCACGCACTTCACCACACACAATACGTATACCCATATAGACTTATCATTTTGCTCTCCAGATTTATTTCATTTCGCAAACTGGAAAATCATAGATGACCTTCACGGAAGTGATCATTTTCCTATACTCATTACATTATTTAATAATAACATACAAAATAAAATACAGAGTAAACCAATTTTTTAAATACACTCAGAGAAAAAATAGAGAATTTCGCTCTTGAATCAAGAGCATTCGTTCTCAAAAGTACGGTGAGAGTGAAAATTCTTGATCCAAGAGCGATATTCTTGATTCAAGAGTGAATTTTTTATCCCGACATTCCTGATTCAAGAGTTTCAGCTCTTGATCCAAGTATGAATAATTATTGATTCAAGAGTTTCAGTACTTGATCCAAGAACGAATAATTCTCAAAATAAAAAAATTAAAAAGAATAATTGGGGTGGGTGGGGGGGGGTGGGAGAGACACGACCGACCCGACCCGACCGACGTGGTGGTCCGTCTCGTCTACCTCCCCCCGTCCCACTCACCATTATCAACCACACCAAACCCCAACACCACCCACCAAACTTTGTTTTAAGTTGTGATTGATTTTGAGATAACCCACATAGATATTTTTTTTTTTTTTACTTACTTTTCTGGGACTTGAACTCGGTACCTCGAAAGACTGAAACACACACAGGCGACGGGCATTTTAACGAGCTCAGCTAACCTTCGTAAGGTAAAAGACGCGACGAAATCACACTTATAAATAGACGCAGTTGCCTCATTCTCTCAACGACCAACTGCGCATGCGCCCTCACTCTCTGCGAGAGCGACTCCAACGCTACTCTCTCAAAGTTAAGTTGCCCTCACCCCGCCTTGCCTATAAAAAACAAAATTGAGAACGTTTAGAACGAATTTATCTCGATTCCAAGAGCGAAATTCTTGAAAATTCAAGAGCGACTAATTTTTTTTTCAAGAGCGTTCGTACTCAAATTATTCGTTCTAGTTTTTTCTTAGTTTAAACTTAGCCAATTGGGATGCTTTTGAAACAAAAACTAATCGTTTCAATATGAAAAGTTCCCCCTCAAGCAATATAAATAAAGAAGCAGCAAATCTCAATAAAATAATTTTGCAAAGTGCCCATCTGACAGTTCCACAAACATCAGTAAGCCATCATGCCAAGAATGTCCCTTGGTGGAACAGGGACCTGCAGACTTTAAACAACGAAAAGAAACAAGCTTGGAATCATCTAAAAAAACGAATAACAACAAATATTATATCATAAATTTTCGTAAAGCAGGAGCCAAATTCAAAAGAGAACTCAAATCCGCCAAAAATAAAGCACTCTCTTCTTTTACTACTGAAATTCAATCACTTTCAAAAACAAAACAAACTTGGTCAAATATAAGGCGCTTCTGCGGACTCAATAATATGAAACATATTCATACAATTATACATCCTGTGACTTCTCTTACAATTTCCGATAATCTCTCCATTGCAAATTCGTTCGCCGAATTCTGGTCTGATCAGTCTGAAGACTCAAATTTCCCACCCTTATTTATTAGTAACAAATATGCTATATCATCATACCAAAACTCTTCTCTATCACAAACTGCACAACAAATAGAATCAGATATAACCTTAATAGAACTTTACTCTGCACTCTCCGGCTTAAAAGGACATATATGTCTGAGAGAATGAGAGATATGTCACAGAGAGAAAAAATCAAGTATTTCGAACTTGAACTCAGTATTTTCAAACTTGATAGTCAACTGAGTCTGCAATTACTGCCACCAAGTAGGCCAAACTTGTATCAAGTACGTTTAATCAAGTACTGCATACTTGAATATAGTATTTTCGGACTTGAAAAATGAGTGCGAAACATACTTAAAATGAGAACATTTGAACTTGAGCCTAGTACGTTTCAAACTTAGAAAATGAGTTCAAAGCGTCCTTAAAATAAGTACGTGCATACTTGATCCAAGTAATACTACAACTTTGACCGAGTATTCAAAAACTGAAAAAGTGAGTCCGAATCGTACTTGATGTAAGTACTACATACTTACCCCAAGTACTATTTTAACTTGATGTAAGTATGTTTAAACTTAAAAAGTGAGTGCGAAATGTACTCGAAATAAGTATGTAGATACTTAATCCAAGTATGCATACACTTGAATGAAGTTCTAAAGATCTTAATTTAAAAAAAACAATATTTCGCTGATCGATTGTAGTTTTGTTAGATAAATATAGGATATTTTTTATTGAATATATTTTTTAAGTGTTTTCTCTAAGTGTACACGAAAAACTGAAAAATTAGTAAATAGTTGGTTACAGTTATTTTGAACACATTTTAATTTCAGTAAATTTGTTGTCATAAAGTGGTCAACTTTAAAATGAGATATTAACATTCTGGGCAAGTCAAATGACTTACGGCACTTAAAACAAACAAACATTATAAATGGTAAAATTAGGTATTTAAAACTTGCAAAAGTGAAGTTATATTAGAAAATTTAATGTCGAAAATGGTCTCAATACCAAAAAAATATTGTTGAATGAAAAGCCACGGTTGTTGGCAAGCTTCAGGATACTTAAGTGACAAAACTTGGAAAAATTTAAAACACGTATCCAAGCATTCAATGAAAGAATTAAACTTAAGTAAGTTACCATCCAGATATATAAAAAATCCTCGTACGTCGGATTCCGAAAGACCTTGCACAATTATAAAAGGCTCAATGGTCATTCTAGCTGAGTAGAACTTGTTTACAATACCATTAATTTTTCGCTGGTAATCATTGAGGTTTAAAAGGCAAAGTGCGAAACATTCTTGGGCGTCAATAATTGTTGCCTTTCTATATTTCTTTCCATTTTCATCCTTAAGCCGTGCAGTTGGAGACAAAATAGCACTTAATAGAATGGAAACCAAATAATCTTGTGCGTCTAGGGAAAAAATCGTTGTTAGAAAATAATTTATATAAATATGAAAAGACTACCTTTGTTCGTTGTTGATTTTGCTTTTAGTAACAGCTGCTTGCAGTAGTCATTTGTGAGTACGTCCTCATAATGCTTAATGATTTTTGTCTTAAAAATTTCCCATTTGGCAAGAAGCATGTGCTCTTTCAATTTAGAAAATATTGTATTAGGGTCACAAGCTTTAAAGGTATTTTAATGATAAATCTTACCAATTCGGCTGCTATGGCATTGGATAATTTAGACCAATTTTTTAAGAACTCAATCCCATCTAGCTCTCTTAAATCGAGTTGACGCATATAAAAGGTTTTCTTCCATTTTTCGAGTACGTCTTCCCAGTTAGCCGAGTCTCTGTTTAAGGAAGATTTATATGCGGCGGCAACCGAATCGTCTATTTCGGGCATAGCATCAAAGCCGGCAAAGTTCTTATTTTCCTTGTTAGAGCAACCATCCATTTTTATTTTTTTGCAACGTGCATTTCTATACTTGGAATATAGTTTTCCCACGAGGATTACTTTTGGCAGATCTCGAAATAAAGTAGTAGTCCTGTATAAATCGTGAACAATTAGAATGAAAAAAATTGAATAAATAGGGTGTTGCCTTGTCTTACCTGTGTTAGTTATTCTCAAGAAAAAAAAAGCGGCGAAAATGAGTAAGGTACTCAAATATGCACCTTTAATTGTTCTTGTGAATGTACACCCATATACTTTTGGACTTATGTATGTAAGCAACCAAAAACACAATATGCCTCGGCACTCAAACACAAATACATACATATGTACAATGTACATATGTATGTAAATGCAATGTATGAAAAAACTTACCCTTCAAATACGGCAAAACTTCCGGCATTTCGAAATTAATTAATCGAATTAATTAATAGTTTCATAAGCTCATGTTCGTCCTCGGAATCAAAACTACTTGCACCGCACTCATTTTCACGCATTTCTCCCGACATTTCTCTCCGGACACAAAATTACACTTCTGAAACGCACAGTTACTGATCTCAAAAGACGCAGGTTTGTGTCATAATTTAGCTGTGTATTATCTGTCTGTCTCTTTCTCACTTTTGATTTCTCAGGCATGCACCACGCACATCTTCGACGATTTACCGTTACAATAACAACATCATGTGCATGAGCGTGTGTGTATATGTCTGTAAAAACGCGCGCGCCGCTGCTATTCCCAGTGCGAAAGAACATATTGGGTTTGTGTCAAGGTTAAATGGCTTATTTGCATTAAGTGAATGAGGGGTATCTGCAAGTCGATCATGGCCATTCACACTAATGTGTGTATGCGTTCATCTCAGAACATTTGGCAACTCTGCTCACTACATGTTTTTTGCAACTTGGCAACCCTCAACAGATCTTACAATTGCTAAATATCAAAATACATTAAAATTCACTCTGCAAGGATATAAAGAACTGGCCAGCCAAATGGTCACAGTAGAGGCGCCATCTAATGGTCAGCTTGGGAAACCCTCAACTAGCATTGTTTAATGCGAAAATGAAATTAATGTATGTAAATTATTTAATACCTTCATTTATTTACTTAAATAATACGAGCTGCAAGGTTATATAAAATTCGGCGGAGCTGAAGCTATCTTTCCTTTATTGTTTTCTATTCATTTCTAGTTAAATAAGACCAAAACTTTATTCAAGTTTCATAGTACTGATTTTAAGTTTGTTTTTTACTAGATTTCAGATTTTTTGTACTAAATTTGAGTAAAACGTACTTAATTCAAGTAGTTTTTTTTGAGATTGCCACTACTAAATTCGAGCTCGTTTTAACTTAATTTTAGTACGACTTTTTTCTCTC
>JBAMBO010004493.1:0-49517 GCA_037044535.1 Lordiphosa magnipectinata
AATGTCAACCTATTTCTCTTGTCACTTACCATTCAATTTCTGCACATAGCCCATATGGTGTCCCGACCCGATCTACTTCCTTTCCCGGTGCCGAACTCAAATAAGTACGGGTTCTGTGTGATTTTGTAGCCGACTCAAAATTGGAGTCTTTAAACCAGCACGCTGGCTCTTTTGGCAAAAGGCTGGGCATGCGTTCGGCACGTGTCGGTGTGAATAGCAAAACACGCTATTCCTGATGGAACATTATTAAGCCAGTTAGTTATTTGGTTCTACTAGACGGCACAAAATGACTAAATTGACAGCGAAAGAGCTGTCATAAACAGGCATTCTTCTTTAAAGCGAGACTAGCTACATTCCGCTTCTAAGCTGGTGCTCTCTTTGTGTTTGATATCGATCGTTGTAAGTGCCAATAATAGAGCTTCAAATCGATTCACTGGTTCCCGAACCGAACCATTTAAATAAATTAACTTTCCGAACCTAAAACCTCCCTATCGTACGGGACACACAAATTGTTGTTTTCGAGAGGAACAATCTTCGAATGATCTAAAGTTGGTTACCCCCGATGAGCTCTATAATTACACCTAACTATCCAAGCTGATACAATTTCTTGTGTAAATAAAGAAACTGCATGGCTATTACCAATAAGAAGTATATGTCCCATACATGTCAAACCTCTATCTCCTACCACCCAGAGATCTCTTCGTTCATACGAACAGACGGATATGGCTATATCGACCCGGCTGTTGATGCTGATCAAGAATATATATATTCTTTATAGGGTCGGAAATGATTCCTTCCCCCTCTTACATGCTTTTGCACCTTAGGTATAGAATAAACAAAATTATCCACTGAAATTTTTTTTAAAGTTTAGTTTTGTGATTTTATTTCTTTATTCTTTTCATTAAATTGCCAATCAAAATTCAGTTGATACGCTAGCGAAAGATATTTACGATTCACATAAGTTCATTTCTTAATGCAGCTGTACTTTTCTTCTTTATTACTCTTGATTACCACCATTACAATTTGCGGATCCTTTGTTGCCGTTGCGATCATTGTAACGGGTTACGGGCTAAAATCCAGGCTGGTGGTCGGCATAGGAGAGAGCGCACGCGGTTATTTTTTTCCGGCTCTAGCTCCGTCGGCGATTGGGGTGGTGATCTTGCTTCTCCCCTATGGTTGGCCTTTACATAGATATTCCTTTTAAATTCGCGTGCTCTGACAAGCTATCACAAAAACCTGGAGAGAACACACTAACACTTAGCATAGGATAGGACAGGATGTACTTCAGCAAGACAACACATATGCTGGCTCCTCAGATGTTGATGAGGTAGATCGCCCTCCGATTCATGGTCATTCAGCGCCAAGGAAAATCCCTAAAATATATCTCGAATGACCCCTCTAAACTAAGGATAAGGGATCAAAAATATTGGTTTAGAACATTATAAAGAATTTTATTTAATTATTGAAGTTAAAACTAGTCATCAATTTGGGCATCGCTGGCAAAAAATATAATATTAAGAAAACAATAAAATTTAGAATTTTAGAAGAGAAAATTAAAACATAAAATGTAAATCTAAAAATGGTTTAAAATCAAATAAAATTCAAGCAGGGTTTAAAATCAAATAGAAATGGTGTTAACTAAAAGTTAATTACGAATAAAACATTTTAAATGGCATTCAATAACCAAAAGCAAATGGCTCGCTAATATGTGAAAGGCGAAATCACTCAACTTATGGTTGGTGTCTCCGCTAAATTGCGGTCCAAGGCGCTTGATTAAAAGAACAACGCTTGAGCGAGAATTTAGCGTTTTTATTTTAACGGAAATAGTTTCTTTTCCTTTTTTCCAATTATAAAAGATTTTCAATGTGTCTCTTTTGTGTCTTACACTGTTTAAACAATCAATTGGTTGAACACTTACATAGTCTTGTTATCCATCGCCGAACGTACTTTCTACGATGCTGGGACCGCTGTTCAATTAATAAAAGGAATTATTTAAATCAAAAAACACAAAATTCACTCAAAAAAACTGTTTCTCTTCTCACTCGTTTTCTCCTCTGCTATTGGCTTGCAGGTCAATTTAAGCACAAAAAAAAGGAATTTAGTTTTTACGCAACGGCCATTAATTTTTGTTTGCCCTCATACGGGATATGAATTAAGCCCTAATTTGAAAATCCTAAATTTAAACAAATTAAAACATCAACTTAATCCTTGGCAATTAACTGATTCTTTTCTTTTTTTTCCATGCGACTTTCTTCGTTCCGTCTTTTCGATCGAACTTTAAGCCGTCGTCGGTCCAACAGGCCACCAGCACTATTTTAGTCTTCTTTCGTTTGGGATTTAGTGCACTTTTCGACCTTTTTGACAACTTTAACAATTATCCGACCCGAATGTAATAAACGATTTCTTGTCGGCAATGATAGCCACACTCGATCGCAAACTGAACCTCCTCCCACGAAGACGATTTAGCAGGTCTGCGCTCACAAAAAAAAACACTCAAATTCGAGTGAATATTTGTTGTTGGAAATGGGGGCTCAAGGTGAAGTTTTGCCGACTTTAAAATCCGAGGATGAAAAGGGTCGGAGTTGTAAGCGCGAACACAACTGGTCTGGAGCACAATTCAAAGAGGAATAGAACGACTACGGCGCTGGAGGGAAACTTTTACCATGGTGTGGTGCTCCGGAACTCGGATGTCCAATCCGCATAGTCCGGCTCCGAAATTTAGGAAAAACGTCATATCTCCCACAGTTCTGTAGAAAGATAGTATGCAGTGCTGCCAATTTTGGCCGAGAAAAAAAATCCGTTTTCGGCGGGACGGAGAGGAAGAAAAAGCTGTATTTTTCGACAAAAAAGCTGGAAAAAACGGCATGACTTGTCTTATTATTTATGCAATTGTGTGATTAATATAACATCAGAGTGATGAAGTTCCTCGTCATCATCCTAGCCGTAAGCCCCAGTTGGGCCTATTAGCTTAAGGTAACTAGAAAGGACCTTATAATCGACGCATCATTTCGTATGCCGACGTAACCCATTTCTGTAACTACACATATTATTAGACATCGGATTTAGCATATTTTGAACCGCATGTCCGATTTAAGTTCTGATTGCACACATCTTATTTTTATTGATCAATAATCTAAGTCCGCTGAAAACAATTTTGCATAAATTGCATATTTGCATAAAAAAATAATCAAAATATGCAAAAAACCTTTTTTTATGAAATTACATAATGATTCTGTGCTAACCATTTTCTGATTTTGTTGCAAATCTGTTTGAACTTGTAAATCAACATCACCAATTCAACTTGTAATCATTTAAAATGCCGAAAATAAGTGATAAAAACACACTTTTAATTCAAAAATGGCTAAGAGATTTGCCATCAAACTGTTTTGCAATACATATTTACATAACAGACACCCGGCGTTCGTCGCACACTTAAGAATTTTAAACACAATACGAAGAAGTGAAGCTTAATGGACAATTGCCATCTATAAAATTTTCATGAGAATGAGAAGAAATGAGATTACATTACATTTTTTTCCAATTTCCCGAATTTTTGGTCCATATGATCTTCATCTTCTATTTGCCCGTTTATATACCAGTCTTCGTGTCAATCTAAACTAACATAAGAATTACGCAAATGTTAAAATTTCATTAAACCGATTGACCGGCTCCTCGTACTTACCCATCTTTAATTGCCAACTATTAAATCTTCATGATAATCTGAATTAATCATAAAATTTTGTATATATCTGGATGTTTGGACCGCTTGATCTTGACCCGTCAATTTACCTGTCTACATTATAATCTAACTTATGCAAAAGTTTTGTAAATTTCGCAACTTTTTGGACCGTTGGATCTAACCATTTGCGCGTTTACAATTTCCATCTATCACATCTTAATGATTCCCAAAACTCATACAATTTTGCAAACTTCGCGAAAAATTCGGTTTACGCATCCTATATTTACCCGTCTACTATTGCTGTCTATAAAGTCTTCATTTTCGTTGGTCTTATGAAAAATTGGCAATTTTCGCGATTTTTTAACCGTTCGATCTACACCTCCTACACTAAGAAAAAACTAGAACGAATAATTTGAGTACGAACGCTCTTGAACAAAAAATTAGTCGTTCTTGAATTTTCAAGAATTTCGATCTTGGAATCGAGATAAATTCGTTCTAAACATTCTCATTTTGGTTTTTTATAGGCAAGGGGGGTGAGAGCAACTTAACTTTGAGAGAACAGCGTTGGAGTCGCTCTCGCAGAGAGTGAGGGCGCATGCGCAGTTGGTCGTTGAGAGAACAGCGTTGGACTCGCTCTCGCAGAGAAAGAGAGCGCATGCGCAGTTTGTTGTTGTGCGATGCGTACGAAAGGCAACTGCGTTTATTTATAAGTGTGATTTAGTCGCGTCTTTTACCTAACGGCAGATAGCTGAGCTCGATAAGCTGCCCGTCGCCTGTGTGTGTTTTAGTCTTTCGAGGTACCGAGTTCAAGTCCGAGAATAGAAAGTAAAAAAAAAAAAAATATCTAATGGTGGTTATCTCAAAATCAATCACAGTTTAAAACAAAGTTTGGTGGGGGGTGGTTGTTGGGGTTGGTGTGGTTGATAATGGTGAGTGGGACGGGGGAGGGAGACGAGACGCGGACCACGTCGGTCGGGTCGGGTCGGTCGTGTCTCTACCACCCCCCCACCCCAAATATTATTTTTAATTTTTTTATTTTGAGAATTATTCGTTCTTGGATCAAGTACTGAAACTCTTGAATCAATAATTATTCAAACTTGGATCAAGAGCTGAAACTCTTGAATCAGGAATGTCGGGATCAAAAATTCACTCTTGAATCAAGAATTTCGCTCTTGGATCAAGAATTTTCACACTCTCCGTACTTTTGAGAACGAATGCTCTTGATTTAAGAGCGAAATTCTCTGTTTTTTCTCTGAGTGTATACGAAGCACCAATCGAATGAAGTTGGTATGTTTCAATAGTTTGTTTAAATAAGTCCAAGCTACGTTTTTGTACTGCATTACTTAGACAAATTCGTTACAGTTTTCAAGATAAAGTTGAATAATAGTACAAAATGAGGGGAAAACATGATGATTTTAAGACATTTTTGCAATTTTAAGTATAAAGATGTGACTTTTTTGACTTGCTACTTAAGAATGTTTTGTAAGCCAAGCCAAGAGCAACGACTTCCTCTAAGACGTCAAAGCGAAATTCCAAATAGTTATCGAGATATGAAGCTGAAAACTTCAAAGTGCAATAAAAAGAAAACGGCAGCTAACCAGACCAAACCCAGGGAAAGTTTTAGTACTACCATCATACCCTTTTAGAATTTTTTGGTCTCGACTCGATCAACTTTTTAGTGTTGCACAGTGCTATCAACCCACTGTAAATACCGCTTACACTAGAGATCCAAAATTTGCATAGACCATCGTTTAGCTATGCGGGCGCGCACTATGAAAAAAAATTTGAAAAATTTGACCGCGAAGTGGGTAAAAACGTTTGGGGTACATAAATGAGCAATGGGAACTTGTCAAAAGAAGAAAACGAACAGAGAGTACAAACACTTACAACAATATACACTCGCTGCTTTTTCCTCTCTATTTTCTCTGTAACTGCTCTGAATTATACTCACTTCTGCTCTCATGATCAATGTGCGTGCCATGATAAAAGAATTAGGTACAACGAATAAGGCATGGTGAAATTATACAAGGTGAAGTCGTTGAAGTAGACTGCCTCTTTTTGCGGTACCAGTTGAATGGTGAAAAACACTCAGTAGCAAATGGAATGTCAACATGCACTCACATGTTCATATTGACTGTCATATCAACTGGCACGGTGAATTTCTGATGATATTAATTATACCATGGAATAATCTATGGCGAACAGGCAACATTGTGGACCAAGCGCGTTTGCTAAGAGCGCGAGAGAGAGAGAGAACGACGCATCCATCGGCGCTGAGCTAAAATTGTGTATGTAGAAAGTATGCATTACGCCTGATGAAAAAGTAGTGCATTACAATCGCTGCTTTTCGTTAGAGAGATAGTAATCGAAAACCAATGGAAATTTCATTTTCTTTTGAGCTTTCCCCCCTCATCCAAAAGCGCTTTATGGCTCTATTTTATTCTTAATTTGTATTTGTATGCATTTTCAGCATCCACTTGACAGGAAGAAAAATTTGGTTGGATGCCTTAGGACGAGATGGGATAAAATTTGACAAGTGTACAGGCCACTGCATTTACAGCGCAAAATTTTGATTTATTTTTAACTGTGAAACTGTCTACAAGATAAGATGAAGCCAATCAAAATAATATTCAACAACATAATTTGTACAATTTCTTAAAATCTTGAAGGGTTCAGCTAATGGCTGTATATGGCTACGAAATACGATTACAACCTTAGGCCGGTCATAGCAGTACCCAAATTATCCAGTTTCAAAAATTATTAAAAAAGTTGTTATTTTTAGACCATTTCTTTCATTAAACTTTAACTTGCAATTTTAAGTAAATTAAATTAACCAAATACATAATTTCGTACCTCAAATAAGGCAAAATAAATACAAATATTTACCAGGCACCAGAAAGATGGCCTTCACATAGAACAAATGGTCCAAAAATTAGCATCCGTACTGGTATCACAACAATGCTCGACTTTAGGTTCCTTCAAGACTGTAATTGGCCACTGCACTTGGATTACAAACTTGATTTTTGGAAACTCTGCCGGTCAGTTTTTCATTCTGTCCTTAAATTCGTATAACACTTAAAGTAAATGCGGCATTCCAATGAAAAAGCGAAATAGTAAGTAAAAACCTAGAGCAAAATTGAAACTAAACTAACAAAATCTTTCTCATTAATTTGTTGAATTAAATATAAAACCGAAAATAGAATTATGGTAGGCCTGGAAATCAAACGTCAAACCCTTTAAACTGTAGAAGCTAAAGTTTTATATAAAAATATTTAGTCTCAGCGATTCGTTCAAACCGAACACAGCTCCCCAATAGTAAATATAAATTTCTTTTAACAATAGTCAAGTAAGTTTAAAACAAAAAAAAATTGTTGGCCTTACAAAGACTTTCAAGATTCTTCATTCTTTCCAGCACTAAAAATGGATGTCGCTCGTTCTTCCTTAAGCTTTATCAAAAACTCTACCGGTTGCCTGATTCGTGGCTTCAAAATGGGACGCGTATCTGCCACAGTGCTGCATGCGCAGAAACCGAATACAAATGCCAAGACGAAGCAAGAACCGGATGAGCCAAAGAAATTAGTCATTAAATACGTTCCACCAAAACTCTCCGAACAAGTACAGCGACGCCAACGTAGGCTCGAAGTCGACAAGCAGATGAAGCGTCTTAAGACGCATCGCCCGCCTATAAATCCCGCTTGCCGCGTGCCTTTTGTGAGGCAGACGTATCCCGTGTATACCGTATCCAGTGCCGATCCCAGTGAACAGAGCGAACTAGAACGTGAATTGCAGGACGTGAAGAAAAGGTATGGAGAGCTGATGAAGTGTTACAAAGAGCTGGAGGCAAGAGTAAGGCGCAAGTGAATTGAACTGATCCCACTGTTAAAATTCTTTTGGTCACTTTTAAAACATTTTGGCATTGGCTGAGAACTAAACAAAATTTATATATAAAATTTTAGTGCAATATTTTAGAACTAATAATAAATTCAACTGTTTAAAAATTAAGAATTTGTGGGTTTTACACAGCTGTCACTTTGCATGGTAAAATGGGTTGAGATGTGAAGTAAATTTTTAAAGGTTCTTTTTAGAGCGAAGCGCTTTTATGGCGTTTTTTAAGATTCTTTTGGGTACGCCTTGTCTTTGCATTTTGGGTATTTGCAAAGTCCACCGCTTTTACCATTTGCCGTAGCAGCAGTTGGGTTGTCTACCTATCTATGTACAACACTTTTACATACTTGTTTTTTAGAGGAAGGTGGCTGCGATTCCGCGGTACGACCGTTAAGCATTGCTTCGCTAAACCCTCGTGCTCCTTCTACTCCGCTCCAGTCCATGCAACTCGATCATTACAGAAGCTGCATATTGGCTAATCAGCTCCCAGTTCGTTGGGACTATGTTCTCTCCACTGACAGCCGTCCAGTGTCTAAAGTGCTGCTTGGCACTTCTGAACCTGCCACATGCAACGAAGGCATGCTCAGCATCCTCCTCTAGATTCCCGCAGTAGGTGCAGCTGGAATCTGCCTTGTGCTCAAAGCGGTGCAGCCAAGACCGCTTAGTAGCTGGGTAAGGTAGAAGTTTACCAGTCCATGCCTTCTATTATCCCATTCTTTAAGGTTGGGGGCGACCCTAGGTGAATGAATCCCACCGGCTTTGCCACCTGAGCAAGTTTTCTTCCTGGGAGGAAGTTCGCATTGTCTTTTTGTAGGTTTGCTGGAAGAGAAATATTTATACTGCACGTCCTGTAAACATGTTTTGAAATACTATACAAAACAATCGTCGAATTCGAGCCGACATAAATGCTGTCAATCACTTAAGGAGTCACAGTGTTTGAAAACTGTTACGGCAGAAGACAAAAAGGAAACCATTGACACGTGTGTAAGATGGGTTTCTGGGGATTGCCTACCATTTTCGGCAACCAAAATTCGATCAAAATATGGAGAAAATGTTGACGTAAAAGACCTGCTTCCTGATGCAACAACACTTTCACGTACAACGCAGAAGATAGCAGATGAAAAAAAGAAACAGATCAAGGATGAAATAGTAAGGATGAATAGTAAAAGCCTTGAAAAACCACATTCGATTAAACTGCAGCAGCCATTTGTTTGCAAACGTCTTGGAACACTCCTTTAAAGAAACCTCGGAGCTAACAGCACTCGCCGAGACGTGCAAAAACTCGCAGCACCAGCTACAAACTTCTTTAAAAAACGAATGTCCGACACGTCCGCTGCCGTGAACCTCATTAAACACTTTCATGTTCATTGCGGCTAATTCATTCAGGGGCGGCAATCCTGCAATCACTAGTGCTGCGTCATCTGACACTGTGCGGAATGCACAGCATATGCGGATTGCTCTCAGTCGATGTGTTGCCTCCAGACCACGATTGTAGCTTTTCACCTTCAGTGCAGCGTACAACATGGTCGTCCTAATAACGCTGTTGAACTGTTAACTTCGAACTTGCTTAAGGCCTCGGGTTTTTAGCATTATCCTTCAAAGCGCTCGGTTTGTAGCTGCCGTTTTTGCACTTACGTAGTTCATGTGCTCTCGGAAGCTGAGCCTGGTATCCAGCATTACTTCAAGGTACCTCAGCGCTGTCTTTGAGGTCTTCACAGTCTTTACCTTTTCCCGGCTTGCTAATAAGCACAGCTTCAGTCTAGTCAGGGTGGAGGGGCTAGATTTTCATCAGAAACGAACGTGTGTGTATGTTTGGCGTTGCTGTTTCACAATTTGTAGAAGAAAATCCATTGGCAAAAACCACACCTTGGCTGATGTTGCCGACTGCGAATGAGCAAGTCCTGGTTGGAGCGAAACTTTCTCGACGATCGCAAGCTGTGTGCTGTTCCATGAAGGGTGGTTAAAAGTTTTAAAGCAACCAAAGTGTGGGACTAGAGTTATCGCAACCACTTAACAATCCACCCCATCCCTATTCCCGGCGGGACTACCGTACCGGTATTACTTCCCCGGGGGGGAATGCCCAAGGGTCACCTAAGGATTCTCCCCTATGAATTAGAATTTCGCAGTCGTTCTGCGGATCACAGTTTTTGGAAAATGATTGTGGCCATGTCGCAAACAGCTGACAAATTTTGTTCTGATTCGAGCATACTATTCACCAGGTTGCCAACGGATGGTGTCACCCCCCCCCCCACCAGTATGATCAAATCGGTTCGTTCATAAACGAACGACGGACACTCAAAAAAAGACATTTTTTGCTATGAAGAAAAGATATCAAGCACCCGTGTCCAGTCAAAAGTTGTGTCAGGTAGTACGTAATCTGTCCGTGCCCTTTGTATTAGGGATAAGTCTTTTGGTTAAACTTTTACACCTTTTTTGCCATTTCTGCAGTGCTTTCATGTGTACCTCAGTCTTGTAGGTTGTCGTCGTGACGTCTTCTGGAGCTCCTTTGTGCAGATCCGCAACCTCTTGCGCCTTTAGGTCGAATGGGATAAGTCCCGCTACAACCGCAGGCCGCATCATTTGACACCGTTCTGTATGCACTTATAACTCTGAGTGCGCAGATGCGCTGCACTACACATAGGATCTGTATGCCGTAGCTGGTGCCCAGACTACGCTGGCCAGGAGTTTTCTTCTCCTTGGTCCTCCGGTATTCGCCATTGATTCTGGCTAGTGTCGCTGCAGTGTTGCTTGCTTTCTGGCTTGCGTACATCAGGTGCTCTCGGAAGTTTAGCCTGTGGTCTATCATGACCCTCTGGTACTTTAGAGAAGGCAGCGAGGTTATTGTCGCCTTGGTGAATGGCCAAAGTAAGGTCCATCTGTTCGAGCCATCGTTTGACTTTCCTCAATAGAGACATTGCTGGTCCGTTCGACATCTCTTAGGTGCTTTGCTACTACCACGATGACAATGTCATTGTTAATTGCGGTGGCTCCTGGTGGCAGTAGAAGACGCAGTGTACCATCGTACAGCCGTGAACCTTGTGGAACACCTCTGGTGATATTGTATTGCTGCTACCTATGAACAGACTCGTACAAAAGTACCCTGTCGCTCAACTAATCTTTCACGCTTGCAATGAGATATGGAGGCACATCTATTGCACTAAGAGCGCGTAGGATATGATGCCACCCTGCCGAGTTAAAAGCATTTTTGATATCTAATGTGACCAGCAAGCAATAGTCTTTGCTACCAAACATACAGAGTTGTCCTTGACTGGCAATATTGACGCAGCTCACAAACTGCGTGAATAGTGGAACGTCTCTTCCGATACCGGAACTGCAAAGGGGATATCCATTTTCCCCGTTTTATCCAGCATACATAGTAGTCTATACAATGATGGGTCATCCAACGCGTTTGCTGCCTTTGGTAGTAGCACCAACCTTTGTGGCTTCCATCTTTCTGGGAAGGTTCCCTCCGATAGGCATGCATTGTATAGGTCCACGAAGGCTTCTGGGTTGGCCATGATTGCAAGCTTGAGTAACTTATTGGGGTTGCCGTTGGGTCCTTTTAGTTTGACGTCCTTAAAGGCGCTTGCTGCCATTACGACCCTGCAATCTGTAGGGCATCCATTGCTCGCATGTTGTTTGACATGGGGAAAAGAGTTTTCACTATATGCGCCTTCTGTATGTGGCTTGTTGGAGGTTTTTATCGCCAACTTGTTGGCAGAACGATGTTGTCAGCATTTATGTTGCCTAAAAAGCCAAGAATCTGGCTGGTTTCTGTCGAAATAGTGATCCCCCGTGATCCCGTTTGAATATGTTGAGCTAAAGTTGTATTTGGACATGAAAAGAGAACTGTTGTAGAAGTTTGTTTAACAAACTGCTTTAAATTTGTTTTGTTTATTGTTAGCTTAAGCCCAAAAAAGACTCCTGGAGAAGATGGGAACGACAACAAGACGCTGAATGCACTCGCTGACAAAGCCTTACTCTTCCTAGTATTAATATTATACTCAGTGTTGAGACTGGGATACATCGCGAGGGCGAAAGAAGAAAGAACATATCGTTATGATCCACAAGGCCCGGATGAGTCCTTCAGCTGTTGAATACTTGCCTTGGATGAGCTCAGCCAACGCATTCCGCCCTTTCAATTTGGTTTTAGAAGATCGCTTAGAACGCCAGAGCAGTTAAGCAGGGTTACAAACTTTATCCTTGAAGGGTACAATGCCTAGGAGTACGTCGTGGCGGTATTCGTCGACGTGAAGCAAGCATTGGATCGTATGTGTGGCATGAAGGATTGCTATGGAAGATAAAGAGTTTTCTCCCAACACAGCTCTTTGATCCGATGCGCTGCTTTCTTACTGACAGGACTTTTCTGTCGAGTACAAGAACTATACGTGCAGAAGTTTCACATGGACATGCCCACTGGAGATACCATTCCCAGGAATGACCCAAAGGACCCTTTTTTTGTCACCTTGGTTGATGACACAGCCATTTTGATCACATATCCCTGTGTCTACAGCGGACATTCTACAGCAGTACATGTACCGATTTTGCAGATGGGCAAGGCGCTGGAATATTGTTATCAATCAAGCAAAGTGTTTCAATGTCACCTACATATTAATGAAAAACACACAAATGGGCTACCAAGGCAACTACTTCGCAGAAGAAGAATAAATGGTGTAAGACTTTTGAGAATCTTAACTTGGCAATTTCCAAGACGAAATATCTCAACCTGCCAAAACATCTAACACTAATCTAACACCAATCCAAACATAATTAAATAGCATACGAATTAAAAACTTATCCAGTACATCGTAAGTTGCTAATCAAAAGTCACAAAAAAGATGTCAAAATAAAAAATGTATTGTTCATATTCTTAAAAAGGGTCACCAGTTAAGTTGAAGTGTTTTTGGAAGGTACGTGGAGCAGTAGGCGGTCATTCCGTTTGACAGTTCTTTGAGATTTGTTTTGTTCAATTAGTGAAAACTTTTTGTGCGATTTATACAAAGTGATGATCATGGAAAGGGGTCACGGAAAGGGTCACACGACGCACAGTGGTTCCAAATCTCAAAAAAGCTGACCAAAGGTTGAAAAACGTATTTGATTTAGCTGAATTTCTGTACTCAAGGGTTTTCGGGGTCGCTAATTACGAAATCGATGTCAAAATTTTGAAAAACAAAATGGCGGCTTCAATATGGCGAACAATTTCTTCAAAAACTTATTTGATTTGGCTGAAAGTTTGTATTCGGGGGTTTTTCGGAGTAGCTGATTACGAATTCGAAGTCAAAATTTAGAAAAAACAAAATGGCGGCTTCAATATGGCGTACAATTTCTTTAAAAACGTATATGATTTGGCTGAAAGTTTGTACTCGGTGGTTTTCAGAGTCGCTGATTACGAAATCGATGTCGAAATTTAGAAAAAACCAAATGGCGGCTTCAAAATGGCGTACAATTTCTTCCAAAACGTATCAGATTTGGCTAAATTTCTGTACTCGGGGGTTTTTGGAGTTGCTGATTACGAATTCGAAGTCAAAATTTTGGAAAACAAGATGGCGGATCCAATATGGCGTACAATTTCTTCCAAAACGTATCAGATTTGGCTGAAAGTTTGTACTCGGTGGTTTTCGGAGTTGCTGATTCCGAATTCGATGTCAAAATTTAGAAAAAACCAAATGGTGGATTCAATATGGCGTACAGTTTCTTCAAAAATGTATTTGCTTTGGCTGTAAGTCTGTACTCGGGGGTTTTCAGAGTCGCTGATTACGAATTCAAAGTCAAAATTTAGAAAAACAAAATGGCGGATTCAATATGGCGTACAGTTTCTTCAAAAATGTATTTGCTTTGGCTGTAAGTCTGTACTCGGGGGTTTTTAGAGTCGCTGATTACGAATTCAAAGTCAAAATTCAGAAAAACAAAATGGCGGATACAATATGGCGAACAATTTCATCAAAAACGTATTTGCTTTGGCTGAAAGTTTGTACTCGGTTGTTTTCGGAGTCGCTGATTACGAATTCAAAGTCAAAATTTAGAAAAAATAAAAGGGCGTATCCAATATGGCGTACAATTTCTTCAAAAACGTATTAGATTTGGCTCAATTTCTATACTCGGGGGGTTTTCGGCGTCGCAACGGTCAGAAGAGCTTAACGAAGCTTATAATAATCAAAAACCATTGACAAGAATAGAAGTTCAACTCGCTGAACTTTTGTCTGGGAAGAAGGATTTCTTCCTGCATTTCAAATAAACTATCCTACAACCGCCCCAGCGATAACATTTCGAACACAAAATTTCCCCCGTACTTGTTAAACAGCTGTTTGTGTCATATTTGCTGAGAGCGCATAATATCCCAATTGGGATATAAGTTGAGAGGTGAGAGAGCAAAACAGAAGCAGCGCTGCTACTGTGTGTTTTTTTTTTTGTCTTTTAGCCGCTGCTTTTGCTGCTGCTGTTGCCGTTGCCATTTTATTGTCAACTTGCGTGTGGACGACGGAGGAGGCAGAGGCAGCAGGTTGACAACACTGACCGGAGATAAATAAGCGTGTTTTTTGGAACGTTTTTCGCCGATTTATTTATGCATCATTATTTTTTTTTATCCATTTTTTTGTGTGTGTCTTTTGGTGAAACATAAAATTAATATAATAAAATAACAGCAAAGTGAATGATAAATAAAATAAAGAAAAACAAAATTCAACTAACAGAGTAGCCGCTGCGGCGTCGTCGTCTTCGACGTCAGCTCTAACATCAACATCAACAACAACAAGAACAACCACAACAAAACGTAAATATGAAGTTCAGTTAGATTTTGTGTGTTTTTGGTTTTTATTTGTTTTACTTTTTTTGGGTTTGTTGTTTTTGCACTTAGTTGGGCCAATTAGCATTTGTGTTGGTGCGCTTATAAGAATGACAAAATAATAAAAAATACAAAAAAAAACACAGCAGCAGCAAAAGCCGCAACGCTGACGTTTAAGAGCGAGAGAGAGAGCCTAATAAGTTAACAAACTGACGACGTGTTTTCCAGCCATGGCCAGCAAAGGGAGGGTGAGCAACGTGCAGAGGGCGACTCTCTCATGTGCTCTCTCAAGCGCGCTTGACAATTCATTGATTTTTCCACTCCAAATTGTGGGCAATTGAGAGACACAGAGAGAGAGAGAGAGAGAGAGAGCCAAAGTTGATAAGTGTGTGCGTGTGTGCAATTGGTAATTAGTTTCCGTTTTAACTGAAAGAGGTTAACGCTTTCTTGGTTATTGGTTAATAAAACTGTGTTCAAGGAACCTACCAAACAGCAGCAGCCACAAAATGCAAAAGTAAATTCAAAAGCAACCACCGCTATGGTTCGCCTACCACCAACAACAACAACAACAGCAATAAAAACCCCATAACAAAGAGAGCAATTGCCACAGAGAGAGAGAGCGAGAGAGCACTTTAACTTGCGACCCAATGCGACCTCCCACATTTACTTGCATAATAATACAAAAAATTAACACTTGATCAGACGATCTTTTGTATCCACATTACAGTGACTCTTAGCTTTAATGAACCCACTTGTATTTTGAGAAAAAATACTTGTAACTGGTTTTGGTGACCTCAATCATAGAACTTTTAGCAGGCTCCAGGTCTCACATGCAAATAATTTGCCCAAAATTTGATGGAAATTTGACTAAATAGTGAACTTTTCGACCATATTTGTTCATATTATTTGCATATGGTACCATAGTTTTACTTTTAAGTCCTGCAAAATCTGAAATCATGGCTATAAATTCAAATTTGCATCAAAATTTGGCAAGCAAGCGTATAATTTGCCCAAAATTTGATGAAAATTTGTCTAAATAGCCTAAAATAGTAAACTTTTCGGCCATATTTGTTCATATTATTTGCGTATGGTACCATAATTTTACTTTTAAGTCCTGCAAAATCTGAAGTCATGGCTATAAATTCAAATTTCCATCAAAATTTGGCAAGCAAGCAAATAATTTGCCCAAAATTTGATGGAAATTTGACTAAATAGCCTAAAATAGTGAACTTTTCGGCCATATTTGTTCATATTATTTGCATATGATACCATAGTTTTACTTTAAAGTCCTGCAAAATCTGAAATAATGGCTATAAATTCAAATTTGCATCAAAATTTGGGCAAATAAGTTGCTTGCTTAAGTTATGTTTGTGAGAAATTTTCCAATAATTATTTAAAAAACAATTTTGTTGGCAGTTTCTGCGTTTCGTGCATCGATTAAAGGTTATTTCTTTATATCAGAGTTTAAAGGTTTCAATTTAGGATAGATTCAATACGTTCCGGGTCTTCAAATTTCTGCATTTAAGCCAAAATTTTCAATTATTCTTCCGTATTGTACCTTTTTCTAGCATTTCCACTCCTTTTTTGATAACAAAGTTAGTCTTAATCCTCAAAAATCTCTCAAGTTGCATTGATCACTTCAACATTTGAGCCATTTGTGGTTTCTAGTAGCATTTTATTTCAAATTTGGGGTCTAAATCTGCCGAATAAGTGTATGAGGTAGCAATTTTGCCTTCCCAAATACTTCGTTTTTTGAGTTTTTGGTCGTTTTGAACGGTTTTCACCAAGTTTCAATCATTTAGCTGACTTTTAAAGTATCAAGTTTTGCTACATAAGCTACATATTGCTTTAAAAAGTCCTTTCACTGAAGCATTTTGATCAAGTGTGAGCAAACATGGTACATAATACAAAAGTATTATGTTTTACATATCTATCTATCTTTATTGTTGAATCAAAATCCTTAAGTAAACTTTTTATAGAATTACTATTAATTGTGGAGGTTTTTTCAAAACCTCTTCTTGGTTTCATTAGTATGTTTTCCCCATCAACAAACAACAAGCAAACTAACAAATTTTGTCAAAATTCTTATGAAAGTTTGTTCTTTAAATGAACTGTCAAAATTCTTTGGAACTAGTTCCACTTGTGAGCAAGAAAAGAGCTTAAAATGTAGAAGAGCTTATTGAACCTTGGTTCATAGCTTCTTAAATCGTTGAAACATTTTGACATTTTTTTTCGTTAAAGTTCAAAGCAAATTGGCAAGAATTGAAACGTGCTCGGTTTTATATTTGATTGATTAAATTTTTTTTTTTAATTAAAAAAAAAAAAAATTTGTCTTGACATTTTTCCCATACCGGGAATTGAACCCGGGCCTCCCGGGTGAGAGCCGGGTATCCTAACCACTAGACAATATGGGATAGGTGCATTTGTTCAGACAAAGGAAGCTACATATTGTACAGCGCTGGGTGCTATAAATAGAAGTGCTTCTATGGATTTATATTAAAACTACATTTATATTACACTGAAACAAAAAATCAAGCCATTCGGCGAAAATGGTACTAAAAATGGGTTGATACCGGAATGGTTCAAATCAAACCCGACAGGGTTTAACTTTTAAAGGCTTAAAAAAATATGTTAGAAGGTAGAGGGAGGGAAGCGGAGAGGGATACCATTATACATTTTCATACACTTGCAGAATAAAATATTTGCTATGCTTTTGTAAGCAGCTGTTTTTCTCCGTTTTCGGGTTTTTATTTACACACTATTTAGAAAACACAGTTTTTATCAGCGATGCAAACCGGTTCTAAGCCGAACCAAACCGTAACCGAACCGCTAATTCCAAATGAGAAACCAAACCGCAAACCGAACCATTGTCCCTTCGAAAATGTTGAACCCGACCAAAATCCACAAAGCTAAACGGTTCGCTTTGGTTCAGTTCACTGAAAAGTGTTAAGACGTAAAGTGCTCATAATATTTAGGCATTTCCCAAAAAGGTCCACCCAAGGCCAAAAATATAAAAGTGGTTGAAAACACCATGTTTTATCAAATTTGTATGGAGAAGCAGTCAAATTGAACAAATGTAAGCTAATCTCACATTTATTCATAACCCATTTCGAAATATTCGGCTTTACTGCCGCGAAAGAGCAATTTTTCTAATTTGAACATTGATTTTTCATATTTTTTTGATACTTTTGCTATCTAAAATACAAATGGTCAAAAAAGAATGCACTAGAAACCATGAAAAACTATGCGATTGCAATAAACTTTCAGCTTTACCTTTGCTTTATAATGTAAATCACATAAATATAATGATGGAAAAATTGTCACGTTCGACATGTCACGTATCGACAGAAATAAATATTTATTTAAAAAAAAGTACAGAAGATTTCAAAGAACTATTATTCATAAGATATTAAAACTATTTGGGCTTAGTTATTGTGTTAGGTTTCGCTAAACTTTGCCTTTATATAGCTGCACCCGAAAACAACTTCTGTTTTTGTCAGGTTCGAATCGCTTCCTATTTTGCCATTACATATGTATTTTGGAAACCGAATTTCACTTGATGTACACTTTTGCACTAATTAAAGTGCTTGCTTAGAGTTATATTATAAAGTAAAAAACGAATTAAAAATTTGTTTTATTTTGACTTTTTTCAATTTTTAATGTGGACGACGGTCACGTTCGACAAAATAGAAATGCCAATATAAATAATAAAATAAGTTTCGAACGACTTTCGGTTACATTATGTTTCGTCGATAGAGGGAGACCGAATTGCAGTAACCTTTAGGTATAAACTGCCAACCATTTTTATACCCTTGCAAAGGGTATTATAATTTTGCCCAGAAGTTTGCAACGCATAGAAATATTCATTTCCGACCCCATAAACTATATATATTCTTGATCAGGGCGACGAGCTGAGTCGATTGAGCTTTGTCCGTCCGTCTGTCTGTCCGTCTGTTTCTACGCAAACTAGTCTCTCAGTTTTAAAGCTATTGTGCTGAAATTTTGCACAGAGTCTTCTTTTTACTGCACGCTGCTAATATGTCGGAACAGACCGGAGGGGATGACTATATCTTATAGCTTCCATAGGAACCATCGGTCGGAAAATGGGTCTTACTGAGAAAAACTTTTTTGGTTTCAATGTTAGCGTCCTTAAACTCGTCCCTTATTACTATTATATGCTTTCAAACAGATTTGCAAACTTTGGTCAGAATCGGATGACTATATCTTATAGCTGCAATAGGACCGATCGGTCGGAAAATGAGTCTTAGTGAAAAATTTTTTTTTGTTTTCAAGTAAATCGTCCTTAAGGTTGGTGATTATTAATATTAAAGGCTTTTAAACTAATTTGAAAAATTTGGTCGTTCTTAAACTTGGCGATTGTTAATTTGATATGTTTTCAAAAAGATTCGCGAAATTTGGTCGAAATTAGATGTTCATCTGACGGAAAATGGATTTTAGTTACAAAAGTTTTTGATTTTTATGTAAGCGTTCTTAAACTCAGTCATTTCAAAAACAGCTTTTGCAAGGGTATAAAAACTTCGGCACAGACGAAGTTAGCTTGACCTTCTCGTTAATCATGTAATCCGACCTCATAATGTACCTGTAATCGAAAGCGTATATATTCTTTGGAAGTTGCTAATCGATTTCTGTTGTGATTTTCCACCTGAATTCAACTTAATACAGAAGCAAGGTTTTCAAAGTAGGCCGACTTTATATTTTGGGACATTTATAAAAGGATTTTGAAAGCTATTTTAATGTTCAATTTCGAAAGAAGATATCGGATTTTATGCACTTTTTTAAATGAAGGTTGATTGAGGTGAAAATTTGGATTTATTCTAATTTAATTCCCCACTTTACATTGAAAATTGCATATTCAATATATGCAAATTTTGCATATGCAAAGTATGCAAAAAAATATGCAAAATATGCAAAATATGTAATTGTATAAAAAATGTCGAAATTTACAAAAATTTGAATTCTTGAGCTTAGATTATTATAAAAATTATATATATGACATATATAAGGTTGTCAAAAAAGTCTTGCGGTATTTTTATTGAATTTTCAATTGTTCATAAAATTGGTTATAATAATGCGATTTAAGTCAAATATGCGCCGTTTTGTTCGATGGCGAGTTCCCAACGAGATGCCAACTTCATAATGCCCCTCTTATAGAAGCTCGCTTCCCTATTGGCAAAAAACTCGGAGAGCCAATTTTCACAGGACTCTCTTGTGGCCAACTTCCGACTACCAAGCTCGTTCGCCATGGACAGAAATAGGTGGTAATCACTTGGTGCGAGATCTGGACTATACGGTGGATGCAAAAGAACCTCCCATCCGAGCTCCCGGACCTTCTGGCGCGTCACCAAAGATGTGTGTGGCCTGGCGTTGTCCTGATGGAAGACAATTCGGCCTCTGTTGATCAAAGATGGCCTCTTCAGTACAGGTCCGAATTGAGCGTTTGGCCATAGGGGAGCAGCTCATAGTGGATGATTCCCTGCCAATCCCACCAAACACACAGAAGAACCTTCCTGGCCGTCAATCCAGGCTTGGCCACCGTCTGGGCAGCTTCACCGCTTTTCGACCACGACCGTTTGCGCTTCACGATGTCGTAAGTGACCCACTTTTCATCGCCAGTCACCATCCGCTTCAAAAACGGGTCGATTTTGTTGCGATTCAGAAGCGATTCGCATGCATCCATACGGGCAAAAATGTTTTTTTGTGTCAAGTCGTGTGGCACCCATACATCGAGCTTCTTTTTGAATCCAAGCTTCTTCAAATGGTTTATAACGGTTTGATGACTCATGCCCAGCTCTTGGCCGATGCTACGGCTGCTACTATGCCGGTCTCTTTCGATCAATTCAGCGATTTTATCGCAATTTTCGACGACAGGCCTTCCGGACCGTGGCGCATCTTCGATCACCTCTGCACCAGAACGAAAACGTTGAAACCATCGTTGTGCGGTGGAAATGGAAACTGTATCGGGTCCATAAACTGCACAAATTTTTTTGGCAGCATGAGATGCATTTTTGCCTTTATCGTAGTAGTACTGTAAAATATGCCGTATTTTCTCTTTATTTTGCTCCATGTTTGCGACGCTATAACTCACGAACGACTAAAAACAAACAACAATAAATCAAACACGTGTTAGCGCGTGAAAAGAGCTTTCCAAAAAGCTCTACCGTGAACCGATGCGACGAATACAACTAGAACTACGCGCTTGCAAAGACAAGCTTGCGGAAATACCGCAAGACTTTTTTGACAACCTTATATATTCGGTTAAATGGAAATTGTAGACCGAGCAAATGATGATGAAATGTACCTTGAAAGTTCTAAAATATTGGGAAATTGTTCATTAATTTCAGATTTTTATGAAGATTTTATGCTCGGCTAGAGTACACTTATAAATAAAGGAAATGTGGAACAAATGGTCAAAAAAATCGCGAAATTTCAAAAATTCTCATTTGAGTTTAGATTGTCATAAAGAATCAGAGCTCGCAAATAACTTTCAACCCTTTTTTCAGTTCGATCAGCCCACTGACAAAACAGAAAGGAACAAAGACGACTCGGCCTCTCACTGAGCAAAACACTTTTTTTCCCTCCTCATGTGTTTTCTGTTGAGCATTTTCGGTTGATCAAAACAGACGAGACGGTCTGCCAATAACAACTGAGAGGGACACTTGTGAGCGAGCGCTCACGCAAAAACTGTCTTCAAATGAGCAAAACACAAAAAGTGTCAGCAAAAAGTGTTACTTGTTTTGTTCGTGTGGTAGGCGGTGGGCTTATGTACAATGTACATAATTAAATAAATATGGTTTTTAGGCGTTAAGCAATTACCAAATACTAATATTTTCTGCATTTCATTTGATAGAATAATAATAATAAATTTCTCCATACTACACAAATGTACAAAGATCGTTGACTGAGACAAACACACACACACAGGCATCCCCAGTCACAAACTCGCTTACATTCTTCGAAGACACTTTAGAAGTCGACTCTCGGCAAAACGGTCAGTGAAAGACATGAGCAAAACAGAAACGAAAAAAGCGATCTTTGGTTGAGCGAAAACAGCTATTGAGCAAAACAGAATTGAAAGTGTCTTTTGGCAACCTCATTTCGTTGTGTCTGTAACAGAACAGTTTTACATAGACACGCTGATTGTGTTAACAGTTTTAAAGAATACCCTTCCGGCGGGTAAATACGAGGAGTTGATCAAATGGTCAAGCAAATTGCGAAATTTTCAAAATTTTCAAATGACCTTAGATAACTATGAAGGTTGAATAGATGGCAATTAAAGACGCGTATATAAGAGGCTTAGACCAAAAACCGCGAAATTTGTCCAATTTTCATTTGAGTATTTACGAGGCGCGCAATTGTTGGTGAATAAGAGGTTTTATGAATGGCAATGTAGACGGGTGTAGGGGTAGGAGGTGTAGATCGAACGGTTAAAAGAATCGAGAAATTTGCCAATTGCCAAACGGCAATAGTAGACGGGTAAATAAAGGAAGTGTAGACCGAAATTTCCAAGATCACTATTCGAGCTTAGATTTTTTGCAAAATTTTCAAAATTTTATGATTTGTGGGTATCATTAGGATTTGATAGATGGCAAATGTAGACGCGTAATTGGTTAGATCCAACGGTCCAATAAGTTGCAAAAATTTACAAAATTTTTGTATAGTGTAGACGAATAAATTGACGGGTCAAGATCAAGCGGTCCAAAAATCCGGATATATACAAAGTTTTATGATTAGTTCAGATTAACATGAAAATTTAATAGTAGGCAATTAAAGACGGGTAAATAGGTGGTGTCGGTCAATCGGTTTAAAGAAACTGTAACATTTGTGAAATTCTTATATGAGTTTAGATTCACACGAAGACGGGTAAATAGGAGGTGAAGATCATACTGACCAAAAACTCGGGAAATTTGAAAAAAATTGTTTATTATGTTTAGATTATCATGAAGAATTGATAGATGGCAATTGTCTATTAAGCTTCACTTCTTCCTGCTATGTAAATATGTATTGCAAAACAGTTTGATGGCAAAACTCTTAGCCATTTTTGAATTAAAAGTGTGTTTTTATCACTAATTTTCGGCGTTTAAATTGATTACAAGTTAAATTGGTGACGTTGATTTACAAGTTCAAACAGATTTGCAACAAAATCAGATAATGGTTGGCACAAAATCATTAAGTAATTTCGTAAAAAAAAGGGTTTTTGTATATTTTGCATATTTTTTTATGCAAATATGCAATTTATGCAAAATTGTGTTTAGCGGTCTTAGATCATTGATCAATAAAAATAAGATGTGTGCAATCAGAACTTAAATCGAATTTAAATCTAGTTATAAGTAACATTTTCGCATTAAAAATCATAATCAGCCGAGCTCCCATTTTTACTTTCGCAAAGTTAGCGATTTGTAGACTAAATTTGAACCAAAAACAAAATTAAAATAGTCAAAATTTTGAGAGGCACGACTGAATATTCCAAAATTCTAAAGCGGAAACACTACTTCATAAAAAATGTATAATTCAAAGTGAATCGAGCCCAAAAAAACTGCGGTACAGTTAGCTCCAAAAACCATGTAAGTAACCGAACCAGTCCTTATTTTCGAACGGTTTGCCTTCCTGGCTTCTATTAACAATGTCGATATGGGGTTGCTTCTGTCCATCTTACTTTCAACGTCTGTCTGATCATTCTATATCAGCGATGTCCCGAATTTGAAAAGGCAGCCACGCGTGGTTGGCAAGCCAAATTCTTTCGTCGTCGCAGCCGACACACGCATAAAGAGAGAGAATACGTGTGTTCTATAAATAGCACGCTCGGCGGCTTGCTCTCTTACGATACGCCTGTTCGGCTTTGTGTTCTCTCACGAGACATTTGTATGTTTGTTTTTTGCTCATGTTGAAATATCAACATGTTTACTTCGTGTTCCATATACAGTGTGATCATCGTGATCATCATGATTCAGTTTTAAAACACCTTAACGCTTTGGATGGATACCAAGTTTTAAAAATTTACGTTAATGGTTTGTTAAGACCATAACGGCATCGATTTACAAATAAACTTTGATAAAAATTTAACTAAATTGTCCTAAATAGGGAACTTTTTGGCAATTTTAAAGCATCCCTTGTTCAAATTAATATGCAAATTCTGTAATAATTTTTATTTAGCCTAATTCTTAACAAAGTGTATGCAAATTGTTTGCTAAACTCTCCTAAAGTAAAGCAAAGGTCACACAGGCAAATAATTTTGATGAAAATTTGGTTAAATAGGCCAAGTTAACGAAATTTTTGAATATATTTGATCAAGTTATTTGCGGATGGCCCCATTGTTTTAGTCTTAAGTCCAGTAAAATCTGCAATCATGGATATTTAGCCAAATTTTCATCAAAATTTGGGCTAATTTTTTGCATGTACATAGAAAGAAGATGAAAATTTTGCTAAATAGTCCAAATTAGTCAACTTTTCGTCCTTATTTAATCAAATTATTTAAGTAGAGAATCATAGTTATAGTTTGAAGTTTAGCAAAGTTTGCTATCAAGGATATTTAGTTGAATGTTTATCAAAATTTGGGCAAATTATTTGCTAAAGTCATTTTCAAAAGTAACTACCGTATGCACCACTGGGTGGGTAGGCATTAACTGAGTTGTGCGCTCTCTGCATTCAAACGGTCTTTTTCTCTCTCTCTCTCTCTCTCTCTCTGCACATATACGCTCTTTTGCTCTCATGTTGGTAACACCAGCAGCAGGAGCAACAACAACAACTACTCCAATAAGACAAAAAAAAAAAACAAGAACGTCAAAAGCAAAACCAACAAAATGAGACTCGCTCTCAATTTGACTGTTGTTGTTGTTGTTGCTGCTGCTGTTATTTTTTTTTTTTTGCTGCCGCTGCAGTGGCAGAAGCAGCGACAGAAGCAGCAACAGCAACAGCAGCAATTTTTTTTAGTTGTTCGTGCGCTTCAAGCGGCGACAGTCGAAAATAATTCGAATTGGAATTTGACGTGCAATTAGCTAAGTGCGCGCCAGGTTGTTAACTGGTAAATCCAACAACACATTCAATTCAATGTTAACGTAACGAGCAGAGCTAATATTTGTATGCAAAGCAACAACAACAACAACCGAGAACAGCACCTGCTTACGCTCCGGCTACGCTGCGGCTCCTCCGCTCAATGCAAACACAAACCGAAATCGAAAACAAAACCAAAAAAAAAAAAAAAAAAAAATACCCCAAAACCGGCCGCTTGTCTACCATATAAAGAAAGAAAAAAAAAAATTATGCCACGCCGGTTTTTCTTTGGCTTGAAGTGTCTTGTTCAATTTTCTTGTGTTTTTTTTTATGTTGTTAATTTTTTTTCGTAGTGATTGAAATATAATCGTACAACTTAACAAAATGCTTGTTTAACAAATAATCCCCCCCCCCTCACTACGTCCTCCCCTACCCTAGCTGACTCCGATTAAGAGTGTTTTTTTAGAAGATTCCCAGGATAACGTTATATAAGTTGCAAGTTTTTTTAGGTTTAACCCTTAAAAGAAGTTCTTTAAGAGCAAAAATGATATTTTTTGAAGTTTATTCCTTGTTTTAAACACTTTTAAGAGTTAGGTTTAAAGTGTTTTCTTAGACATTTTGAAACTAAACTTAGGTTTAACACCAAATTGAACATAAAAACACAATTTTTTGAAAATTATTCATTCATCTTAGGGGCATTTTGACACTCTTTGAGACTTAAGAACACAAATATTCCTCGACCTATAAATATTATTGGTTTTTAGCGAAGATAGAATTATGTTTCTTTGATATATTGACACTTTGAAGTTGAAATCAAAGGTTTTTGACAAGCTCACTTTTGGAGGGACCCTTGAAAAGTTCAGTTTTATCATAAAATCAGTCTCTTTCTTTTGATTTGGTAATTTTTGTATATTTTTGAGCACATTTTATAGAACCCAATTCGAATTTTAGCAAAAATGTTTTCCAAGTGTTTGTCCAAATCACTTTCTATCTAAAAACAAACCGTTTTCTATACATTTTAGATGGTTTTTGAGTTTGAACACTTGGCTAGAATGTTTGATTTTTAGATTTTCACTTAAAATCAAGTATATTTTTGAGTCGTAAGGCGTACCAGATGGTCAAACTTCATATTTTAGGCAAGGCTGTTCGGTCTGGTTGTGGTTTTTTGGGTCCCTCGAACCAGACCATGAACCGAACCTTCAAAGTTTGTTACTCCCGGAAGCTGAACCCAAACCGGACCTTTAAAGTTTGTTACTTCAAGAATCTGAACCCGAACTGGATCCCCTAAATATGTAAAAAACTCAAGATGCGTCTTAGAAATCATTTCCAAAATGTTTTTAAATAACAGGGAAATTTTAAAAATAGCGGAAAGCTATATAATATATATATAACCAGACTTTTCCTAATAAAATAGGGGCTTAAGAGCATGTACCATACCAAAGAACCACTTTGAAAACCCATTTACGAGTGGATCAACTAAATCTGATTTGAACTTCTACTGATTGTGATCTAGGTTAATGTATATTGACCTTATGGATGCCTTAAAAAGCCGAATTTTTCTAAAATCGGTTCTAAGGAGGGTCTACCAATTCAAAGAACCACTCTGAACAATAAAAGACGATTATAAGACCAAAATTTGTTCATATTTTCGACTAATTTCGAACTAGGTTAATGATAATGGGCATTATGGATGCCTTAAAAAGCCAAATTTTTCTAAAAATCGGGTCTACCAATCCAAAGAACTACTCTGAACAATAAAAGACGATTATGAGACCAAAATCTGTTCATATTTTCTACTAATTTCGAACTAGATTAATGAAAATGGGCATTATGGATGCCTTAAAAAGCCTAATTTTTCTAAAAATCGGGTCTACAGAGGGTCTACCAATCCAAAGAACCACTCTGAACAATAAAAGAAGATTAAAAGACCAAAATCTGTTCATAACTTCTACTAATTTCGAACTAGGTTAATGTAAATGGGCATTATGGAGGCCTTAAAAACCCGCCTTTTTCTAAAATCGGTTCTAAGGAGGGTCTACCAATCCAAAGAACCACTCTAAACCATAAAAGACGATTAGAAAACCAAAATCTGTTCATATTTTCGACTAATTTCGAGCTAGGTTAATGTAAATGGGCATTATGGATGCTTTAAATTGGGTGTACAGAGGGTCTACCAATTCAAAGAACCACTCTGAACAACAAAAGACGATTATAAGACCAAAATCTGTTTATATTTTCTACTAATTTCGAGCTAGGTTAATGAAAATGGGCATTCTGGATGCCTCGAAACCTGTATTGTACTTCTACGCTTCCGACTTTAGCTAAAATCGTAACTTAAGAGGGTTTACCATCAGAACGAACTATTCTGCCTTTCTGAATCTTCAGAATCTGCCTTTAATTCCTACCAATTTTGGTACTAATCTGGTCTTAAGAGATTCTACCATACCAAAGAACCACTCTGAACAACATAAGATGAGTAAAGGACCAAAATCTGTACATTACTCCTACTAATTTTGAACTAGGTTAATGTAAATGCACCCTATGGGCGGTGCCCTGGAAATATCTAGAGATTTTTACCTCAATTGGTTTGCCAAACGCTCGAAAAATCCGTCGGTGTTACAGAATTTCAAGAGATTTCATTTTATTATTTGAAAAATCTAGTTAGAAGACTTGTATCCAATATAATTCATCTCTAAAACAGGGTTGCATCTCTTGCGAAAAAAATTTCCCATTAATTTTGTTTATCAAAATTGTTTGGGTGGTAAATTTTGCTATGTAAATCTTCTAACAAAACACCAGAGATTTGAAACCAGCCGAAAGAGGTTTCCAATTACAATTTCGAAAGGGAAATATATCATAAGTCAAGTTGAAAAACGACAAAACAAACATCGTAGTTGAGGCTATCTTTCAATTTCAAAGACCAGACACTTTTGAAAGCCTTTGTAGAGGTCATATGAATAATAATATGACATTAATGATAGAATATAAGATTAAAAGAATAAAAAATTATCAAAAATATGTTAATTTTTTTTTTGATCGAAAATAGAGTCAAACATCTGTATGTTTCGAATAATTTCCAGTATTTTCGTAGAAATCTCGCAATTACTTAGCTTCAGCAGTAGAGCCTTGCTCTCGATTGTATCGAAAGCCGCTTTAAAGTCAATAAAAAAACAGATACATTTTGTCCTAACTTTGAAACTACTCTGTTGCTATTGATGTTAGAACAAATATGTATAAACAACTCCGCCCGAAATACGTTATCCTTTCTAGCAGTATAGACGTAAACAATTTTTGGATTCTGTTTAAAAAAGATATTCCTCTATAGTCAGCGGCGCTGCTTCTGACACCTTTCTCAAATATTGGATATATAAGGTGCCTGGTGTTACGCCCTCTTCGAAAGTTGTGTGAGAAAACCATATGTCGCCTTCTTGAGAAACTCACCGGGAACTCTATCAATACCAAGCGTTTTGTTTGGTTTAATTCGTCGCAACCAGGGTATCAAACCGAATCGTATTTCGGTTCCGGTTACGGTTCTGGTACGTACCAAAACTTATGTTTCGGTAAAAGGTTCTGTTTTGGTTCTAACATTATTTCGGTATTCGGTTCCGTATCGGTACCTGGATTTTTTTCCGGTATACCGGTACGTACGTAAAGATCGGGCATTGGTTTAGCGTCCAACCAATTTCATAGCGAAGACATAATAATTACACCCCGATAAACAAACGTTCTACACTTATTTGCCCTTTTCAATGACATACATAATCTACACTAGTAGAAACTTTTTCAAGTTTACAGACCACCATTTAACTTCATCTTCTTTGTTTTGTTAACATTTTAAGCTCAGGAACTTCCGGAAGTTCGAACCCATCGTGAAGTACAGGATTCAGTTCGATAACCGGTTCCTTAACTTATCAAACCTGAGGATTTGGTTCGAACCAGTGTTGTCAAAGCCTCTACACAAAAAAAGGACGGTTGAACGCAGAAAAAAGACAGAAAACGTACAGTTTTTTTTTAAAAGGCTAAAAAAATACAGGACAAGCTATGTTTCCTTATTAATATAATAAAGATTTAATGAAAATCAAAAAGTTGATAGTTTCTAAATTGTAGAAAATTGAGTTTAGCCGGCTCGAGGTAAAATGAAACACACAGATGTATATGCTGTTTTTTCAACTATCTTCAGGTATACAATTTTGTACACGTCTGTGCCGTCTGAAGTGAAGTTTCGAATATCTTTATTTTCGTCTAATTTATATCGAAAGTGGTATTATCAGCATCAATTTCGAGGGCATTCGTTCCAATTAACCGAAGACAACTATCAGAAACTTGATAATTTTGGCCACATGTTGGGCACCAAACATTGATAGTGCCGCCTCCTGACCACAAGGCGGATCGAAGGCGGAATATCAATATGAAAGCGATGCCACATACTTGTAATTGATAAACTGTATGAGCGCCTTAGAACAAAGAAAAAAGGATGAATAAAGGATAAAATAAAAAGGGCATATTTTCCGGATAGGGGACGTTTCAAAATTTTTCCGGTAAACACAGTTTCAAAAAGGACAGATCTGTCCGCATAAAGGACAAATTGGCAACACTGGATCGAACCTTGGTTCATAACATCTGAAATATTTGAAACATTTATGCTTCAATTTTTCATGAATTTCAGCAAATCGGTTAAAATTAAAACCTTTTTGGCCTTATTTTTGTTGAAGAGGATACATTTAACTTACTATTTGATAAATCTATCTAACTAAGTTTAACGCCATCAATCATACGTCCCGGGTTCTTCCAATGTGTACTCGTACATACGTCATGTTACAACTAGATTATTACTATATTTCCCTTCTCATAGTCGGAATATTCCCAGTTTGGATATAACTTACAAAACTGATCTCTATTAGATAATGCACCAATCGAACCAAGTACTAAGCAATTATTTTTTATTTTTTTTTACTTATAAAAGTCGACTTTAATAATTTTTTGAACTAAATATTTTTCCAAACATTATAGATTTTGAAACCTAAAAGTTCCGTCAGTGATTGATGTCATTAAAAAGTTTTGTAAAAATACTGAACTATTTGTATTTTCCTGTTTCTTTTCATACAAATACATGTATGATTCGACTTAGCCTCCACTTTCAACTAACGGATTTGTGCCAGAGCTGCTGTTCTCATTCAGTTTCACTTGAACAGAAATGGATAACACAAGTACATTTCTGTTCAATGGTTATCATGACATTCAATGAGTGTCTAAGAATATAGGATGCAAAATTTTTAAAAAGACTGGTCTCGCCAAAACCAAGTGCCATCTTTGCAGTCTTGTTTTTGCACCCAGAACCGCAACTGTACCGGTACAATGTTTCGTTTCTTTTCTGTCTTTTCGGTTCCAAGAATATCGATTCTCGAATACCGGTATACAAAATATTAAAAATATGGTTTCCGGTGACGGTTCTGGTTCTGAGTTTTAATCGGTTCTTTTCGGTATACGGTTCCGGTTTGATTCCCTGATTTAGACCTTATTTCGCAATTATAGAAGACTTTTTTGTTTTGGTTTCTACACAATTGATTAATTACCATAACTTTCTTCTACATCTAATTCCAATAAATATAAATTTACTGATATTGTTTGGTTGTAAGATGTGTTTCCCAAATCTGCTCAGTCTGCGACTCGCTAGAGCAAAGTTCTCTTCGATTTAGTATATGTTTAGAGGACTCTTTCCTCTTGTGACAATATCTGCAAAGTTGGGTGTTTGTTATTCCCAACTTGTACATGTGGCTCAGCAGTCTGCAGTGGCCAGTGTAGAGCCACTTTCCTTGTTGATTCTTTTGAGGTTGGTGTTAACCCAGGAGGTTGTTCTGTCATTGTCAAAGAAAGCCAAAGCTTTAACCTAAAAACGGAGATAGTACTGTTGCATTTGGGCCATTTTTTTTACTCTGTTCTGTATAAGCGTTTATTTTTTGTTTCAGCGCTTATATTTTGAATTTTTTGAAATATGTAATCTGAAATCTCTTTTTCTTTCCGATTGTTGGCAAGCCATACATACAATCTTTCCCAAAAACCCAAAAATTCACGGAGAATGGGCAAAATTGTGCAAAAAGTGATAATAACAAGTTGAAGTGCACACTTCCCAGAAAACTTAAACATAATTAAATTTTTGGCCGAAAGTGGGCGAAAGTTAGTTTCAACTCCACAGTGCACAGGTGTATTGGTTAGGTTTTCTCTAGCTAAGGACGTAACACAAAATAAATTAATGTTTACAAATTTGACAAATTGAACACAATTTCTTAATATTATTTACATAGGGAATTCATTGAACTGTATTTTTGATATTTTGCACAAATAAATTGTTCACCAGCAGACGAGATTTTTATACTCTGTACCGAAGGTACATAGAGTTTATTAAGTTTGTGCAAAAGTATGTAACAGGGAGAAGGAATCGTTTCCGACCCTATAAAGTATATATATTCTTGATCTGCATCAACAGCCGGTTCGATTTAGCCATGTCCGTCTGTCTGTCTGTCCGTCTGTCCGTTCGTCCGTATGAACGAACAGATCTCAGAGATGGTAAGAGATAGAGGTTTGACATGTATGGGGCATATACTTCTTATACTTGCAGGCAGATCAAGTTTATTTTCAATTTTTGCCACGCCCCCTCCAGCCCCCGCAATTTGGAAAAAACGTCATATCTCCTACAGTTTTCAAGATAGATCGTTCGTACCTTCTAAAGATACCTTGTAAACAAAATTATTTATCGATTTGCTGAAGAAATGATACAGATCGGATGAACGATACTCAAGTTATGAGCAAAAAACGGCCAGTAAACACCCATCCACCTCCCCACCCTTCACCACAGCATTCTATTGAACGGCAATCTTAGTGAGAGAGAGAGAGAGAGAGAGTGAAACTTAGAGATGAGCGTGTATAACTCGTGAGCAAATGCGAGCTGCGACGTTAAGGGTACAGAGTATGTTATAGTCGGGCTTGACCGACTTTCTTTCTTGTTTATAGTAAAGTTCAGATAAAAATTTCTGATTCCGGTTTGATTCCCTGGTCGGATCTCTTTTTGCTTTTCGCTAAGTGTTATGGCCGCATCAAGTTCTTGTTTGAACACGTATGGTAGAGCATTAGCTGACTTGAGACCATGCATATTCGGGCGTTTAACTTTTTGGCAGTTGCCCAGAAACTTTGTCATTTAGTATTGGGCCTTTTTGTGTTGACATAAGGATATGAATGACGCATTTGCTTGTGCAGCTTTGCAGTTTTCCTCTATTAGATGCTTAAACGCGGTTATTCTGGCACTCTCGCACTGCTCATCAAACCATGATTGCTTGAACGTCTGACGGTGGGACTGTTTTATTTCGGCGGTTCTTTGTGTTCTTCTCGACGCCTTAAACATATGGTCAGCTCTCTCCTATAAATTTGTGCTTGTGAGTAGCTGGTCATCTATAGATATCGCATATTGGTCGCTCATTTTTGGCACAAAACTCTATATGATCTGAGTGAATTTCCTCTTCAACTCTGGCGTCTTTTAGCATTTCGTGCCAGAGTCCCCGAATCGCACAGAAATCAATAGTAGAACATGCTGATCCATGCAACAAAGATAAAATTGCCATCTATAACTCCTTGCGTTCTTTCATTCAGTATCGTAAGGTTGGTGGACTCGCATAGTTCGATGTGCTTTCTGCCATTTGTATCTATTGTTTTATCACGGGCATTACGTATGTCTCTGAGTGCTTTCAACGTAAGGAGGTTACTTTCTGTGTTAGTTTGCAAATAACTTTGTAAATATCCAGTTTAAAAGACAAAATGTCAAAAGTTTTGAGATTTGGAGACAAAATCTGTTAAACAACTGGTTTTAAATCATAAAAATAACTTCTTTTTTTTGACGTTAGATTCTCCCAATCGCTTGAGAAATCTTAAATCACGATTTACTTTTTATTAATACTGCAAACCGGTCGTAAACCGAACTCTTAAGAACCGGTTTAGTTCGGGTATTTTTGTGTCCCTTAAAACCTGCCCAAACGGACTCCCTATATTTGTACAAAAGGTTCGATTCGTCGAACCGGACCCAGAGCCGAACCTCACCAGGTTCACCAGGACCACCTCTGCTGGTGAAAAGGTTGGGGACGCAGAATAACTTTGGTCAGTTTTATCAGATCTTATAAAACTATCACAATATTGGAATTGTAGCAATATCATGTCAAATACATAGTCATAAAATAAAAACGAATGAATATTTTTCAAATCTTTTTTCTTCTCTTTATACGGTCACTCAATGGCTACAAATCGTAGAACAACTTATTCGAAATGGCCGCCTTGTGGCCACTCATCAATCGCAGTGCGCACCTCATGCATTGAGAAATTGTCCACTGCACGGACAGGGACGCGCTTCAAAAACTTAATATTTGGGTGTCGAGTAGAGCAAGCCATGGCCTCGAGAATGGACCACAGTTTGTAGTCCAATGGATTTAGGTCTGGGCTTACCAGCAGGCCAATCATACGTAGAAATTAAGTTCGGTGCCATGTTTAAGTGGTTTTTGCCTTGTGAACTGGAGCGGAGACATGTTGAGAGACTTCACAACCTTTTATAAAACGTCTGATTGATACACTTTCGCTGAAGCTTTGACTCCTTTTTTACAAAAATGGAGCTTGGTGACCCCATCAAAGGCGACTTCTGATGGTGACCTCTCTGAACTGTCGGAATAAGTTCGGACGCTTGTTTTGATGACACTGCATACACTATATCGTTCTGTTTGTTGAACGATTCCATAATGGTGCGCATTATTCGCGCACTGGCTGCGGAAAGCTTTCGATTTTGTCTTGCGTTTTTGTATCAATGCTGTTGTGAGCAATTGGCCGGTATGTGTCTTGTATGCACTGAGTCCCAAGTCACGTTTTTACGATTTTCATTGTAAGAAACTCATATCTTTCTGATCCAAAATCATGTCATATACTTAAATTGACATGAAATAGTTTCAGAATGATACTTAAAATGTAATAATGATGTGTTAAAAAATATCGATTTGATATTTTTAACATATCAATTTGATATTTCGAAGTAAAATTGATATGAAAAAAACATTTTTTTTTCTTTCGGTGTGTTTTTGAAAAGTTCATTTTAATCAGGCAAATAAACAAAATATATTTGATCTTTTTGTTTTCTTTATTCAGGGTTGACTCAAATGAACTTAGGCTAGTTAGAAAGGTAGGATAAATGCAGCTACAATGGTTAATTGGAAGATGATACTTGGTCCTGGAAGATGATTACTTGATACTAGAAGAAAGAGAGAGAGAGAGAGGCTCAGAACCGTAAGGACTTATGCAGGGAACTCATAACATAACTTTAGGTACAAGTTTAGCGAATGTGAATGAATCTTGAAGAAATCAATTTAGGTTTCAGATTGAACAAAATGTCATCTACTTTCAAACCTGGAATTGTTCTTGAAAAGGAGAATGGATTGACTTTTGAAATAAATGTTTAAATGGCAAACCAAACAAAAGCGCAAATAAAAGTTAAAGTCCTGTGGAGAAGTAAAACCTTTTTTAAACCCTTTAAAAGCAGCATGCCTGAATGTGTGTGTGTGTGTGTTTGTGTGTATTGTTAAATTGTCCACAATATTTATACATTTTAATCATTTTCCCAAAAACAGTTGCATATTTTACACAAAATTTATTCATAATTCTTCTCTTTCTCTTTCTTTTTTTTTTATATGCCCAACCAACCAACCAACCAACCAACCAACCAACCGACCAATTCCAAAAATGTGCAGTGTGTGAAATCAAAGCAAAAATTCAACAAAACACAACAACAACGAAAAGTGTAAACCAGCTCAAAATGAGCCCTCACAACAACAACAACAACAACAACAGCAGCCAAAGGGCTGCTTTACAGCAAAACCATCCAAATTGTTAAAAATCAAAGAAAAGTGAAAAATTTCAAAAATCAAAATAAAAATCCAGCCAAAAAAAATAAAAATCAACAAATTTTTTTCCCCACATTTCCCCCGCCCCGCCACCACCCCCCCTCCAGTTGCCTGGCAATATCTAATTGTTTATTACATATTGTATGTGTATAGTAATAATATATCATATAAATATAAAATTATATATATATATATATATATAAATCTGTGTCTGTGTGCGTGTGTGTGTGTGTATTATTGTGTGCATTCCCTCCATTTAATTGTACAACTCAATTACAACCCTCCCAAAACAACTTGAATAATCTTATAACAAATATAAAAAAAAATAAACCAAAAAAAAAAACAACAAAAAACAACAACAATAATCATTTAATCCAACAAAATGGCGGACATCATGCGTCCGCCGTTCAGTGAGATCAAACGGCCGGACGAAATTGTCAGAATGACAACAGCCGATAATTTGAAATTCGCCGTCCTTATTGGCCTCATTGAGGTGGGACAGGTGACAAATCGTGAGGTGGTCAACACTGTATTACATTTGGTAAGTTAATCAAAACACCCTCCACGCCCCCCACTGACATTCTATTAAATGTATGCACATAAATACCTCAAATTGCAATTACAAATGGGAGGGGAAGTGGAAAGAGTGCAATTTTGAGTTCAAATTTGTTCCCAAAACCAGTTTGAAATCGCAAAAGCTTTGCGAAAGTGAAAATGGCAGCATGGCTGATATTTGACTTTTTCTTTCAATGGGGAAGTAAAGCACCTGGGCTCATATAGTCACTCTGTACACCTATACTCGGGTTTTTTATGTCTCCGATTAATTTCACAGGTTTACAAAATAAAGCCCAACTTTTGCACCAAAGAAGATAGCAAACTTTTCTTATGCATTTTTGGCCGCTGAATTCAAATCAATTGTCCGTTCTCCCCCAGCACGTCAGGCTTGCGAATTATAAACATGTATTATGCGAGGTTTGTTTACTTTTTTAGGTCCTGTGGCTACATTAAGGGCCATTCTCTCATGTTCCTGTTTTTGCTGAAATTGAAATACACCTAGATTTTGCAATTAGGTGATTTTTGTGCAATTGATTGTCTCATGTAGGTTGATTATCAATTTGGGTATTTGCAGGCACTAAAAGTAGATTGGCAGCCCGCGCCAATTTTACAAAAATAAAGCAATCATTTCACAGAGGAAGACAAGAGGCTTCTTCCGATAAAAACTTGTTACTATGATGGGAGATTAAGCAATAAGTCTAAAGCTAAGTTCACACAGACAAATAATTTGTTCAAATTTTGATGAAAATTTAGCTATATGGGCCAAATTGGGGAACTTTCCGGCCATATTTCATCATATTATTTGCGTATGAATCCATAGTTTTAGTTTTAAGTCCTGTAAAATCTTCAATCATGTGACTATTGTAATCTAAATTATGCCATCTTTATTACTCGTTAAAAATATTATTGATACACCCTTTTAAGCATCTACTACAAAAAGTATACATCAGATTTGCATATCGAACATATTTTTATACAAAGGGTATTATAATTTTGTCCAGAAGATAGAAATATTAATTTTCGATTCGATTCCGAATTCGATTGATCGAAATTGTTAGGGGTGGTGATTTCTAAGAAACGATTATTAAATTCAGACGAAACAACAAGTGGGTCGAATGAAGATTAATGGTTTTTCCGATTCCGCACGATTTGATGTTGAGTTCGTTTCTCCTATGTGATTTATTAATGACCAATGACATGCATTAGTTCAAAATTTCAGCTTTCTAAACCAATATTTTCAGTTGGCGCAGTTGACCTAAACTTTTTAAAAAACTAAAATTTTAGTGGTACAAGCAAAAATTCAATTCATATGTATTTACACTGCTCGCCACTTGAATAGGACACCTCTAAAGTCGATTTTCTATAGTTAATTGCTGCCAAACCAAGCCATCTAGGAAAATAATTTTTGTTTTCTTATAAAGTTTATTTAAATGTAGTAATTAGATGAAAATTACAAAATTATTCAAAAGTTGTAAGTATACAAAAAACATTGTTAACCAATAAGTAACAAATTTTGGAGTCTTCATTTTGCACCACTTGAATAGGACACTTTATCTAAAAACCATTTAAGAATATTTCAATCCTTTTCAAATAACAATACTACTTAAATAAGAAATTACTAACATGTTTTTAAACCAAAAAACATGTTTTTAATAGTGTGTTGAGCCTCCTTTTTTCTCCAAAACCTCACACATTCGGTCGGGAAGGGGGATGCATACAATTTTCCCAAATAATTCAACGATATCGAGCCCCATGTTAATTTGATAGCTGCAATTAGTTCGGGAACGCTCGAATATTGCTGACCTCCGGGCCGTATGTATAGGGGCATTATCATGTTGATAAATCCATTTTAGATTTGCAAAAAGAGTTTGGAAGTGTGGAAAGGCCTCTTTCAATATACCATTATAACACAACGCATTCATGGTGGTTGGAATAAATTTAAGCTCACAGGTGCCATAATAGTAAATGGCCCCCCATACCATAATACCTCCAGCACTGCTGTGCAACTTATCAAGATGGTGTGGTTCTTTTCGAAGATCAGGAAAATAGTAGCTGTAGCCATCGGGGCCCTCCAAATTAAACTTTTTTTCGTCCGAAAAGACAACACGTTGCCACTCCAAAGTCCAGGTGACATGTGCGCGCGCGAAATCAAGGCGTTGTAACTTCCGAGCCGGGTTAAGAGGTGGCTTCTTCTTGATTTTTAGTCTCTTCAGGTGTGTAGCATTATTAATAACACGACGCATGGTTGTCAAACTTGCTTTAACGTTGCATTTTTCCCTTATCTTGGCCAAAGAGTCGTGCGAATTGGAAGCTTCACTTAATATAAGTCGCTTGTCCGCGATGGTAAGCACACTGTGGGTGCGTCCCTTCATGTTTTTACCATAATTAGCCTCATTATTTAAAAAATTTGTTATGGCGTGACGGCTCCTGTCGACTTTTTTTTTGCTATTTTGGCAATAGAAAGGCCAGAATCCTTGTAAGCTTGGATTTTTTCTTTCTCCGACTCAGATAATGAAGTGCCACGCCCCATTTTAATTTTTTTAAATTTTATATACACTTCAATTAAAGCAAAAAGTTTAAGTAAACCAAAATTTGTGTGCACGTGTCAACGATACCGACCAAATAAAATGCATGTTCTATTCAAGTGGCGCTAAAATTCCATTGAATTTTTGCGAATGCTCATATAAAGTGCAAACAACTTTATAACGGTTCTATTCCAAAACTTGGAATATACCAGAAAGAGCGAAGAATGCTTGCACAAAGATAATATGCAAAAAATACCGTTATTGTACCATTTCGTTTTCGAGTTACGAGCAGTTTTAAAGAGAGCATACAGGGTGTCCTATTCAAGTGGCGAGCAGTGTATATTCTTGATCAGCATGACGAGCTAAGTTGATATAGCCATGTATGTCTGTTTCTATGCGATCTCCTTCGTCAGTTTAAAAGCTATCTTAACCAAAATTTTCACGAAGTTTTTTGATTCAACGACGCTGCACATTGATCGGAACCGGCCGGATCGCATGACTATAGCATATAGCTGCCATAGTAACCATCGGTCGAAAAAGTAGTTTTAGTAAGAAAAACTTTTTTGTCTTGAACGCAAACGTCCCCAAAGCTCGTATTTATTAGTTTTCTATGCTTTTACATAATTTCACCAAGTTTTATTAAAGTCGGGGAACTATATAGTATAGCTGCCATACAAAAGATAGTTTTGAAAAAAAGTCTTAGTAGGAAAAACTTTTTTGTTTTCAATGCTACCGCTCCCAAACTTGTTACTGATCAATTTTATATGCTACCACACAATTATGCCAAGATTGATCCAAATCGCATGACTATAGCATATAGCTGCCATTGGAACGATCGGTCGAAAAAGTAGTTTTAGTGAGAAAAACTTTTTTGTTTGCAATGATAACGTCTTTTTACTTTTCAATTATGAATATTATCAGTTTCCACACAATTTCAGGAAGTTTGGTAAAAGTCGGATGAATATATAGTATAACTGCCATATAAAAAACTGGCAAGCAAATGGTCAAAGTAATGGTGCCATCTATAGCCGAGTTTGGGAAGTAACTCAGCTAAGAATGTTCGACGAAAATCATTTAAAACCAGGGAATCAAACCGCATCGTATTTCGGGTTCGGTTCCAGTTCTGGTACGTACCGAATCTTATGTTTCGGTTAAAGGTTCTGTTTGGGTTCTAACATTATTTCGGTATTCGGTTCTGTATCGGTACTTGGATTTTTATTTCGGTATACCGGTACGTACCGGTAAAATATAAGGAAAGATTGGTCATAGAAAAGACATAATAATTGCACCCCGGAAAGTAAAAGTTCCACGTTTACTTGCCCTTCTCAAAGGCATACATACAATTGTGGAAACTTTGTCCAGTTTTCTGACCACCATAGCGCATTTGAAGCGTCAGTCCAAGTAGACTTTTTCCATGGAACAGTACACGCCACGTGAACGCTCTCAGATTGTTGAAATTTACATTCAAAAAATCAAGTCAATTGTGAAAACTCAACGTGCATTTTAAAGAATCAATATAAAGCTCATTTCACGTTGAACGTAACGGTAAACAAACAAAATTGCTGTATTTCTGCCACTGAAATTCTCAAAAGAGGTAGCTCTTCACGATGAAAAAGTCACTGGTTAGTCAAAAATGTTTCTTTTTCGAAGATGAATCAGCAGCTTTATCGCGATATGATAACCTATTTTTTGATGCCAATTGTTTGTCGAAACCGTATGGTGCACTACTGGTTTCCACAAGATGGCGCTCCACCACACACAAGTCGCCTACAATCGATTTTTTGAGACCATTGCTTCCTGGGCGTTTGAATGGTGATTTTGAACATCCCACATAATGACTTAAAATGCTTAATAACTATTTGCTAAGCCATTTTAGCCTTAGTCTCCACTTTCAGCTAAAGTATTTGTGTTAAAGCGACTTTCCTTATTAAGACATTTGAACAAAAATGGATAGCACAAGTATTTTTCTATTCAAAGGTTATCACTACATTATAGTGAGGGTCTTAGAAAATAGCAATGTTGCAATATTGAGAGGGTGGTATATTAAAATTGTCCGGATGTTTGTAACGCATAGAAGGAAGCATCTCCGACCACATAAAGTATATATATTCTTGATCAGCATGACGAGCTGAGTTGATATAGCCATGTACGTCTGTCCGTCCGTCTGTTTCTATGCTATCGTAACCAAACTTTGCATAAAGATTTTTGGTACAAATACGCTGCACATTTGTCGGAACCGGCCGGATCGGATGACTATAGCATATAGCTGCCATAGGAACGATCGGTCGAAAAACTCGTTTTAGTGAGAAAAACTTTTTTGTTTTTAATGCAAACGCCCCCAATCCTCGTATTTTCTAAGTTTTCTATGCTTTTACACAATTCCACCAAGTTTTATGAAAATCGGCCAACTATATAGTATAGCTGCCATACAAAAGATATGTCTGAAAAAAAGTCTTAGTATGAAAAACTTTTTTGTTTTTAATGCTTTTGCTACCAAACTTGTAACTGATAAATATTATATGCTACCCCATAATTCTGCCAAGTTTGATCCAAATCGGATGACTATAGCATATAGCTGCCATAGGAACGATCGGTCGAAAAAGTAGTTCTAATGAGAAAAACTTTTTTGTTTGCAATGGTAACGTCCTTTTACTTTCCAATTATGAATACTATCAGTTTCCACACAATTTTGGGAAGTTTTTGGTAAAAATCGGATGAATATATAGTATAGCTGCCATATAACAAACTGGCAAGCAAATGGTCAAAGTAATGGCGCCATCTATACCCGAGTTTGGGAAATAACTCAGCTAAGAATGTTCGACGAAAATCATTTAAAACCTTAATTTGATAAATTATACAACCTACAAGGGTATATAAACTTCGTTCGAGCCAAAGTTAGCTCTCCTCTATTTTTCTTTTTGACAATAGAAAAGCTTTGCTAAGTTAGACTTTTTTTAAAGCTTTCGATTTAACCAAAATGCGTAAAAGTCCCCTAAAACTAAGTGCCAGCTTTGAGGTTAGTTGTAGCACTCAGAGCCGAATCTGTACCGGTAAAATGTTTAGGTTCTTTTCGGTCTTTTCGGTTCCAAGAATATCGGTTAATTAAAATGATCGGTTTCGGTTCCGGTTCTGAGTTTTAATCGGTTCTTTTCGGTATACGGTTCCGGTTCTGGTTCCGGTTTAATTCCCTGTCTTATTTGTGTAAAGTATCAATATCAAATCTGAATAAAAACATCATTGAGCTACTGCCGCCTTATTCGACATGTAAGTTTAGTAAGCCTTATCAAACAGTTGTTACTTTGATTCTAAAATCTGTACAATTGGACTTTGTATATAACTGCTGAGCTACTGCTGCCTTGTTTGTTAAAGTTTCTGTCCACCGAAACTGTTTTAAGCACCAGCCAAAGTGTTGTGTTGCCTGTAAAATCTCAGGAAAAACCAATTTTCAGCCTAGACATGGAATATTTTTCCACCCTCCCCATTTTATTTTGTGTCTCATTAGCACAAAATTAACATTTTAAGCAAACCACAGAGTAAAAGCATTTTGGGATGATACCAAATAAAAAAAAATCTGGCTGTGATTAGATCAAAAGGCAGGCAGCCAAAAATTTCCCTATGTTACACACACACACACAGCAATAGAAGACATTATTATTATTATTATTATAATTTTTATTATAACCATATTTTCATATTTAAATTTTGTGAAGCTTAATGAAAACACGTCACCGTCGCTCATCATTACGCGATGCTTGGCGCCAGCTCAGCAAAAATAACCTGTAAAAATGTCAAAAGTGGAAAGGGGAAAGAAGTAAGCCAAAAATGTTTGGGGAGGCATAAGAAATTGAAAAGAAATTGAATTGAAGTTCGTCAGCAACAATTCTCCACTTGGTCGTTGTTGGTTTTTTTGATAAGATAAGGGTCTCACACCGGCAGATACATTGTAGATACAGACGGCTGACTGGGTGACTATATATTTAGAGAGAGAGAGAGTGAGAGAAATGTGTTTTATGCTCTCTCTTTTATTTTATTATATGGCACGATCTCTGATAAGCGTGAAAAAATGTGTGCGTTGACGTGTTTCTATGTCGAAGGAGTTGGCTTTTTCATGTACCCGTACCCCAGGTATATAGACAAAAAAAAAATCAATAGCAAAACGTGGTCGATTAAATGATCTAAATTTGGTGCTTACTTTAATGGCATAATCATTATTTTACATTCTGTGGCTGGCTTTTTGGGGATAAGATAAAATGAATATGGATGAGCTAAAGGCATGGCAATGTGGCAGATAAAAGTAGCTTTATAATGTTTAAACTATAGCAAGTTTATGTTTATTCATAACTATAAAAGAAATTATGACAAAAAAAAGTACCGGTTCCTTCAGCTGCATTCAAATAAAAGCTAAAAAGTAAACTTTCACGTAAATTGTTGTTTTGTTGGCACATAAGTTGACAAATTCGAAGCACCCAAAAACTATGTTGTTTACACTTCAGCGAAACGACACTTGCTGATAAAAGAAAGTCTAATGAAGAGGCTTCTAAATGAAGTTGGTTAATACTAGTGACTAGTTTTACTAGTTTTAAAAACGCTTCTTAGTGGTCACTATCATCACAAATGGCATCCACTGTAAGAGTTTCAGCAAATTTAGCTCTTTCCGTTTGGGCTGTGCGTTGTTGATTAGTAAGTCGGGACAATTTAGCTTAACCAGTCGTGACCTTTTCCATATAAATAGTTGCAAAGAGATGGTAAAACCTATCTTTGAAATCAGTGTGCTCCAGCCATAGCCCCAATTCACACCTAATACTTGCCGAAGTCATGCATCACTAAGTCGGTATTAACACGGTGAAGCAAACTTTATGAAGTTTTTGAAAAAGCTATGGCCTGTAGAAAAAAGGCGCCCCTCTACACCTTTTTCTTACAAACGAAAGCTTTTTCAAAAACTTTATAAAGTTAGCTTCACAGTGTAAATACCGACTAAGTGTCAAAGAGAGACAGTCACATTTGCCGTCCTCTCCTCTTAAGGAACACTGGAACTGAACTTGTTCTGATACTTTGCACAAGAGTAAAAGGTACTACTAGTAGATGACAAAAGCAAATTAGCTAAAGTTACACCAAAAATTTCAGAGTAAGTTTGTGCTAAAATATACCAAACTTTTCAAGAGACAAATTGACTTAAACTCTCAAGGCACAATTCTCGAAAATTACAAGAAATTTCACATCTTTACTTCAAAATTGAAAATATCGTTTAAAATTTGATACCTCTCTTTTATTATCATTTGCATTTAATCTATTTCCGGTTGTCAATTTTTTTACGTATAATCAATTGGGCTGCCCTCGACCTTTCAATTTTAATTATCACTTGGCCAAAAACCCTCCTAACCATTCTTCACTTTTTACTGTACTCCTCATTACTCAACACATTTCCTTTTTTTTTTTTCTACAACAACAACAATCTACCTTCTACTTCCTTCCTCCCATACACTTGAGCCCATTGAGGGTCACTCTCCATGTTGGCTTAATCGGTCATTGGGCTTGTTATACAGCTCAATTATGTCCATTTTGCCATGTGGCGCACCCTTAAATCCTCCTACCCCGCTACCAAACCGGGGCCGTGTCACGTGCAATGGGTGGCAAAGCCTTTTAATCGATTTGCCTTCGTCTCCTTCGTTTGCTACTAAAAATAAACGTTTAATGCAAATCGCTTTTTCTTGCCAAAGAAGACGACAACAACAACAACAACAACAGGCAATAACATTAACGATTTTAAAACTCTGTGCGCCCACAGCCCACAGCCCATCCGAGCCAACACCGGCAGCCTTGACTTGTTTGCCTAGTCAAAAAATGAAATAGAAGAAGCTTTGTGTGCACACGGGGTGGGGGAGTACAACGACTGCATCCATTAATGTCTCTGATAAAAAAAAAAAAAAAAGAAGAGACATGTCTCTATGAGTAGAAATGATATATGGGCTAACGATATGATGGGACAGCTGATAAAAGAAAGTGTAGAGTTCGAAGTGAAGGAAGGAAGGAAACCAGAATTTGGAGATATTATTAAGCTATATTGATAAGCAGAGAATAATATATTATTAAGACGTGGATTTCAGCATTTTCCATAATATTTTAAAGGGCCGAAAATCTTTGGAATTTGTAGGTCAATAAAAAAGTTGGCGACCGTGACGAAAAAAAAATCCGAACTTAAAACTAAAATTGTAAAGAAACTGATAATATTCATAGCTGGGAAGTATAAAGATGCTACCATTGAAAACAACAAAGTTTTTCTTACTAGAACTACATTTTCAACCGATCGTTTCTATGGCAGCTATATGCTATAGTCTTCCGATTTGAATCAAATTCGGCAGAATTATGTGGTAGCATATAATCATGATCAGTAACAAGTTTGGAAGCAATAGCTTTGAAAACCAAAAAGTTTTTTCTACTAAGACTTTTTTTCAGAACTATCTTTTGTATTGCAGCTATACTATATAGTAGTCCGATTTTCATAAAACTTGGTGGAATTATGTAAGAGCATAGAAAACTTATAAATACGAGGTTTGGGAACGTTTGCATTGAAAACAAAAAAGTTTTTCTTACTAAAACTACTTTTTCAAACGATCGTTTCTATGGCAGCTATATGCTATAGTCTTCCGATTTAAATCAAATTCTGCAGAATTATGTGGTAGCATATAATATTGATCTGTAACAAGCTTTGGAAGCAATTGCATTGAAAACCAAAAAGTTTTTTCTACCAAGACTTTATTTTAGGACTATCTTTTGTATGGCAGCTATACTATATAGTTGTCCGATTCTAATAAAATTTGGTGGAATTAGGTGAAAGCATAGAAAACTTATAAATACGAGGGTTGGAACCGTTTGCGTTGAAAACAAAAAAGTTTTTCTTAATAGAACTTCATTTTCAACCGATCGTTTCTATTCTGAGAGCAGAACATCTGTGGCTTGCTGTGATGAGTTGTTGGAGTTGTAGTTAAGTCGTTTGTTACCTCGCGTTGAGGCCGTTGCTTCGATTGGGGGTCGAAAAGCTTTTGACGAAAAGCGAAGTGGTTGTTTTTTGCCTCTAGTTGAGGACTTTTTTGTTCCTGTGCCTCTAGTTGAGCACTTTGAGGTGCCTCTAGTTGAGGACTTTGATTGATATCGGTATGAGTGCTATAACCATAGCTCGCAAATGACAGTTTATCGTTTTTTCTAATATGCTCTGCTTCGTAACGTAACCGAAAAGATTGTGCAGACACGATCTCTCTCTGAGCGGCTCTCTTTTTTTTGTTTCGAAGCGGTTTTCGCTCAAGCGCTTTGCATTGACTAATTCGTGTGACGCTCTCAAATGAGTGTCGCGTGAAGAGTAATACGATTTTCGCTCACACAAAGACTCTCACCAAAAGACAGTTTGACTAAAAAACTCAACAGAAATGATCTTTGCCTTCGTGTGCATGTAAATACATACATATAAATGTACATGAGCATGAAAATAATAAAAAAGACAATGCAATCGGCTGTTAAAAAAAAATGTCAAAAAAAATATTTTGTTTTTTAAGGAACAATGTTTATTTTTATTTTGTTTTCAATAATATATATATTTTTTTTTAAATGGAGTTTAGTTTAACAACTAATAACGCGTTAAGATTTTCTGCAGATATATATGAATACGCAAGTTGGATCATGCCCAACGTTTTTACAACGATCTCAGTTGTATAAAGGCTTGCATCGATTAATTGCAAATTTACACCTAAAATGGATTTATCCATTCTAGTGGCAACATCGATTTTGAGCGACACCAGTTTTTCGTTAACTAAAGCCTTTATGTTTTCTTTAATTGACTGCTCTTTGACTTTTACAAAATTTATTACATTGCGCGAGGTTATTGGGTTCATGCCTAGTGAACTATAAATTGGATCCATTATATCCTTAAAGCCTTCACTGTCCAGAAAAAGAAATGGTTTTCCATCCGTAGTCACTATTTTAATAATTGAAGAAACAATGGATTCTTCACTCGTGTGGTATGATATTTTCCTTTTTTTACACTTTCCTGTACTTGGGAGTCCCCGCTCTTGCTCCACTCATTAAAAATGTCAGCATGTTTTAATGTCAAATGCCGTCTTAAATTTGTTAAATATGTCCCAGACATTTTAAAACCGCAAACATTACAGATAGATTTATTTTCTTCGACAACAAATCTAAAAAAATGATGAACTTTTTTATTTTCGTCTTTTCCCATTTCGCAAAAAATATAATGCTCCGCACACGCTGAATTTAAAACGCAACTAATATGTATAATGCAAACAAAAAGAACGCAACAATCGCGTGTTTACCAATACATACTCAAAAGACAATTTGCTTCATTTAACTCAAGCAAACGATCAGTGTTTGTCTTGAGCGAAAAGAAAACAGAAATAACTGTCTTGCTCAGAGCGCGAGCGAGCTAAGTCAGACGCGACAAAATCAGTTTCTGTCTGAGTCTTTTTTATTGTGTGAGTGAAAGACACTTATTTGCAGACAACGAAAAAGTGTCAACAGTTACTTGCGAGCTATGGCTATAACTGAACGAATAATTTATAAAGTTATGTATAGAGATTGAAATTTTGGAGCTGATACTCCCTTTTACGGCGGGTAAATGTACTTACGGCGGGCTGTACTGAAGACAGTTATTTTAGATTTCCTGCGTGGAGTTGCAGTTATTGGGATTGAGCATTCGGCGAGCACTTAGCTCTCCAACTCAATGTTGTATTGGACACAATTAAGTGTAGAATCGAATACATGCCGACAAAGGTGGGCTTCAGGGCTTGGACTGCTTGCGTGGGCAGCAGGTGTGGACTGGTACGGAATACTTTCCATAGAAGGAGGGCGGAGTGGCTGACACGACGACGACAGTAGGGCCTGGAGCAAAGGCTGTAGCTGGCCAAAATATATGTAATGTACACCTGTATCGTCCCACTTCAAAGCTGACCAAAAGTGACCATGATGTCAGCTCACAGTGTAATAGGAATCTGCACCAATCCAAAGAACCAGCAGAAGTACATATGACCTTTCAACATCCCTATGCACACAGATGTTAGTATGTACTGGCCTCAGACAAGGCATATGTAACATCCTGTTCCTTTGGACATGGGCTATATGTTTACTAAGCACGAAAGTAGGGTGGGATATCTGGCCTGTGGGGGAGGTTCTTGACTCTGTGACTAAGCAACACCCATGCATATAAATAATATCCCTGATACCTTAACATGATAAATAAAAATTTACAGAAAGATTGTTCGTATTATCACCAACTCCTGATTTAGCAAGCCCGATGTTCTGGCTGCCGCGCTCTTGACCCACCCTACCGATGATTCTTCCATTGCGCGATCATTTGGAAAAAATCCCAGAGTTGTTTACGACATCCAATTTACACCTTACATTACTTTACAAGGAAAAGGGTTTAGATTCAATAATCCATAATAATATCAAATTTATTCATTCAAACTTAACCAAACAATATTGACCCCTAGAATGTCTTTCAATTTAGTAGGGTATTTCCTCATTCTAGATTTCAAGTATTTTCATTATTTCATCAAAAAACTGTATGGGTCACAGAAGTGCTGTGTGCGTGTGTTCGAAAACTCTCGAGTTGTTGTTGTTGGTTGGTGGCTTTGTAGAGCCGTTGCAGTTAGGTTGTCGGCTGAGTGGTTGACAGGTTTTTCAGATGATTATCTGGTTTAGAGCATGATACAAAAAATACAAGGTAGCGCAATGCGTCCCTTGTCAAACCAAAAATTCCAATGTACCGTTGCAACCTCTCAATTCTGGGTTTTTTTTTTATCGAAGCACGGTAACCAAAATGAAAATGAATTGAAATTATATCAACAATTTAACTACATCAAGTTAAAACATAAAAAATTTAAATTCCCAACCTAAGACTAATCTGTGAAATGATGTCACAGACAGAGCAAGTGTTTGCACTACCTTGTATTCATTGTATCATGAGAAAACACCACACAAAGTAGGCTGTTAGACTGTACAGCTGTTTCAGGAACATTCCGGTTGCATCATCAGCAGTCATTGCCTTTCTACTGCAAGTCAGCAACTGCCTGCTATAACTGTTTGAGAATTCAATAGAAGCCTTACAGCAAAAACCGTATTATATCAATCGGTATTGGTAAAAGATTGTATTCAATGTATATTATGTATATACAGAACCAATTTCAACTTAGAAATTTTGAAACTTAAGACAACCACCAGCCACCTGTCTATGTTACCTACCTACATATTGGCTCGTGCGAGGAAGAGATGGGGAGAGAGAGTGAAGCTTCTCAGCTTTCTGATAAAGTCGTTGGGCACGAGGAGTCACATAGAACAACTTCAACTAAATAATGTACGAACATACTTTGCTACTTTTACTTAATTTAATTAACGGCCGTGTAGCCACGCAACGATGGGCGCAACGTCGACGCCTGTCAGCTGTTCAAGTGTCAGATGGGGAAACAATGGAAATAGGCCTTATATTGTTGGCATTCTGACGAAGGACAACGAACGACACAACACACAGCTCCTGCTCCTGCTCCTGCTCCTGCTCCTGCTGATGGCGGTGGTGGTGGTGGTGGGTGGGGTGTGGCATTTAGATGGCGGCCACAAAAACAGCAGCAACTAAATGCCAAAGTCACGATAGAGAGGGACGCACACACACACGCACACACAGTGGAGTGAGCGAGAGAGAAAGTGATAAAAGAGAAAACCAAGCTAGACAACAACAACAACAATGAAGTGCTGTGGCAACGTGTCGAAATAGGCGCAGGGAAAATCACGAACGCAAAAGCGAAACGAAATGAAACGTCACGAATTTTTGGAATAAAAAAAAAAAGAAAAAAAAATTACATTAATACAAAAACAAACACAGGGATGTGCCGGCTTCTTAGTGTGCGTTTGCAACCCTAAATGGAAAATTAAACAACAACAAAACGTCGCGCCAAGGCAAAGGCAATGGCAAAACGGCGGCGTCAGCCTGTCCCGGTTTTTGCTTTTGCTTTTAGATGGGAAATATGGTTTTTGCGCCACTGGCGATACAACAGCTACACAGACGGCTGGAAGCCTGGTGCCGCACAGTGGTTTGGGTTTGTTAACAATTTAAAGGGATTCCACAAACTTAGCCACTGCTTTGCTAGGAATGCATCACTACTTCCCTACAGGATAAGACACTTTTCGTTTGACATCTTTACTTTGGGGTCGCTTTTGGTCGACCAAGTTTTTCAGCATCTTTGCCAAATCATACGATACCTGCTTTTGGGAAAGTGTGGTCGATTTTAGAAGTGGTCTTCTGCAATGTGTACAAGATTGGAAAAACACAATTTTTTTCTGTTCGTATTAAAAATCATTTAATTTGGGTTCAACTTGATTTGTTTACATCACTTTTTGCATATGATATGTGTTGATATGATGTTCTATATATTAAAAAAACAATTTCCGGAAAATTTTTGTTTTTGATCGAGGCATCGCGCACTTAAATCGGGATAACAGTAGTGTCCACAAGCAAAAAATTAAACTTGTTCCAGTATATTGAAGGGTCGGTGGTGATTCTAGATAATTTTCGTGTGCTGAACACGAATCTGTTTTCAGAAATGGTCCATCACGTTAAGCTTTTAGTAATTTGAGCTTAAAGATACAAAAAATGCCTTATTTGACTTTGTGCAGAATCTAAACTTTTGTTTTGACTTTCTTTGATATTTATAATCGGAAAGAACTACTCTTTAACTTTGAAATAAACTATCCCAAACAATTCCACGATTTTTTCCAATGAAGATATACCATTTTTAGTAATTGTATTCGAGTTCACCAAAAACCCAATATATTGTTGCTGCCCCAAATGTATGCAATGGGTTTTGTTGAAAATTTTCAATGAAATTCTATTCAAATTACTAGCCGGCTGTACTGTTTGTGCAAAGTATACTTTTGTACAGTAGACACTTTTGTTATTTTATTATTATCGAGACTAAGTATGCAAAATGGTATATCTTTGCTTAACAAAAATCGTACAATTCTTTGGGATAGTTTATTTTAAAGTTAAGAAATAGTAATTTTCAATAAAAAAAGTCCAAACGAAAGTATAGGCTCCCCACAAAACGCGTTTGAAAAGGGTCAAAATAGGCACCTTTTGCAACTTTAAGTTCAAATTACTACAA
>JBAMBO010004495.1:0-20703 GCA_037044535.1 Lordiphosa magnipectinata
AGACGGACCTGATTCTCTTCACCAAGAGATACAAGGTACCGCAATGGACTCCACCTACGATAAATGGAATACAGCTAACGCCAAAGAACAACGTAAAATACCTTGGAGTAGTTATCGACAGTAAACTGTCATGGAGACTCAATGTGGAGGAAAGGGTGAAAAAGGCAACCAATGCGCTATATGCATCCCAGAAGATGCTAAGCAGCACCTGGGGCCTATCACCAAGTCTAACGCACTGGCTCTTCATCTCAATAATACGACCGATACTACTGCATGGCATATTGGTATGGTGGCAAGCCACGGAGAAGTCCACATATCTAAAGCTGATGGAAAAGGCCCAGCGGCAGGCATTAGTCTGCATAACGGGGGCGCTCAGGTCCACTCCAACAAAAGCACTCGAACACATCCTAGGAGTCAACCCCCTGGACATCCAAGCACGCCTCCTTGCACAAAAGACGGCCCAACGTCTTTGTGCGGCAGGCACCATGGCGCTACAAAGATATGGACACAGCACGGTGGGTAGAGTGATCAGCAGTAGCACGGACTACATGATCCCAAAAACCAACTTCACAGGTGCATCAGCATTAATGGGTCCAGAAGACTGGCGTATAGGACTGGCCCAGGAAGCAATGCACCTATTTAATAGACGGCTCCAAGATGACCTCAGGAGTCGGAGCCGCTGTATACTGCGATGAGCCGGAATTGAGGCTCTCCTATAAACTGCCAGACCACTGCACCATATTCCAGGCGGACGTCTTTGCAATAAGGAAAGCAGCGGAATTGGCAGAACATTACTGGCACCCCAAACAACCAAATAAACATAGAATACGCATATCGACAGCCAAGCGGCAATCAAAGCAATGCAAAGACACACCATTAATTCCAAAAATGTTCTGGCAAGCAGGGAGGCAATAGATTCCCTCAGCATCTCTAGAAAGGTGCAAATCTATTGGATTCCCAGCCACCGGGGCATTGATGGAAACGAAATGGCTGACAGTCTTGCAAAAGCCGGAACCGCACTAAAGCCAAGAAGCAACACTAAACATATCTATCTCCGTACAGACGCTACACAGCAAACGGAGGAGATAGCGGAGAAAGAAGCAGAGGAAAAGTGGAAGAACACAACCGGCTGCAGAATCTCAAAAATCATGTGCAAGACAAGAGACAAAAAACTCACGCACTATATGCTACAGCTCCAAAGAAGAGACTGTAGACTGCTTATAGGCATACTAACTGGTCACTGCCTAGCAGCCGCTCACGCGAAAAAGCTAGGCATCACGACAACGGACATCTGCAGGAAATGTAAGGAACCTGGAGTCGTTGAAACTCTGGAACACCTCATCTGCAGCTGCCCAGCGATCGCTAAGACGAGACTAAAACATCTGCACTCCCCAAGTCTCAACTCTCTTGAAGAGGCGGCAAGGAGGTCTCCCAAACAACTATTGGCATTTGCCAAAACGTCAAACATCCTCTTGGATTTCTAATGGTACCCAGAAAAAGCCACCCGGCCTCACTAAGGACCGTAAGGTCTATGTGTGGTCCCTACAAAGGGCCAGCCGGAACTACCTTAAAATGCCATTCAATGATCGATATTTACTGATGCATTTTGATTGGCAATTTGATGAAAAGAATAAAGAAATAAAACGGCGTTGACTTTGGAACCAGGAAAGGAAGTGGATCTTGTCGGGACACCGTATGGGCTATGTGCAGAAATTGAATGGTAAGTAACAAGAGAAATAGGTTGACATTAACTAAAATGCCATTCAATGATCGATATTTACTGATGCATTTTGATTGGCAATTTGATGAAAAGAATAAAGAAATAAAACGGCGATGACTTCGGAACCAGGATACGAAGTGAATCTTGTCGGGACACCGTATGGGCTACATACAAAAATTTAATGGTAAGTGACAAGAGAAATAGGTTGACATTAACTAAAATGCCATTCAATGATCGATATTTACTGATGCATTTTGATTGGCAATTTGATGAAAAGAATAAAGAAATAAAACGGCGATGACTTCGGAACCAGGATACGAAGTGGATCTTGTCGGGACACCGTATGGGCTACATACAAAAATTTAATGGTAAGTGACAAGAGAAATAGGTTGACATTAACTAAAATGCCATTCAATGATCGATATTTGCTTATGCATTTTTATTGGCAATTTGATGAAAAGAATAAAGAAATAAATCGGTGATGGTTCCACTTCCAACTCCAAATAAAGAAAAGCGAAGACAAAATAATTTGAAAATAAAATAAAAAAAAAATTAAAAGCTAAGATGCTTTTAGATGTGTTGACTCAACAGCGTCCACTTCAACACTGAAGTCTCTGCTGAACTGTTTCAAAGTCAATTGGCATTTGTGAAGAAAAGGCCTACTATGAGAATATAATAATTTTTGGTATTTTTTTTTTGCCACATTCCATATGCAGAGAGTCCGAAATGTGAGTTTTCTGAAAGATCAAAAAACAATTTTCAGTTGATAATTTTGTATACTCTGTACCAAAATTGCAAAGGAATCATTTCCGATCCCATAAAGCATAGCTGGCAAATAACGCTTAACCCTAACCCTCACGTCACTGACCGAAAAACCGCAGAAACGAGAAGGGCAAGCTAACTTCGTCTGTGCCGAAGTTTTTATACCCTTGCAAATGCTGTTTTTGCAATGTCAGAGTTTAAGAACGCTTACATAAAAATCTAAAAAAATTTTAACTAAAACCCATTTTCCGACAGATAAACATCTTATTTCGACCAAATTTCGCGAATCCTTTTGAAAACATATCAAATTAACAATCGCGGAGTTTAAGAAAGATAAAATTTAAAACAGAAAAGTTTTTTCTCACTAAGACACATTTTTCGACCGATCGGTCCTATGGCAACCGTAAGGTATAGTCACCCGATGTCGATCAACTTTTTTAAATTAGTTTGAAAGCGTTTAATATTGTGAATCGCCGACTTTAAGAACGATTTACTTGAAAACAAAAAAGTTTTTTTCACTAAGACCCATTTTCCGACCGATCGGTCCTATGGCAGCTATAAGATATAGTCATCTGATTTTGACTAAAATTTGCAAATCTATTTAAAAGCAAATAATATTAATTATGGTCGAGTTTTATGACGCTAGCATTGAAAACAAAAAAGGTTTTCTCACTAAGACCCATTTTTTGACCGATGGTTCCTATGGCAGCTATAAGATATAGTCATCCGATTTTGACCAAAATTTGCAAATCTGTTTGAATACATATAATAATAATAATGGCCGAGTTTTATGAAGCTAGCATTGAAAACAAAAAAGTTTTTTCACTAAGACCCATTTTCTGACCGATCTGTCCCATGGCAGCTATATGTTGTAGTGATCCGATTTTGACCAAAATTTGCAAATCTGTTTGAGAGCATATAATATTAATTATGGCCAAGTTTTATGACGCTAGCATTGAAAACAAAAAAGTTTTTCTCACTAAGACCCATTTTTTGACCGATGGTTCCTATGGCAGCTATAAGATATAGTCATCCGATCCGGTCGGTTCCGACATATTAGCAGCGTGCAGTAAAAAGAAGACTCTGTGCAAAATTTCAGCTCGATAGCTTCAAAACTGAGAGACTAGTTTGCGTAGAAACAGACGGACAGACAGACGGACAGACAGACGGACAGACAGACAGACAGACAGACGGACGGACAAAGCTCAATCGATTCAGCTCGTCGCCCTGATCAAGAATATATATAGTTTATGGGGTCGGAAATGAATATTTCTATGCGTTGCAAACTTCTGGGCAAAATTATAATACCCTTTGCAAGGGTATAAAAATGGCTCGGACTTTCCCCAATTACGGATGGATGGATGATTCCCAGCCAGGCTAAAGACGAGCAAACGCGCAATCGTCCCATGCACATTGGGCCAGCGAGCCGATTTTTCGACGAAAATTAACGTTTTAAAGTTAGGTTCTTGAAATTTGGTACATATGATCGTGTCGATGCACATAAAAATATATCTAAGTTTCAGACCGATCTGACCACGCCTTCCCTAGCCGCCCATATGAGATAGGCTTCCTCTTATTGATACTTGTACGGTAATTCGTTAAATTCAACAAATGTTTTTAATTCATTTTTTTAACACTTAACCTTAATATTAATAAGTAAAAAATAACAATGCATTCAAAATGACTATAAATAAGTATCTTACATTTCAAGAACGAATTCAAAAAATCGAATCCAACCATGTAGAGGACTTATGCCATATTTTAATGTTTCATGTCTTGGCTTAAATTTTGGTGAGTCCATTTCAGCATTTTCCATGAAGTCTTTTGGACTCGCTCCACAATTGGCAAGATTTGGTTTCAGTCAAAATGTTTAAAACCTTTACGTCTAAAAGTGTCATTTGAAGATCATATTTAACTGAAATTGATTTTCCATTTACAACGGTGCAGACATATGAAGACAAATCTTTTATTTGATTATCCAAAGAATATGGTCTTTTGTCTCTTTAACAAACTCAAGCTTGACTGGTCTACAAAATCTAATCGACTGAGGAGTACGATTCATCCAAAATACATTTCCAATATGGTCCATTAATTTTAGGGGGAAAGCGAGCAATGAATCACATCAAAAAAAGGTGTTGCTTATAGCTGCTCTGTCCGGTTGTTCCGTCAAATCCATAGCTTGCAATAAGGGTCAGACTTAAAGTATTGCCAAGCTGCTCAAATAAATCTTCTTGCATTTGAATTATACGGCAACTAGTGTGGTCTAGTAGACTTTGCAGCGGGACTTCAGCAACTGACTCGGTTACATTAATATCAAAAGGTCTACATTTTGACTTAGCTTCTCTCACTTTGTTGTAAGAAGGAAAAAGTTCACAAGATCGGGAAATGCTGAGCTCGTGAAAGTTGTTGTATTGACTTTTAGTCAATGAATTTTCAAGCAGATATACTAAAGCTTCATCCTCCGTTAGTCGAACCGAGTCATTTTTCTGAGCAAAATGATTTTTTTCTAGCCTTATTGGGGTCACTCGGAGTAAGAAATGTATTTTTTAACACAAAGGCTATATCTTTCTCGTTCGATTTTTCGGCCGAAACTGCGGCGGCATGCACAAGAAGAGATGTGTTGTAATCCTGACAGCTAAATCGGATGAAAATGTTCTCTTCTGACAGGGACCGGCGTTAACATATTCAATGGGTGGGCGTCGACGGCTTTGGATTTGAAGACAACAATGAACTTACTGTTATAGCCATATTGGACAAAAGCCATTCGGTATGCTTTGTCTTAAATCTGGCCATACTTCTATTACATTTTGCCAAGTTCTTTTGTATGTAAAGGTGAAAGCTTCTCACTTTGGTGTTGATTTCATCCTTTTTCTCCGTGCTTAAGTCGAATTCTTTCAGTTCATCATAAATCCAACTCGAAACGGCAGATGCGTTACGATTGTTTTGTATGTAGATATCAAGCAGTTGCTCATAGGCGAACTCAACAACAGCTACAATATTATGGATTTATACACATCGGAGCAAAATGGAGCAAAAAAGATTTTTAAAATTAGTTTATATACACTTTGCACTATAATGACACATAATTACTTTTTGGCACAACTTGGCACAAAATTAGTTATAATCCACAACAGATGGGTTAGCAGGTTAGCTTTTTTCTACTTTTGGACAACACAAATAAACGCACACAAAAAACACATTAACAAACATGAACAAAATCTTTTTGAATACAAATATTCTACATACCTTGGTCTTTCTTTTCCATAATTTTAGTGAAAATTGTTTAAACCACAATAATTTTGGGACGCTCGCAAGTAAACAAAAACTTTCCCGCGCTTTTTAGTTTTGCACGCATGCAATCATACAGCTGACTTTGAAGGGCTGCCAAAATTCCAGGGATGCATCAAAACAATTAAAATCTCTTGATTCATTTTAGTTTAATTTTATTATTAAAATAGGTTTACTTTCTATAAAAAATTTGAATTTTCGTCGAAAAATCGGCTCGCTGGCCCAATGTGCCATGGCTGCAATCCATTTTTGAAGCTTGCTTAAGATGGAGCTATGTACCTGTGGTCTGGAGGACAGCACGCGTTGTTGGGAAAATGCAGTCATGTGCAACCAAAGGACTACAGACCCATAAGCCTCACATCATTCCTGCTCTAAACAATGGAAAAACTACTAGATCTACACATAAGAGAAGGCTTGAACCTGACCTTAGATAATAATCAGCATGCCTACACGAAAGGACTAGTAGCCACCATCAGGAATTTGCCCTGGGAGCATTCCTAGATATATCTGGTGCATTTAACAACGTCACCACAGAAGCGATAATGCGAAGCCCAAGGGTACTAGCAATACACAAGGCATTGGACTCCTGGATATACAACCTGCTGAGCTGCAGAAGAGTGCAAGCCGAGCGGGGTACCACAACCATGACGAAAGGGGCACATGGCGGAGTCCTGTCGCCCCTTCTATGGACCTACCTTGTGGTCAACGAAATATTACTAAAATTCCGCAGGAAAGCATCCAAGATAACCGCATATGGGCATTTCCACAGCTACGAACGCGACAATCGTACGAATTTTATAGCCTACAATTTAAAGAAAATAAATGAAAACTTTAAAATCAATTTCCTCATATTGCTTTTTGGATAGCACTTTAATAGCACTATCTTTAATGTAAAAGCTGAGAGTTGTGGAAAGTAAGGTCCCAAGATACAGGCAAACACAAAGGCATACGCAACGTGACAGAATACGGAAGTGGGTTTTACCGGCTTTTACAAAGACACCAAAGTCTGCGAAATGCGTTCGAGTTTTTTTAATGCAACTTACTTTAATATGATCTGCAATGATGTTACTTTATATTTATAGCCGATTCGCATAAAAATTAATTTTTGTTTTTTTTTATATTTGACTCATTATGATACGCAACGTGAAATACGTTATGTGACAATTTTTTCCCTAATAATGTACTTAGGAAGTTTTTTATAAACTTTTGTTTGTTTCATTTTATTAATCAACAATAACCAATATTTGTTGATTCAGAAAGTTGACATTGATATACGTAAGGAAGGTTAGCTGGATAAATTGAATAGACTATTATATGTTATTAGATGTTTTTATACTCTGTACCGAAGGTACATAGAGTATATTAAGTTTGTGCAAAAGTATGTAACAGAGAGAAGGAATCGTTTCCGACCCTATAAAGTATATATATTCTGTCCGTCTGTCTGTCTGTCTGTCTGTCCGTCCGTATGAACGAAGAGATATCAGAGATGGTAAGGTATAGACGTTTGACATGTATGGGACATATAATTCTAATACTTGCAGGCAGATCAAGTTTATTTTCAATTTTTGATACGCCCCCTCCCGCCTCCGCAATTTGGAAAAAACGTATATCTTCTACAGTTTTGATGATAGATGGTTCGTACCTTCTAGAGATATCTAGTAATCAAAATGATTTATCGATTTGCTGAAGGAAGGATAAAGATCGGATGAACTATACTCAAGTTATGGGCAAACGAGAAGGCCAATCTAACTTCGTCTGTGCCGAAGTTTTTATACCCTTGCAAATGCAAATGTCACAGTTTAAGAACGCTTACATAAAAATCAAAAATTTTTGTAACTACAACCCATTTTCCTACAGATAAACGTCTGATTTCGAACAAATTTCGCGAATCTTTTTGAAAACATATCAAATTAACAATCGCCGAGTTTAAGAACGATAAAATTTAAAACAAAAAAGTTTTTCTCCCTAAGACTTAATTTCCGACCGATCAGTCCTATGGTAGCCTTAAGATATAGTCATCCGATTTCGACCAAATTTTGCGAATCTATTTGAAAGCATATAAAATAAGTCATCAACGAGTTTAAGGACGCTAACAAATATAAACAAAAAAATTTTTTTACCAAGACTCATGTTCGACCGATCGGTCCTATGGCAACCATAAGATATAGTCACCCGATATCGATCAACTTTTTCAAATTAGTTTGAAAGCGTTTGATATTAATAATCACCGACCTCAAGAACGATTTACTTGAAAACAAAAAGGTTTTTTTTCACTAAGACCCATTTTCCGACCGATCGGTCCTATGGCAGCTATAAGATATAGTCATCCGATTTTAAGCAAAATTTGCAAATCTGTTTGAAAGCATATAATATTAATAATAGCAGAGCTTGAGGACGCTAACAGTGAAAACAAAAAAGTTTTTCTCAGTAATACCCATTTTCCGACCGATGCTTTCTATGACAGCTATTAGATATAGTCATCCGATCTTGACCAAAATTTGCAAATCTGTTTGAAAGCATAAAATATTAATAATGACCGAATTTAAGAGCGCTAACATTGAAAACAAAAAAATTTTTCTCATTAAGACCCGTTTTTTGACCGATCGTTCCTATGACAGCTATAAGATATAGTCATCCGATCCGGTTGGTTCCAACATATTAGTAGCGTGCAGTAAAAAGAAGACTCTGTGCAAAATTTCAGCTCGATAGCTTTAAAACTGAGAGACTAGTTTGCGTAGAAACAGACGGACAGACAGACGGACAGACAGACGGACAGACAGACGGACAGACAGACGGACAGACAGACGGACAGACAGACGGACAGACAGACGGACAGACAGACGGACGGACAAAGCTCAATCGACTCAACTCGTCGCCCTGATCAAGAATATATATAGTTTATGGGGTCGGAAATGAATATTTCTATGCGTTGCAAACTTCTGGGCAAAATTATAATACCCTTTGCAAGGGTATAAAAACGGCCAGTTAATACCACCGATCATAGACAGCAAGCTTCCTTCTACAGCGTCCGAGTTGTCAAATATATTTCGCCAGTTTTTGCTGGTGCCATCTACTGCTAAACTGGACATGCAAACTCGGCATTGCTCGCCTAATTGTGGTTCCTGCTCTGTGCCTTTGGTAAATTGTGAATACTGTATTTTAATTTCAAAATACGAAAAAATTGTCCGATATGAGAGCTCTCGAATGAAAGCTCTCACAACGATTTCGTACCGGATTCCTGATTATTAAAATAACAAGTTGTCATCAAACTTAATGATTGACCGAAATCTATCATTTAAATGGTGAGATTAAAACGTTTAAAAATAAATATTTGACTTTTGATGCTCACATTTGATTGCACAGCGAGCACCCTAAACATATTCTTATGTTTACTACATTGTAAGTGCTTTTACCATAAACATTTAGTCTTAATGCATTTGGTACACACGGGGCACTTGTTTGGAATTCCCAAAACCAACTCGGCGCAATTCAATAGCTATTTCATTTGACTTTTCAAGGAATATACAATTGGGGACAAAACAGTATTTCACGTCAGCATATACTCGACAGCAGTTTTGGTATTCTTTCAAATTGGTGAATTGATATATAGGTATGTTGTTTGTTTCCTCAAACATTGCCTGGTATGACTTAATTTTTTGGTACTTTTGCCAGCGTCATTCATTTCATTTCATTCATGGATTTTTCTTAAAGGTCCGAATGGTCTTTGCCATTCTCTTATCATATTCTTTTGTTAACTTTATGTCTGTATTTTGAATCCGGGTTTCAACTACGTGTTCATTTCTATGGCAGTTCTAGTTTCACTCTTTCTAAATCTTGCACCGTTTGCGGCAGTTCAATGCCCAGTTTACTTCTGTACCATTTGGTAATGTTAGAGTTCATCTCTTCTTGACCCGACACGAATTGGAATATGAAACTGTAAAACATTCGTGCTTTATATCCACAATAATAATAATATAGTGCACAGAGTCATGTGGGCAAATCATAGATCGTGGTATGAAATTGGAAATTCAAGGACGTTCGAGGGCTCCGCTGTTCAAATGACCAAGTCAACCACGATACTAAATGCCAATGCTTCTCATTACCTGTATCTCCTGGTGAAGAGTACTTGTTCTGGTTTGTCAGACCACAAGATGTCGTCCACTGAGCCAGTTTTGTCAGTCGACGTCTGTGGGAAGATTACACATTTAAAAATTGCAATGTCGTCCGCGTATTCCACGTGTAGTTTATATTCAGTTTTTTTCTTTTTTAAATTTTGTTAAGCTTTCCCTCTTAAAGCATCTCCAATTTTGGGAATTTCTTTCATACACCTAAAAAATTTTCTTAGCAGAATTGCTTGAAACATTTTCAGTCTTTTTTCTTGAAGCTTATTGCATATGTAATGGTGTTCTGCTTTAGGGAAGTTATCTTTCGTTTAGTTTTGAATTTTTTATTCTTACGTTTTTGCCTTTTGCATTCCTGCTTGATGATTTTTGTAACCAGACTTTTAGTTATGTCGGAGTCTTTCCAGATTGGTAAGCTTGCTTGCTGAATTCGTCACTTTTATTTGGATTCATTATTCAAGTGCTGAAAATACCTCCATACACTCACAGCTGGGGGTATATAATGAACTGTTTCTGAACCACTTACACCATGATTTGCTGGCGTTCCTGATTTAAGATTTTTTCAACCAGACTTTTTACTTATGTCTAGTCTTTTCTGATAGGTAAGCTTGCCAAATTCCGATATTAAACGGTCTTTCAATTACCGTAACTATAACTTTGTACACAAATTATGTGATCTTCTACATTATCCTAATCATTTTGTTTCACTTCTGACTTTCTGCCAAGATACTTAACAACATCTGAGCTTCGTTATTTCGGCCAATTTTGTTTGGCGTTTTCATATATGTTGCTATCGATGACTGATAAGCCTTGGTCAGCATACTGATATGTCCTTTATATTTATACCAACTGGCAGGCACTTGTCCAGTTTTAAATAAATCTCATTCCACCGGCACCGTACTTATGAGAAAACGCACAAAACGTTCCATTTCCTTATAGCTGGAATGCTGGGAATACTCTTTGCCAGACGCTCATTTTGGGATTGCTTGTGTTTGCTTAGCCACTCGAGAGCGCGCTCATTTAGTATATCTTTCTTGTTGCAAAGGAGAGCAGTTGAAGCTCGTGTACCATCGGGGTGTGTCGACGACTCGCTCCGAACTTGTACATTTTAGGTAAGACTATGTATTGTAAACATATTTGCCTTTTTTCTTCAAATGAAAGCAGAAAAAAGTAAACTTTCCCGCAAAAGTTGACAGTTGAGTTACAAAAACTATGTAGTTTACACTTCAGCTTTACAGTTATGAATTTGATCAGTTTCCACACAATTTTGCTGAGCTTAATCCAAATCGAATGAATATATAGTTGCAATATTTCTGGGTATATAAACTTCGGACAAGCCGATGTAAGCTTTCCTCTATTTTTGCTGTTGTTGTATGATTTCGGTTGATTTCTAGTTGAAAGCTGTCAGTTTTGTTCACTATTTGTATACCCTAACTTCTGTAATTAATTTTTTTTTTAGCCATTTTTCCTTCAGTTTCAGCTTTGATTATTTTCTTAGACTTAGGATTTAGAAAAACATGCTAAAAAGATTGTTCTGGTTAAGTGAAATAGTTCGGTAAGCCTGGTTACTTGTACATTTTTCAGCATTAACTAACCTTTATTTTGATATTAAGTGCAAAATTGTATATTTTTTAAAGTTTTTTAACCATCAGGGCTGGACAGCTTATTTTAAAGCTCTAAATCTATATTTTGAAATAAAATCAGCTTTTAAACTTATTTAAAATCAAAAATCTTAAATGATTTTAAATTACAATTCAAATTTCCCACTCACAAAACCATAGTTGATTTTGCATACCTATCGCACTCTAAATGTCTAACGTCTATCGTTGCGTAAACTGTGGCTTAAACGTTACCAAATGACGTAGTTCCATTTATATAAACAGAATTTTTCCGTTTTTCGTTTGCGTTCAGATTGAAAGGAGCTGCTGCTTCTGCTTCAATTAAACAATATAAAAACCACAAATAGTCGCGCGTGGTCACACTAATCTCAAAACTATCGTTAACCCGATAACAAAAAAAAAAAACAATGGCTTATCGAATCTATCAGCTATCGATACTCGATTGTCAAGTCAAATGCATGCTGTTTGGGCCTTCCCTCCCACTGGTTCTGGTTGCAATTGTGCAATTAGCTCCCCGACGACGTGTCTCTGTGCTCAAGTGCAAATAAACAAACGTTAAATTGGCATTCCATAAATTATAAATCGAGTTGCAGGTAAAAACTATAAACTAACTGTAACTGATTACGAACCAACCGCCCACAGTTACAAAACATCGGCGGCGGTGGCGGCCACCGAAAAGAGTGTGAGAGGAGAGCAATCAGAGAGTTGCTAAAAAGATTGTTTGTTATTGTTGTTGTAGTTTAGTTGTTCCTCGTGACGAATTAAAACGGTTAACAAAATTAGTGCTACAAAAAAGGTAAAGGTGGCGTGGTGTTATTAAATCAATTGATTTTTGTACTGCTAGTTGTGCCACCCCCACCTCCCTCTCCCCCTACCAATTTTTTACGCTTACAAGAACAGCTGCAGCAATTGCCACATTTGCAATTGGCCCCCGGGTGATTGAGGGAGGGAGGGAGAGTGGCAGCTTATTAAATTATGTCGAAACGCTGATTAGTTAATTCCCTCCGCACCACACCTCGCCGTGCAAAAAGTGCTGTGTTATTGTCCACTCAGCATGTTTTTGTTGTCTTTTGCTTTGGCCTTTGTTTGACGCGCATGTGGATTCTTTTTATTGGTGCTCCGAGTATCGCATGATAATCTCTTTGTTGTTGTTGTGCTTTTCCGCGGGCTCTTCACACACACACAGACACATACGCACCATTTAGTGATGACAATTGTAATGTTTATTTGGTTCACATTCAGTTTTGTTTTTGTTTTGTCATGATCAGCTGATATTGGCCCTGGAAATTTCGAAATGTCATTTCCATTGTCGGCTTTTAGGGGACAGCAAGGTTGATTGATTTAACGTTCAGATCAGCTGTAAAACACCAAATTTTATTCGTTGCCTACTTTTAGGTGTGACTAGAAATTTGAAATTTACAAAAAAGTAGCAGTAAAATGTGAAAGAAAACGAGCCATTCAAATCGGTGATAAAACTGTAAAATTAATTACGTAGTGACCTTTTTCTTGCCACAAGAACTACGTAGTGACTTTTGCCTTGTAAAAAGAACTACGTAGTGACCTTTTTCTAGGCATAAGAACTCCGTAGTGACCTTTTCCTTGTCAAAAAATTTGTGTAGTGACTGTTTCCTTGTAAAGAGAACTCCGTAGTGACTTGTTACATGTAAAAATAACGTTTTTCTTGTAAAAAGAACTTAGTAGTAACCTTTTTTATGTCAAAAGAACTACGTAGTAACCTTTTTCATGTCAAAAGAACTACGTACTGACTTCTTGCTTGCAAAAGAACTACGTGGTTACATTTTCCTTGTCATAAGAACTACGTAGTGACTTATTCCTTGTAAAAATAACTACGTAGTGACATTTTCCTTGTCAAAAGAACTACGTAGTGACCTTTTCCTTGTCAAAAAATCTGTGTAGTGATTGTTTCCTTGTAAAAAGAACTCCGTAGTGACTTGTTACATGTAAAAATAACGTTTTCATTGTAAAAAGAACTACGTAGTGACATTTTCCTTGTCAAAAGAACTACGTACTGACATTTTGCTTGTAAAAAGAACTACGTAGTTACATTTTCCTTGTCATAAGAACTACGTAGAGACTTTTTCCTTGTAAAAATAACTACGTAGTGTCATTTTTCTGGTCAAAAGAACTCTGTAGTTACTTGCCTTGTAAAAAGAACTACGTAGTGACTTGTTCCATGTAAAAATAACGTTTTCTTTGTAATAAGAACTATGTAGTGACTGTTTCCTTGTCAAAAGAACTACGCAGTGACTGATTCTTTGTAAAAAGAACTACGTAGTGACTGTTTCCTTGTAAAAATACCTATGTACTGACTTTTTCATTGTAAAAATATAGTTTTGCACGTAAAAATAACTACGTAGTGACTTTTTCCACGTAAATTTCACGTTTTCTTTGTAATACGAACTACTCAGTGGCCTTTTCCTTGTGTAATGAACTACGTAGTGACATTTTTCAAGTCAAAAGAACTACGTACTGACTTCTTGCTTGTAAGAAGAACTACGTAGTTACATTTTCCTTGTCCAAAGAACTACGTAGGGACTTTCCCTGTAAAAAGAACTACGTAGTGACTTCTTGCGTGAAAAAAGAACTACGTAGTTACATTTTCCTTGTCATAAGAACTACGTACTGACTATTTTCTTGTAAAAATAACTACGTAGTGACATTTTCCTTGTCAAAAGAACTCCGTAGTGACTTGTTCCATGTGAGAAGAACATTTCCCTTATAATAAGAACTACGTAGTGACTGTTTCCACTTAAAAAGAACTACGTAGTGACATTTTCCTTGTCCAAAGAACTACGTAGTGACTTTTTCCTTGTAAAAAGAACTACGTAGTGACGTTTTCCATGTAAAAATAACGTTTTCCTTGTAATAAGAACTAGGTAGTGACTTTTTCCTTGTCAAAAAACTACGTAGTGACCTTTTCCTAGTAAAAAAAATCTGAGTAGTGACTGTTTCCTTGTAAAAAGAACTACGTAGTGACTTGTTCCATGTAAAAATAACGTTTTCCTTGTAATACGAACTACGTAGTGACCTTTTCCTTGTCAAAACATATGTGTTTTGAATGTTTCCTGGTAAAAAGAATCTGTGTTTTGACTGTTTCCTGGTAAAAAGAACTACGTAGTGACTTGGTCCACAAAAAAATCACGTTTTCCTTGTGAAAAGACCTTTTCGTTGTCCAAAGAACTACTTAGTAACCTTTTCCTTGTCAAAAAAAACTACGTATTGACTTTTTCTAGTATAAAGAACTACTTAGTGATCGATTTCTTGCAAAAGAACTATGTAGTGTTTTTTTTTACTAGAAAATATTAGGAAAAATTATAGTTATTTGGTAAACACGTTCCATTTCGTATGCACTCCCCGCTTTTTCTCAAAAGGAACTTAATTTTATGACAAAAGTGAGATTTTCCTTAGAAAAATAATAAGCACGTAGCGACTTTTTTAAGAAAGTATTAAAAAAATGAATGAAATTTGAAGATTTTACCTTAAGTGGCGATCGTGCTCATACTTTTCCAGTTTTGCTTTCTATGAGGCAACTAACCAAATTTCTCAAAAAGAATTCTGTGACATTTTGCTTCTAAATCGAAATACACAACAAAAATTTTGAGTGTAAACCACTTTCCTTGAAATATTTACCTAAAGTGGCTACCGTGTTCGAACATTTTCAGGTTTCCCCTTTATTAATACAGCTAATTGTGTCATTAGCTAAAACCTTAAGTTGCGACAGTTTCAGTTGACAGTTTTCCTTTTTGTAAGCAGGGGTCACCATTCACGCTCCCATCTCTGACAACGCCAAAATACCCGCCGAAAAAAAATTGAAATGAAAAACTAGATCAAAGCAATCATTTTCCGCATTTAATTCAATTGACAAATAAAAACCAGAAACAGTAGACAAGGCACAAATCAAGGTTTGTTGACACAAATACGAAAAACAACAACAAACCGGAAAACAACACAACAATTCTAGTTGAACATATCAAACGCACTTTGTACCATCAACAATATCATCATCAACATCATCATCATCATCATCATCGTCATCGTCATCTAGCTTTGGCCATTAATTGAACTCTCTCCGCTTGATTTATATTTTTATCATTTCAATGAATTGGAAACACTGCTCATATTTCTTTTAGCTGCTTTTCGCTATATCAAATCCAAGCTTAAATGTCACAACACTCGAGAAAGGAGACATCCACATCAACCAGCGGGAGCAATAGCAGCCATGCCAACAACACACGCCAGCGACATAAGCACGACGAAAACAGCAGCAGCAAACACAACAACAAGAAGCAGGCGGCGACAACACCCAATGGTAATCTAAGGCCCAATACCACTCACTCCAATTCCAGCACAATGCCATCCCCCTTAGGCCAACTGCCCGCCCAGGGCATGAGCAAATCTCAGCTAAGCAAAAAGGAGAAAAACCAAAAAGACAAAGAGCGCGAAAGGGAACGTGCCGAACGTGGCCAGCTGGTGCTCTGGCGACATCCCTGGCAAACATCCAAATATTGTGCTCTCGAACTGATGGCGCTATTGCGCACGTGGAGCAGCAGGTGAGTGTGAAGAGAAATTGAATTGAATATAATTCAATGTGATCATTTTAATTTCCCCAGATTGCTGCAACAACGCCTTCTCCTGGCCGTTTCAATAGTATTAGGCATCGTATTTAGTATAATTTACAAAATCGATGGTCCCCATCAGCTGGCCATTGAGTTTGTGCGCCGCAACACTTGGTTCTTTGTCTATTGGCTGGGCCTGGGCGTACTCTCATCGGTGGGACTGGGCACTGGGCTGCATACGTTCCTTTTATATTTGGGACCGCATATAGCCAGCGTTACATTAGCCGGATATGAATGTAATTCACTTGACTTTCCAAGGCCACCCTATCCAGATGAGTGAGTATACAATATATATGGTTAAGCTTAATGTTAGTTTGCAGAGAGCTATTTTGAAATGAGTTAAGTTAAGTAGTAAGATCATCGGACTACGAGTCGTATATTCTATCTGATGCCTAAAGCCTTGTGGCGCATCTTGCAATTAGTTAGTGTCCAGTAGGGGTCGCTTTTCCCTGACTGTGTATTATGATAAGAGCGTTTGTTGGGCTTAGTCGAAGTTAGCTTTCTCGTTTTTATTTCTATCAGCATTGGGTTGTTCTAAGTGTTCCACAAGAATTTAAGCAGCCAGTCAAGTGTAATTCCAGTAGTACATAGAGTTATCCCATGCTGAACTTAGCACGTAATTCCAACAGTATTTTGTAGAAGTCCTGACAGGGGTTGGTGAACTCTCTAGAAGCTTATGCAGTCTTGATGCTTTGGCAGTAGACTCAATTGCAGAACTTTGCTTACGGGCAACAGTTGGCTACTTGAATACTTTTCTTCAATCTTTCATTTGTAACTCCAGGTCAACTTGTAAAAACCACCCTCAGGTTCCTGACACGAAACACTGGTAGTAATAAACTGCAGCGAGAATAAGGAGTCCGCTAATACAATATCACAGCTTAAACCCGAACAGAAAACATTTGAAACTTAGACCCTACAAAACTGTCTACAGGAAATAGGGCTGCTTTGGGAATTGTAGACCAGAGATCTGCACGGATGCACTGCAACTACAAGTGTACTGCATTCGTACTTGATATTTTTCACACTGGATGGTCTCCAACCACGGCAATAAACGTATGCAGTCTTAACTCCACTCTTGACATATTTATGCTTCGCGCATGCAGTGCCAATGATACAAAAAAGAGCGAAAGCAATAAAAGTTATACATACTCATGTATTACTAGTGTGTGCGCTCTAAGCTTACGACTTACACTCGCAGACGAAATCCCAAGAATACCAATACGACGAGTTTTGGATGCCAAGTCACACTGCATACGCTTTTTTCAGCGAGTTTACTTGTAGTCAAGAAAACAGGCACTCCTGCAGATTTCTGTTGTAGACTAAGATTGGGTTCCCCAACCCTATATAATAATAAGTTTCCTCCAAATTTTCAATGCATATGTACGAAAAGATTGTCAATCAGCCATGCTCTCCCATTTTCACTTTCGCAAAACTTTTGCGACTTCGAATCGGTTTTTATGTGAAAGCGAATATGGGGGGAGCATGTCTAGATTGCTTGAGCCTTCTCTTTGGCCCGAGCATACAATTGTTAGTGAGTACATTGGTAAGTCTAAAACCAATACCAATACGATCAACTCATCTACCTCCAATCGGTCAAAAAACTGACTTCATCCTTCATAATTCACTATCAGAATGTGCGCAGTCTATAAGGCAAGCTTAATAGATTGTATACTAACAGTTTCTCCGTTGAAGCCAATGTTATTGCTTTTTCGGAAACGTGGCTTAACTGTTCAGTATCTGATAGTGAAGTTTTTTCTAACGACTATGTCGTCTATCGGTGTGACCGCTCTACACGTCTTGGCGGTGGTGTTCTTATTGCCGTTAAAGCCACCCTTCCTTCCGAAATAATTATATCCGATAATGTTCTCAACATTGAATTCGTGTCTATCCGAATAACATTTCACGATGTTAATATATATGTTTCTTGCTCTTACATCCCTCCTCGATCAGACATTAGTATATATATGCAACATTTATCTGCAATTCGTACAATACAATCACATCTTAGAGACAATGACCACCTCGTTGTTTTAGGAGATTTTAATCTGCCCAGTGTGGCTTGGGTGCCTCTTGATGACTCGAATATTTTAGTTCCGACCAGTCCGCACGACTTCGTCCATGGTATCATAGACCTGTCGTTGGGTCAAGTTAATTTAATTTATAACAATAATGGCAAGCTTCTGGACCTAGTCTTCGCCTCTGAATTCTCTAACCCCTGGGTCATTAGAATCGGCCCTCTTTTTTCCTCTGAAGATGCCTATCATCAAACTCTTGAGGTAGCCTTGGAGATTTCAACATCTTTAGAGACTGCATCTGAGCTTGAGCCTTGATCATGTCGCCTTTTCCGTAAAGCCAATTTTTTTGAGCTAAATCAACAACTTTCACAGGTTGATTGGTCCTTTCTCGATTCTGATGCTAGTCCAACAGTCATAATTGACTTGTTTTACCGCTCGCTTAATTCTGCATTTGACTTGTACGTGCCTTGTTCCTCATTATCGGTAGCACCTCGTAAGCCACCCTGGTTCACTCGCAGATTATCTAATCTCAAAAATGTGAAAAACAGACTACATAAAAAATATAAGAGGACTGGAAAACTGGCGGATCATTCCCGATACGTTGCCGCTCAGTCGAACTTTCTTATTCACAATTCCGAATGTTATCAAAGCTATCTGTTTAGGTGTAAAAATGAATTTAAGGAGAACCCTAAGCAATTCTTTTCATTTTTCAACTCTAAACGTAAAACTTCTCATTTTCCTCCCTATCTTCGGTATAACACCACCACTGCAAGCAACGATGCTGACATTTCCAACTTATTTGCTGATTTTTTCCAAACAACCTACTCTTCTTCTGTGTATAAAACTTCAGCTCATTACCCTTACTCTATTCCACACTCGGAAGGCATTTTTATGACAGTTGTTAATGAAAGCGCACTGTGTTGGAAAATCTTAAACTTGTAAAAACTTCCTTCTCTTCCGGTCCGGACGAAGTTCCTAGCTGTGTTCTCAAGAATTGTGCAAATGCTTTATGCAGGCCTCTTTCTAAAATTTTTCAATTATCTCTACACCACAGCTTTTTTCCGGATATCTGGAAGGAATCCTTCATTTTACCACTTCATAAAAAAGGAAGTAGAACTGATATTCAGAACTATCGTGGGATAGCAAAACTTTGTGCCATACCCAAACTTTTTGAATTGGTTATAACTTCTCAGTTGTAGCACCCATGTTGCTCTCTTATGTCTCCATCACAGCACGGGTTTATGAAGCGCCGGTCTACATCAACAAATCGTGGCCATAATAATAAGGGACGGATTCAAGCTGAAAAATCAGTCGGATGTTATTTTCACAGATTTTAGCAAGGCATTTGATTCAGTTAATCACCTTTTGCTTTTAAAGAAATTATCACTTTTAGGTTTTCCTAACCCTTTAGTCAACTGGATTTCAATGTACTTGGCAAACCGCACACAAAAAGTCTTATTTAACAACACTCTCTCCAAGTGTGTTTACGTCACTTCCGGAGTTCCTCAAGGGAGTCACCTAGGACCGTTGCTTTTTGGATTATTCATAAACGACCTTCCTTCTGTCATTGAAAATTCTCATGTCTCACCCCGATTCACATTGCCTGTTGCAAAACGACATTAACCACCTTCAATCTTGGTGCCTTAACAACTTGCTGTACCTTAACCACTCTAAATGTAGTGCTATGTCCTTTTACCGCTCTGCCCCATTTATGGGTAACTATTCCCTGGGCCCGCACAACCTGGAGCGCATACATGCTGCAAAAGACCTTGGCGTATTATTCAGCCATAATATGAACTTTTCTGATCACATTGGGATTATCGTTAGCAAAACCAAAGTGGTGTTCGCATTTGTTAAACGTTGGTCTAAAGAGTTTGATGACCCATACACCACCACTAAGCTTTTTTACGTCTCACTTGTCCGACCTATACTTGAGTACTGCTCATGCGTATGGTCACCACAGTATGCAACATACCAGGGCCTTATTGAGTCGGTGCAGAAGCAATTTCTCCTGTTCGCCTTACGTGGACTAAACTGGGAACAACACCGTCGACTGCCATCGTATGTGGACAGACTTCGTCTATTAAGCCTACCGTCTCTGCAAGATCATAGAATCTGTCATGGAGTTATGTTCCTTCATATACTAATAAATGGCCATATTGATTCTTGTTTCCTTTTGAGCCATATTAATTTTTCAATCCCAGCTAGATCTACACGACAGTTCCGATCAATTTTCTTATATATAAGTAGATCTAATTTCGAATCTCACGACCCGTTTCGAATTATATGCACGTTGTATAACGATTTATACCATTTGTTAAATTCTGAGGGTTCGATGTTGGAAAATGTTTCTAATATTTTGATATACTTATCTTCCCAGAGATTGTAAATCTTTGCCTCCGCCCACCTGATGTGAGTCGGAGCGCATCATAAAAATGTTCTCCTAAATCGGACGGAGGCGGGATTAGGATTAACAATAAAAAATGTTATATTTTTATGTTGACAGCTAAATTTGTCAACTATATTAAATAAATACAAATA
>JBAMBO010004496.1:0-21835 GCA_037044535.1 Lordiphosa magnipectinata
TGTAGTATGCATACATATAGAGTGCCCACTGTACTCAGTTCAATTCATAAAATACATATTGCAAACACTTTGTTGCAATGTTTACGTAAGCCAAAAGTCCCAAGCATAGTTCAAGTGCAAAAGTAATTGGAGTATGCTATGGACAGAAGAAGTGCCGAGTCTGCATGTTTGGCATGCGCGACCGTCCCTTCTTTATGCATGCATATAACATTCTCTCTCGCGCTCTCGCTGCTATCAGCTCTGAGCATATAAGGCAGCACATAATGTAACCGCTCCGCTGCCGGCGTTACTGACCGCGAAGCGGCTAACTCTAAGCTTAAGCCAATGCGAAGAATCAATTGATATACCAAAGCTGAATAATAAAGACGACGGGTGCGCCCAGTGCCCCGTCTATTAAAACAATCTTAATTGAGTAATTTTATTGGAACCATCGATTACAACCAAACCACGTAAACCCACCTATTACATGGCGACCGTGACGAGAGTCGAATACTAGGATCATCGAAGCCCCATCCCCCCCCCCCTAATCTTAATGACGACTGGAATACGAGGATGTTCGAAGCCCCCACCAATTACATGGCCCACCATAAATACGATCTGAGTGAGTAGAGTGTCTGGTGTTTCAAAAAAAAAAGTTTTGTGAATATGTTATAAAATGAGAAAAGGAGGCGTGCGAAGAAAAATAAGTAAAAGAATTGCCGAACTAAGAACGGCACTAAACGCACAAAATCCTCCTGAGTGGGACACAGCATGTGCCCTACAAAATGAATTAGAATTTCTCAAAACAAAATTACAAACAAAAACACAAAACAAGAAACCCGACACTCGAAAACTTATCCAACCTTTATGCCAAAAAGTAATTAAACATCAAACACCAACAGAAAAGCAGATCCCCAAATACTACAAGACGTGCCCATCCGATTGCGAAGGCCCAATGTACACACCGGCGTGTGAGTACACTTGTGTCCATACGCAACCAGCCCCGCTACAAATCAAAAAGTAGCCAACAGCCTGTGCGGACCAGCACCGGCACCGCCTGAGTCAAAAAGGCCCCGGACAACAGCAGCAGCTGAAGGACGACTACCACCAGGAAGCAGTATATTTTAAATTAATATATAAAAAAAAAATAATTTTTAAAACAAAAAAAAAAAAACAACAAAATTGTAAAACCAAAAATTAATAATAAGTCAAAAATTGTAAGACAAATTGTACTTTTGAGCTGTACACGAAAACGGCCCGAAAAATCTTAACTAGGTAGGGAAAAATGTTCAAAAAGATATAGAAAACATTTTATTATATTCTTGAAAAATTAACAATTACAAACAAAAGTAAAGAATAATTTGAAAAGCAAACGAAACAAAAAATTAACAAATGCAAATAAAAGTAAAGAATAACTAGAAAATCAAACAAAAAAAAAATTTCAACAAAGAAAACATTATATTCGATATTTTACCACCATGGGTTGGTTTGGATCAGACGATAGCCAGACAAAGGACAATACGGCCAATGTGGTCAATAATGTCAAAATTATAGATCACACGGACGATATACAATCTCTTTGGATAATGCTTCTAATTTTGACCATAAGCAGTGTTGCACAGTTCTTATTAACATTATATGTGAAGCACAATAAAATTATTAAGAAACGTTACATTAGCAGAGCAAACGACCTAGATAGGGTATAAAGCGAAAAAAAATATTCGAAAATAAAATTAATATTGAAACAAAAAAAAAAAAATGAAACAACTTGGAAAACAAAACTCTTATTTACATGGAGTGGAAGGAGATAGTTACAAGTATCAGAGAAATTAGAAATAAGTTTGATAAGTCATACAAATGCTTAAATCAGAAAAGACACGTACGACAGACAACGGTTAATAAACACGCAAATATATTAGTAGAATGCTTTAATCAAGCACGCCAGCTAATATATGACCATCGAGAAAAATTGACTAATAACCATTGGTCACAAGTATCGAAAGTTTTAACTAAACTCAGATTAAACTTAGAATCTGTAAAAACAAAGTTTAATTTAGACTTATCAATCCCAACAGTTTTAAATACACCTTCGATAATAAATCAGAATGAAGAGATTGAAGAAGACGAATATGAATCAGACACAGAAATAGAAGAAAAAGACATACATGATTTGACTATTCCAGCTGTAATAACATTACCTGAGTGGTCAGATCCAGAAAATTTTGATTCCGATTCAGATTCAAGCATAACAGAACAAAAACCCAACACAATGGCAGACACATCAGTAGCCGACAGGGCATATATGAGGGAAATTGTCCAAGCAATTCCGGAATTCGACGGAAAAAAAATACATTTACAAAGATTTTTAACAGCATTAAATTTGATAAACCTTACAAAAGGAACATACGAAAGAATTGCTGTTGAAGTCATAAAATCAAAAATAATAGGCTCAACACTTTATAAAGTTCAAAATGAAACTACAATAAATGCAATCATTCAAAAATTGCAGGCTACAATTGTCGGTGAAACATCCGATGTAGTTAAAGCAAAAATGGCGAATGTCTTTCAAAAAGGAAAAACAGCCACACAATTTACTAACGAAATTGAAAACTTACGAAAATTGCTGGAAGCCTCATACATCGATGAAGGACTCAGTGCAGAGCATGCTGATTCCTTCAGTACAAAAGAATCAATAGCGACCATGATCAAAAATTGTGAGCATGGTAAGTTAAAAACTATTTTGGAAGCAGGTACATTCAAAACAATGAATGAAGCTGTTACCAAATATATCCATTGTAGCACAGAAATGACGGGCAATGCAAGCTCGGTACTATACTCCCAAAGAGGACAGGGCTACAGAGGTAATAACTATAAAGGTAATTACCGAGGAAGAGGTAACTTCCAAAATAATAATTACCACAACAACAATGGTTACCAATACAACAACTACAGAGGTAACAATAGAGGTCGTGGAAATTCCTCAGGAAATTTCAGAGGCTTTAACCCAAACTACAATAATGCCAATCGAGGTAATTCCAACAATGGAAATCGAGGCAACCAAAATAATCAGAACAACAATAATAACAGAAACAACAACGTTCGATATGCACAAAGCAATTCGGAAAACCCGCAAAATCCCTTAAGTGCTCAGAACCATTAAACTCAAAAATTTACACTATCAATCTCAGTTTAAATATTTTCATCAATATAAAAAATGAACACACAGGAAAACTATTTACATTTCTAGTAGATACCGGATCAGATATTACAATCATAAAAGAAAATGCGGATATATTTCAAGATATCGATCAAACTAATATAACACATATAACAGGAATAGGAGAAGGTATAACAAAATCACTTGGAAAAACATTTCTCGAATTGAGAACAGGTAACTTCATTATACCATACAATTTCCATATAGTACCAACTGATTTTTCAGTACCTGGAAACGGAATTCTGGGACTAGACTTCGTAAAAAATTTCAATTGCCAACTAGACTTCACACCGGAAGGTGATTCATTTATACTACGACCATGTAATTTACAAACTTCAATACACCTTCCAATTGTCTATAATACAGACAGTAACGAAATAGTAATTCCATGTCGTTCCGAAGTAATAAGACAAATTTCACTAAATACAGATGACGAAGAGATTCTAATACCAAATCAAGAAATTCAAAAAGGTATTTTCATTGCAAACACAATTTCCAATGCAAAAAATGCATTTGTTCGCATCTTAAATACCACAAACAAAAGTCAAGTTCTAAAAATAGACAAACTTCAATATGAATCACTTCAAAATTATGAAATATGCCAAATAAATGAACAACAAAGAAAAGAATTAGTATTATCCAAGTTGAAAAAGAATTTCCCGTCTCAATACAAAGACGTTATGACAGAATTGTGTTCGAAATATACAGATATATTCGGATTGGAAACAGAACCAATCACAACAAATAATTTCTATGACCAAAAATTGAGATTGAAAGATGATGAACCAGTTTATATTAAAAACTACAGAAGCCCCCATAGTCAAAAAGATGAAATCATAAAACAAGTTGAGAAATTAATAAAAGACAACATAGTAGAACCATCAGTGTCAGAATACAACAGCCCATTGCTTTTAGTTCCAAAAAAATCACTACCTGATTCAAACACAAAAAGGTGGCGTTTAGTGGTCGATTACCGCCAGATCAATAAGAAGCTATTAGCTGATAAATTCCCATTACCAAGAATAGATGATATTCTAGACCAATTGGGAAGAGCTAAATATTTTTCATGTTTAGATTTAATGTCTGGATTCCATCAGATAGAATTAAACAAAGATTCAAGAAACATAACTTCATTTTCAACGAGCAACGGCTCTTATCGTTTTACGCGATTACCCTATGGATTAAAAATAGCACCAAATTCTTTCCAAAGAATGATGACAATAGCATTTTCAGGATTAAACCCCTCTCAAGCGTTCCTTTATATGGACGATTTAATAGTCATCGGATGCTCAGAAAAACATATGCTAAAAAATTTAATTGACGTATTTGAATTGTGCAGAAAACATAATTTAAAACTACACCCCGAAAAATGTACATTCTTCATGCATGACGTTACATTTTTAGGCCATAAATGCACTAGTCAAGGAATTTTACCGGATGACAAAAAGTATGAAGTCATAAAAAACTATCCAGTTCCAACTGACGCAGACAGTGCTAGAAGATTTGTTGCATTTTGTAACTATTATCGTCGATTCATCAAAAACTTTGCGGATTATTCACGCCATATTACACACTTATGTAAAAAAAATGTTAAATTCGAATGGACACCTCAATGTCAAGAAGCTTTTGATTATCTAAAAGAAAAATTAATGTCTCCGACATTACTGCAATATCCAGATTTCTCCAAAGAATTTTGTATTATCACGGATGCAAGTAAACAAGCTTGTGGAGCCGTATTAACTCAAGAAAGCAACGGACTACAACTTCCAGTTGCATATGCTTCACGATCATTTACCAAAGGTGAATCTAATAAAAACACCACAGAACAAGAATTAACCGCAATACATTGGGCAATCAATTATTTCAGGCCATATATATATGGAAAACACTTTGTAGTTAAAACAGATCATAGACCCCTCACATTTTTATTTTCAATGACAAACCCAAGCTCAAAGTTAACAAGAATGAGACTTGATTTAGAAGAATACCAATTTACGGTAGAGTACCTTAAGGGAAAGGACAACCATGTTGCTGATGCGTTATCAAGAATAACCATCGAGCAACTCAAAGATATTACAAACCAAATATTTAAAGTCACTACAAGAAATCAAAGTAGACAGAAAAAATCCTGCGCAGGAACAGATTCGGAATTACAAAAGCAACCGGACTCTTCGAAGCCCAAAATATATAACGTCATTCGAAATGAGGATGTTAAAAAAGTAGTGACCTTGCAATTAAATTTATTGAAATGTTCTTTCAAACATGGAAAAAAGGTAATTGCAAGAATTAATGTTGATAACCTATATACTAATGGAGTTTTTGATTTAGATCAATTTTTCCAAAGGCTTGAAAAAGAAGCCGGTATACATGGAATTACTCAACTAAAAATGGCACCGCGCGAAGAAATCTTTGATCACGTTTCAATTGATTACTTTAAAAATATGGGCAACAAAATATTAAAACATCTAAGAGTAGCGCTACTCCAGCCGGTGACCACAATAAAAAATGATAATAAGAAAGAAATCGAAGAAATACTGTCTACATACCATGACAATCCAACTCAAGGAGGACATCCAGGAATAACGAAAACAACAGCAAAAATAAAACGATTCTATTACTGGAAAAATATGACACGCGATATTAAATCTTATGTAAGAAAATGTCCAGAATGTCAAAAATGTAAAGTTGCAACACATACTAAAACTCCTCTTACTTTAACGGAAACACCACTAATGGCTTTTGATAGAGTAATAGTGGACACGATCGGTCCATTACCAAAATCAGAACAAGGAAACGAATATGCTATCACTTTAATTTGTGATTTAACAAAATACCTTGTTGCCATACCAATCCCTGACAAAAGTGCTAAAACAGTAGCAAAAGCTATTTTTGAATCTTTTATTCTGAAGTACGGTCCGATGAAGACGTTCATTACGGACATGGGAACGGAATATAAGAATTCGGTTATCAATGATTTATGTAAACATCTTGGTATCCAAAACATAACATCTACAGCACACCACCACCAGACTTTAGGAACTGTGGAAAGAAGCCATAGAACATTCAACGAATACATTCGTTCTTACATATCGGTTGACAAAACTGATTGGGATGTTTGGTTATTATACTTTGTATATTGTTTTAACACCACACCATCCACAACACACGATTATTGTCCATATGAACTAGTGTTTAGCAGACAACCTAGCATTAATAAATCATTCAATAGCATGGATAATTATGTAAGTCCATTATATAATTTAGATGACTACGCAAAGGAATCTAAATATAGATTAGAATTAGCATACAAAAGAGCAAGAATCATTCTCGAAGAAAATAAGAGAAAGAATAAAGAAATCTACGATTCAAATATAAAAGACATACATTTATCAATAGGAGATAAGGTTTTATTGAAAAATGAAGCAGGTCATAAACTAGATGCTAAATACCTAGGCCCGTATAAAGTAGAAAAGATAGAAGATAGAGATAATATAATCATTTCAGACAGTAAGAATAAAAAACAAACAGTTCATAAGGATAGGTTAAAAATTTTTATACAATAATTTCAATTTTATCAAAACCCATGCATGGAGATAAAATATCATAAAAAAAAAAAATTAATAAAAATACAAAAAAAAAATCTCTTTAAATATTAATAATATTACAATTATATATAAATCTTTATTTTTATTCTTCACTTTTATTGCACACTTTCGAACTTAATTAAAAATACAAATATGCATTTACAAAAAACAAGAAACAAAAATATATATAAAAATAATACCACATAATAATAATCCTTAAAATAACTTCATTTCATTACGTTATTTTTCAAAAGGAGGGAGATGTAGTATGCATACATATAGAGTGCCCACTGTACTCAGTTCAATTCATAAAATACATATTGCAAACACTTTGTTGCAATGTTTACGTAAGCCAAAAGTCCCAAGCATAGTTCAAGTGCAAAAGTAATTGGAGTATGCTATGGACAGAAGAAGTGCCGAGTCTGCATGTTTGGCATGCGCGACCGTCCCTTCTTTATGCATGCATATAACATTCTCTCTCGCGCTCTCGCTGCTATCAGCTCTGAGCATATAAGGCAGCACATAATGTAACCGCTCCGCTGCCGGCGTTACTGACCGCGAAGCGGCTAACTCTAAGCTTAAGCCAATGCGAAGAATCAATTGATATACCAAAGCTGAATAATAAAGACGACGGGTGCGCCCAGTGCCCCGTCTATTAAAACAATCTTTATTGAGTAATTTTATTGGAACCATCGATTACAACCAAACCACGTAAACCCACCTATTACACATTAACTAAAATGCCATTCAATGATCGATATTTACTAATGCATTTTTATTGGCAATTTAATGAAAAGAATAAAGAAATAAAACGGCGTTGACTTCGGAACCAGGATACGAAGTGAATCTTGTCGGGACACCGTATGGGCTACATACAGAAATTGAATGGTAAGTGACAAGAGAAATAGGTTGACATTAACTAAAATGCCATTCAATGATCGATATTTACTCATGCATTTTGATTGGCAATTTGATGAAAAGAATAAAGAAATAAAACGGCGTTGACTTCGGAACCAGGATACGAAGTGGATCTTGTCGGGACACCGTATGGGCTACATACAAAAATTTAATGGTAAGTGACAAGAGAAATAGGTTGACATTAACTAAAATGCCATTCAATGATCGATATTTACTGATGCATTTTGATTGGCAATTTGATGAAAAGAATAAAGAAATAAAACGGCGATGACTTCGGAACCAGGAAAGGAAGTGGATCGGGTTGGGACACCTTATGGGCTATATACAAAAATTTAATGGTAAGTAACGAGAGAAATAGGTTGACATTAACTAAAATGCCATTCAATGATCGATATTTACTGATGCATTTTTATTGGCAATTTAATGAAAAGAATAAAGAAATAAATCGGTGATGGTTCCACCTCCAATTCCACATAAAGACAAAACGAAGACAAAATAATTTGAAAATAAAATAAAATAAAATTAAAAGCTAAGATGCTTTTAGATGTGTTGACTCAACAGCGTCCACTTCAACACTGAAGTCTCTGCTGAACTGCTACAAAGTCAATTGGCATTTGTGAAATCCAGGCCTACTATGAGAATATAATAATTTTTGGTATTTTTTTTTGTATTTAACAAACGGAATGTTAAGTCTTTTACACCAAGCCACATTCCATATGCAGAGAGTCCGAAATGTGAGTTTTCTGAAAGATCAAAAAACAATTTTCAGTTGATAATTTTGTATAATCTGTACCAAAGGTGCAAAGGAATCATTTCCAACCCCATAAAGCATAGTTGGCAAATAACGCTTAACCCTAATTTCAGTTCGCTCTGCTCACGTCACTGACCGAAAAACCACAGAAAAAAATGGATCGGACTTAACCCAATTATGGCTTGGGCGTGAACCCGGCTAAGACGGATTTAGTTATTTTTACCAGAAAGTACAAACTTCCGGAGTCCGACGCCTGGAATTGGGGCAATTCGGTACACTCCACCATACTCAAAGACCAAGAGGATATACCACTAACGACGTTCGACAAACAATAGGACGTCAATATACCGAGCCGACATGAGTGGGAAAACCTTCCCCACAGCATGATGGTTCTAAGCTCGACGACAAAGTAGAAGAGGGCGTATTCTCTCACAACTTTGATTTGAACTTGTCGTTCCGCCTTCCTGACCACTGCAATGTGTACCAAGCGGAAGTGGTAGCCATCCAGGAAGCTGCCACCTACCTTAACACACTCACGGTCAAAGAAGGAAACGTATTTATATATTCAGACAGTCAAGCCTCCCTAAAAGCACTTGACTCACATACCAACAATGCTAAAACTCTTACGGAATGTCGCTTATTTCTAAATGAAATCGCACAAGATTTTAGTATGCACCTAATACGACAAATTGGCCAGAATAGGTGCCACCTTCGAACTACTTTCAGAGAATAGTATGATAGGTATGCCTATGGCAACATATAAGCTGAAACACTCCGTTCCGCTACGGATCGCTGATAAAAACCTTTCCTTTTTTTTTTTATTAATTAATTTATTTATTTATTCAGAGGTAAGTTTAACAATGTTCAGTAAAACACTAATTAAAAATTAATCCAATTAAAATTCAGCTAATAGCAAACTCTGACCCGGTGGGACTAATTTATTGGCCAATGCCAGCTATGGTCCAACTCACAGCATAAGTGGTCAAAGTGCGCACTAGCCGAGGAATGAATGTTTTAGTTGAGGAATGACATTAAGGAGTTCTTAACGTCTATAATAGAGCCAGCCATCTATAGAAAATAGGTGAAAGTTGTTGTTGTAAGCAAGGCACAGGCAACGGAAGGGGTCTCGATGAGCATAGTTCGTCAGGCGGGGCCGAAGGTAGATTGGTGTGTAGTGTCGAGATGCTCTAGCAATAGGGTCAATCTCGCCAGCCAAAAGCTTGTGGATGAAAATAACAGAATGACAGATTCTTCTGGATTTTAAGTGACGGGAGGTCAATTAGCCGCAATCTCTGTTCATAGGGGGGTAGATGGATGGTAGTGTCCCAGTTTGGGCCACGAAGGGCAAAAATCAGAAACTGTTTCTGAACTGATTCGATTTGATCCTGGTAAGTCAGGTAATGCGGTGACCAGAGGCATGAACAATATTCCAGATTTGATCGGACCAGTGATGAGTAAAGGAGCTTGGTGGTGTAGGGATCATTTAATTCATTTGACCATCTCTTGATAAATCCAAGGACGACGGAAATATGACTGTAAAAACTCAGATTGGGTTCGAAAAATATACCCAAATCATTGACCTTGTATAATATATGCGAACTAGTGGTTCGCCATTTATGGTGAATTCGCAGAGATACGGCTTAGTTCTGTGAAAAGTCATAATATTACACTTTGCAATATTAAGGGGAAGACGATTCAGGTGGCACCAAGCATTTAAGTCACTTTGTAGTAGAAGTGAAGAAACTAGATCGTCAAATGACGCACAAAGCTTGAGATCATCAGCGTACATAAGGCCAGTTGAATAGGAAAGAACGTGCGGGATGTCGTTAATGAATAGGTTGAATAACAATGGACCAAGATGACTGCCCTGTGGAACTCCAGAAGTAACGTGAACGACTTTGCATGGAAGACCTACTAAACATAATTTATGTAGAAGTAAATTATGATTCACTGAATCAAAGGCTTTGCTAAAATCCGTGTAGACGACATCAATTTGTTTACGATGAAGAGATCCCTGCTTTACTATGGAAGAAAATTCGAGTAGATTAGTGAAAACCGAGCGTCGACGTATAAAACCGTGCTGGAATGGACTCAGGTTGGCAAAAATGTTGTAATTGGCAAGTAATTATATGCTCGAATAGTTTAGGAATTGCAGAAAGCTTACAGATTCCTCTGTAATTGGCTATATCGGACCTGGACCCTTTTTGTATGAATTGGAATTATAAACGATTCCTTCCATAATAGAGGGAAATCACCAAGCTCAAGGGATAGATTAAACAGCTTTAGAAGGGGATCGCAAAGGAAATCAGCGCAATATTTAAGGACGCAGCTAGGGACATTGTCTGGTCCAGGTGAAAATGACGGCTTAAGTGCCTTTAAATTAGATAGAATACAACTATGATCCATTATAGGAGGGTGAATGCAGTTAGAGCGACTAATATGGTGAGGGTAAATTGGAGAAACATTGTAGCATAGCAAAGCTGGAAAAAAAGGCAAATAAGCTGGCAATGTCACAATCATTCTCAGCATTGGCATTATTGAAATGAAGTGAAGGGGGGGAATTGTGAGGAGTTACGTTTAGAGCGGACAAAATCATAGAACTTTTTGGGGTCATTATGAAACTCCTGCTTACACCTGAGTAGGTAATTGCTATAACAATCCTCATTCAAACATCGTTCTTAAACTAAGTATAGAATTTACTCCACATCATGCTTATGTTAAGCTCTAAGAAATGTTTAAAAAAAGTCCCGAATAGTTCTTAACAAGTCCAAACAGTTCTCTGAACACACTCGGCAATTCTCGTCGAATGCCTGCCGAAGTCATATTTTCCGTTCTCTCTTCTTGTGTTGCCCTGAACTAAAGCCCTTGCTCTCATTGCTCCAAGATGTATTATTTGGCAACTGGCGTCATTCAGACGCATAAGCAATTGCTCGAAGTGTGTTACAACAACAAAGTACATGCGAATGGGAGGGTGGCGTCCGCTGGTTGCCCAAGCAGACGGCGGAACAGATGCTGTGTTGCCTCAGAAACAAAATATACTTATGTATATATTGATGAGGGTATATCCAGATGCTTGTAACGCATAGAAGGAAGCATCTCCGACCACATAAAGTATATATATTCTTGATCAGCATGACGAGCTGAGTTGATATAGCCATGTCCGTCTGTTTCTATGCTATTTCCTCCGTCAGTCTTAAAGCTATCTTAACCAAACTTTTCACAAAGTTTTAAAGTACAAATACGCTGCACATTTCTCGGTAGCGGCTGGATCGGAGGACTATAGCATATAGCTGCCATAGGAACAATCGGTCGAAAAACTAGTTTTAGTGAGAAAAACTTTTTTGTTTTTAAAGCAAACGTCTCCAAAACTTGTGTTTATAATATTTCTTTACTTTTTCATAATATTACCAAGTTTTATGAAAATCGGCCAACTATATAGTATAGCTGCCATACAAAAGATAGGTCTGAAAAAAAGTCTTAGTAGGAAAAACATTTTTGTTTTCCATGCTTTTGACTCCAAAATTGCTACTGATCAATATTATATGCTACCACACAATTCTGCCAAGTTTGATCCAAATCGGATGACTATAGCACATTGCTGCCGTAGGAACAATCGTTCGAAAAAGTAGTTCTAGTGAGAAAAACTTTTATGTTTTTAATGTTAACTTATTTATACTTTTCAGTTATGAATTTGATCAGTTTACACACAATTTTGGTAAGTTTGATCCAAATCGGATGAATATATAGTTGCAATATTTCTGGGTATATAAACTTCGGACGAGCCGAAGTAAGCTTTTCACTATTTTTGCTGTTGTTGTATGATTTAGGTTGATTTCTAGTGGAAAGCTGTCACTTTTGTTCACTATTTGTATACCCTAACTTCTATTATTGATTTTTTGTTAGCCATTTTTCCTTCAGTTTCAGCTTTAATTATTTTCTTTGACTTAGGATTTAAAAAAAAACATGCTAAAAAGATTGTTTTGGTTAAGTGAAACAGTTCGGCAAGCCTGGTTACTTGTACATTTTTCAGCATTAACTAACCTTTATTTTGATATTAAGTGCAAAATTGTATATTTTTTAAAGTTTTTTAACCATCAGGGCTGGACACCTTATTTTAAAGCTCTAAATCTATATTTTGAAATAAAATCAGCTTTTAAACTTATTTAAAATCAAAAATCTTAAATGATTTTAAATTACAATTCAAATTTCCCACTCACAAAACCATAGTTGATTTTGCATACCTATCGCACTCTAAATGTCTAACGTCTATCGTTGCGTAAACTGTGGCTTAAACGTTACCAAATGACGTAGTTCCATTTATATAAACAGATTTTTTCCGTTTTTCGTTTGCGTTCAGATTGAAAGGAGCTGCTGCTTCTGCTTCAATTAAACCATATAAAAACCACAAATAGTCGCGCGTGGTCACACTAATCTCAAAACTATCGTTAACCCGATAACAAAAAAAAACAATGGCTTATCGAATCTATCAGCTATCGATACTCGATTGTCAAGTCAAATGCATGCTGTTTGGGCCTTCCCTCCCACTGGTTCTGGTTGCAATTGTGCAATTAGCTCCCCGACGACGTGTCTCTGTGCTCAAGTGCAAATAAACAAACGTTAAATTGGCATTCCATAAATTATAAATCGAGTTGCAGGTAAAAACTATAAACTAACTGTAACTGATTACGAACCAACCGCCCACAGTTACAAAACAGCGGCGGCGGTGGCGGCCACCGAAAAGAGTGTGAGAGGAGAGCAAGCAGAGAGTTGCTAAAAAGATTGTTTGTTATTGTTGTTGTAGTTTAGTTGTTCCTCGTGACGAATTAAAACGGTTAACAAAATTAGTGCTACAAAAAAGGTAAAGGTGGCGTGGTGTTATTAAATCAATTGATTTTTGTACTGCTAGTTGTGCCACCCCCACCTCCCTCTCCACCTACCAATTTTTTACGCTTACAAGAACAGCTGCAGCAATTGCCACATTTGCAATTGGCCCCCGGGTGTTTGAGGGAGGGAGGGAGAGTGGCAGCTTATTAAACTATGTCGAAACGCTGATTAGTTAATTCCCCCCGCACCACACCTCGCCGTGCAAAAAGTGCTGTGTTATTGTCCACTCAGCATGTTTTTGTTGTCTTTTGCTTTGGCCTTTGTTTGACGCGCATGTGGATTCTTTTTATTGGTGCTCCGAGTATCGCATGATAATCTCTTTGTTGTTGTTGTGCTTTTCCGCGGGCTCTTCACACACACACACACACACACAGACACATACGCACCATTTAGTGATGACAATTGTAATGTTTATTTGGTTCACATTCAGTTTTGTTTTTGTTTTGTCATGATCAGCTGATATTGGCCCTGGAAATTTCGAAATGTCATTTCCATTGTCGGCTTTTAGGGGACAGCAAGGTTGATTGATTTAAAGTTTAGATCAGCTGTAAAAGACCAATAATAAAAAATTATTCGTTGCCTACTTTTAGGTGTGACTAGAAATTTGAAATTTAAAAAAAAGTAGCAGTAAAATGTGAAAGAAAAAGAGCAATTCAAATCGGTGATAAAACTGTAAAATGAACTACGTAGTGACCTTTTCCTTGACATAAGAACTACGTAGTGATATTTTCCTTGTCAAAAGAACTACGTAGTGACCTTTTTCTTGGCATAAGAACTACGTAGTGATAGTTTCCTTGTCAAAAGAACTACTTAGTGATATTTTCCTTGTCAAAAGAACTACGTAGTGACCTTTTTTTTACCACAAGAACTACGTAGTTATATTTTCCTTGTCAAAAGAACTATAGTGATATTTTCCTTGTCAAAAGAACTACGTAGTGACTTTTGCCTTGTAAAAAGAACTACGTAATGACTTTTTCCTTGTAAAAAGAACTTCGTGGTGACTTGTTACATGTAAGAATAACGTTTTCCTTGTAACAAGAACTACGTAGTAACCTTTTTCATGTCAAAAGAACTACGTAGTTACCTTTTTCATGTCAAAAGAACTACGTACTGACTTCTTGCTTGTAAAAATAACTACGTAGTAACCTTTTCCATGCCAAAAGAACTACGTAGTAACCTTTTTCATGTCAAAAGAACTACGTAGTAACCTTTTTCATGCCAAAAGAACTACGTAGTAACCTTTTTCATGTCAAAAGAACAACGTAGTAACCTTTTTCATGTCAAAAGAACTACGTAGTAACCTTTTTCATGTCAAAAGAACTACGTAGTAACCTTTTTCATGTCAAAAGAACTACGTTCTGACTTCTTGCTTGTAAAAAGAACTAATTAGTAACCTTTTTCATGTCAAAAGAACTACGTACTGACTTCTTGATTGTAAAAAGAACTACGTAGTTACATTTTCCTTGTCATAAGAACTACGTAGTCACATTTTCCTTGTAAAAATAACTACGTAGTGACATTTTCCTTGTCAAAAGAACTCCGTAGTGACTTGTACCATGTAAAAATAACGTTTTCTTTGTAATAAGAACTATGTAGTGACTGTTTCCTTGTCAAAAGAACTACGTAGTGACTGATTCTTTGTAAAACGAACTACGTAGTGACTGTTTCCTTGTAAAAATACCTATATACTGACTTTTTCATTGTAAAAATATAGTTTTGCACGTAAAAATAACTACGTAGTGACTTTTTCCACGTAAATTTCACGTTTTCTTTGTAATAAGAACTACTCAGTGGCCTTTTCCTTGTGTAATGAACTACGTAGTGACATTTTTTTAAGTCAAAAGAACTACTAACTGACTTCTTGCTTGTAAGAAAAACTACGTAGTTACATTTTTCTTGTCATAAGAACTACGTAGTGACTTTTTCCTTGTAAAAATAACTTCGTAGTGACATTTTCCTTGTCAAAAGAACTCCGTAGTGACTTGTTCCATGTAAGAAGAACATTTGCCTTATAATAAGAACTACGTAGTGACATTTGCCTTGTCAAAAAAACTACATAGTGACTGTTTCCTCTTAAAAAGAACTACGTAGTGACTTTTCTTGTAAAAATAACTACGTAGTGACATTTTCCTTGTCAAAAAAACTACATAGTGACTGTTTCCTCTTAAAAAGAACTACGTAATGACCTTTTTCTTGCCACAAGAACTACGTAGTGACATTTTCCTTGTCCAAAGAACTACGTAGTGACTTTTTCTTTGTAAAAAGAACTACGTAGTGACTGTTTCCTTGTAAAAAGAACTACGTAGTGACTTGTTCCATGTAAAAGTAACGTTTTCCTTGTAATACGAACTACGTAGTGACCTTTTCCTTGTCAAAACATCTGTATTTTGACTGTTTGCTGGTAAAAAGAATCTGTGTTTTGACTGTTTCCTGGTAAAAAGAACTACGTTGAGACTTGGTCCACAAAAAAGCACGTTTTCGTTGTGAAAAGACCTTTTCCTTGTCCAAAGAACTACTTAGTGACCTTTTCCTTGTCAAAAAAAAACTACGTAGTGACTTTTTTTCTAGTAAAAATAACTACTTAGTGATAGTTTTCTTGCAAAAGAACGGTGTAGTGGCTTTTTTTCTAGAAAATATTAGGAAAAATTATGGTTATTTGGTAAACACATTCCATTTAGTTTGCACTTCCCGCTTTTTCTCAAAAGGAACTTAATTTTATGACAAAAGATAGATTTTCCTTAGAAAAAAAATAAGCACGTAGCGACTTTCTTAAGAAAGAATTAAAAAAATTAATGAAATTTGAAGATTTTACCTTAATACGATCGCCACGTGCTCATACTTTTCCAGTTTTCCGTTCTATGAGGCAACTAACCAAATTTCTCAAAAAGAATTAAAATGTATTCTGTGACATTTTGCTTCTAAATCGAAATACACAACAAAAATTTTGAGTGTAAACCACTTTCCTTGAAATATTTACCTAAAGTGGCGACCGTGTTCCGACATTTTCAGGTTTCCCCTTTATTAATACAGCTAATTGTGTCATTAGGTAAAACCTAAAATTGCGACAGTTTCAGTTGACAGTTTTCCTTTTTGTAAGCAGGGGTCACCATTCACGCTCCCATCTCTGACAACGCCAAAATACCCGCCGAAAAAAAATTGAAATGAAAAACTAGATCAAAGCAATCATTTTCCGCATTTAATTCAATTGACAAATAAAAACCAGAAACAGTAGACAAGGCACAAATCAAGGTTTGTTGACACAAATACAAAAAACAACAACAAACCGGAAAACAACACAACAATTCTAGTTGAACATAGCAAAACGCACTTTGTACCATCAACAATATCATCATCATCATCATCATCATCGTCAGCTAGCTTTGGCCATTAATTGAACTCTCTCCGCTTGATTTATACTTTTATCATTTCAATGAATTGGAAACACTGCTCATATTTCTTTTAGCTGCTTTTCGCTATATCAAATCCAAGCTTAAATGTCACAACACTCGAGAAAGGAGACATCCACATCAACCAGCGGGAGCAATAGCAGCCATGCCAACAACACACGCCAGCGACATAAGCACGACGAAAACAGCAGCAGCAAACACAACAACAAGAAGCAGGCGGCGACAACACCCAATGGTAATCTAAGGCCCAATACCACTCACTCCAATTCCAGCACAATGCCATCCCCCTTAGGCCAACTGCCCGCCCAGGGCATGAGCAAATCTCAGCTAAGCAAAAAGGAGAAAAACCAAAAAGACAAAGAGCGCGAAAGGGAACGTGCCGAACGTGGCCAGCTGGTGCTCTGGCGACATCCCTGGCAAACATCCAAATATTGTGCTCTCGAACTGATGGCGCTATTGCGCACGTGGAGCAGCAGGTGAGTGTGAAGAGAAATTGAATTGAATATAATTCAATGTGATCATTTTAATTTCCCCAGATTGCTGCAACAACGCCTTCTCCTGGCCGTTTCAATAGTATTAGGCATCGTATTTAGTATAATTTACAAAATCGATGGTCCCCATCAGCTGGCCATTGAGTTTGTGCGCCGCAACACTTGGTTCTTTGTCTATTGGCTGGGCCTGGGCGTACTCTCATCGGTGGGTCTGGGAACTGGGCTGCATACGTTCCTTTTATATTTGGGACCGCATATAGCCAGCGTTACATTAGCCGGCTATGAATGTAATTCACTTGACTTTCCAAGGCCACCCTATCCAGATGAGTGAGTATACAACATATTTGGTATTTAGAAATGAGTTAAGTTAGTTTACTTTGGATAATCGTAGAGGAAAGCAATTTCACCAGAGCACAGAGGCAACGTTGGAGAGATCTTGAGACTACGAGTCGTATATTCTATCTGATGCCTAAAGCCTTGCGGCGCATCTTCCAATTAGTTAGTGTCCAGTAGGGGTCGCTTTTCCCTGACTGTGTATTATGATAAGAGCGTTTGTCTGCATCAGCATTGGGTTGTTCGAAGTGTTCCACAAGAATTTAAGCAGCCATTCAAGTGTAATTCCAGTAGTACATAAAGTTAACCCATGCTGAACTTAGCCCTTAATTCCAACAGTACTTTGTAGTAGTCCTAACAGGGGTTGGAGAACTCTCTAGAAGCTTATGCAGTCTTGATGCTTAGGCAGTAGACTCAATTGCTGAACTTTGCTCACGAGCAACAGTTGGCTATTAGTTCCTGTTTCTAGTTAAGTTGAAAACTTCTCATCAATCTTTCATTTGTAACTCCAGGTCAATCACAGTCAGGTTCCTGACAGGGCAAGAAACACGAAACACTGAGAATAAAAAACTGCTGCGAGAATAAGGAGTCCGCTAAGCATACAATAACACAGCTTTAACCCGAACAGAAAACATTTGAAACTTAGACCCTACAAAACTCTACAGGAAATAGTGCTGCTTTGGGAATTGTGGACCAGAGATCTGCACGGGTACACTGCAACTACAAATTTACTGCATTTGTAGTTGAAATTTTTCACACTGGAGTGTCTCCAACCACGGCAATAAACTTATGCAGTCTTTACTCCACTCTTGGCATATTTATGCTTCGCGCATGCAGTGCCAATAATACAAAAAAAAGCGCGAGCAATAAAATTTATACATACTCATGTTTTACTAGTGTGTGCGCTCTAAGCTTACGACTTACACTCGCAGACGAAATCCCAAAAATACCAATACGACGAGTTTTGGATGCCAAATCACACTGCATACGCTTTTTCCAGCGAGTTTACTTGTAGGCAAGAAAACAGGCACTCCTGCAGATTTCTGTTGTAGACTGAGATTGGATTCCCCAACCCTTTAAAATAACTAGGTTCCTCCAAATTTTCAATGCATATGTACGAAAAGATTGTCAATCAGCCATGCTCTCCCATTTTCACTTTCGCAAAACTTTTGCGACTTCGAATCGGTTTTTATGTGAAAGCGAATATGGGGGGAGCATGTCTAGATTGCTTGAGCCTTCTCTTTGGCCCGAGCATACAATTGTTAGTGAGTACATTGGTAAGTCTAAAACCAATACCAATACGATCAACTCATCTACCTCCAATCGGTCAAAAAACTGACTTCATCCTTCATAATTCACTATCAGAATGTGCGCAGTCTATTAGGCAAGCTTAATAGATTGTATACTAAAGAAACTGTTAAAACCGTTGAAGCCAATGTTATTGCTTTTTCGGAAACGTGGCTTAACTGTTCAGTATCTGATAGTGAAGTTTTTTCTAACGACTATGTCGTCTATCGTTGTGACCGATCAACACGTCTTGGCGGTGGTGTTCTTATTGCCGTTAAATCCACCCTTCCTTCCGAAATAATTATATCCGATAATGTTCTCAACATTGAATTCGTGTCTATCCGAATAACATTTCACGATGTTAATATATATGTTTCTTGCTCTTACATCCCGCCTCGATCAGACATTAGTATATATATGCAACATTTATCTGCAATTCGTACAATACAATCACATCTTAGAGACAATGACCACCTCGTTGTTTTAGGCGATTTTAATCTGCCCAATGTGGCTTGGGTGCCTCTTGATGACTCGAATATTTTAGTTCCGACGAGTCCGCACGACTTCGTCCATGGTATCATAGACCTTTCGTTGAGTCAAGTTAATTCCATTTATAACAATAATGGAAAGCTTCTGGACCTAGCATTCGCCTCTGAATTCTCTAACCCTTGGGTCATTAGAATCGAACCTCTTTCTTCCCCTGAAGATGTCTATCATCAAACTCTTGAGGTAGCCTTGGAGATTTCAACATCTTTAGAGACTGCATCTGAGCTTGAGCCTTGATCATGTCGCCTTTTCCGTAAAGCCAATTTTTTTGAGCTAAATCAACACCTTTCACAGGTTGATTGGTCCTTTCTCGATTCTGATGCTAGTCCAACAGTCATAATTGACATGTTTTACCGCTCGCTTAATTCTGCATTTGACTTGAACGTGCCTTGTTCCTCATTATCGGTAGCACCTCGTAAGCCACCCTGGTTTACTCGCAGATTATCTAATCTCAAAAATGTGAAAAACAGACTACATAAAAAATATAAGAGGACTGGACAACTGGCGGATCATTCCCCGATACGCTGCCGCTTAGTCGGACTTTCTTATTCACAATTCTGAATGATATCAATACTATCTGTGTAAAAATGAATTTAAGGAGAACCCTAAGCAATTCTTTTCATTTGTCAACTCTAAACGTAAAACTTCTCATTTTCCTCCCTCTCTTCGGTATAATAACATCACAACCTACTCTTCTTCTGTGTATAAAACTTCAGCTCATTACCCTTACTCTATTCCGCACTCGGAAGGCCTTTTTTATGCCAATTGTTAATGAAAGCACTGTGTTGGAAAATCTTAAACTTGTAAAAACTTCCTTCTCTTCCGGTCCGGACGAAGTTCCTAGCTGTGTTCTCAAGAATTTTGCAAATGCTTTATGCAAGCCTCTTTCTAAAAATTTTCAATTATCTCTACACCACAGCCTTTTTCCGGATATCTGGAAGGAATCCTTCATTTTACCACTTCATAAAAAAGGAAGTAGAACTGATATTCAGAACTATCGTGGGATAGCAAAACTTTGTGCCATACCCAAACTTTTTGAATTGGTTATAACTTCTCAGTTGTAGCACCAATGTTGCACTCTTATGTCTCCATCACAGCACGGGTTTATGAAGCGCCGGTCTACATCAACAAATCGTGGCCATAATAATAAGGGACGGATTCAAGCTGAAAAATCAGTCGGATGTTATTTTCACAGATTTTAGCAAGGCATTTGATTCAGTTAATCACCTTTTGCTTTTTAAGAAATTATCACTTTTAGGTTTTCCTAACCCTTTAGTCAACTGGATTTCAATGTACTTGGCAAACCGCCATACAGAAAGTCTTATTTAACAACACTCTCTCCAAGTGTGTTTCCGTCACTTCCGGAGTTCCACAAGGGAGTCAGTCACCTGGGACCGTTGCGACCTTCCTTCTGTCATTGAAAATTCTCATGTGTTGATGTATGCAGACGATGTTAAAATTGTATGCAGCTCACAGACCCCGATTCACATTGTCTGTTGCAAAACGACATTAACCACCTTCAATCTTGGTGCATTAACAACTTGCTGTACGCTGTACTTTAACCACTCTAAATGTAGTGCTATGTCCTTTTACCGCTCTGCCCCATTTATGGGTAACTATTCCCTGGGCCCGCACAACCTGGAGCGCATACACGCTGTAAAAGACCTTGGCGTATTATTCAGCCATAATATGAACTTTTCTGATCACATTGGGATTATCGTTAGCAAAGCCAAAGGGGTGTTCGCATTTGTTAAACGTTGGTCTAAAGAGTTTGATCACCCATACACCACTAAGCTTCTTAACGTCTCACTTGTCCGACCTATACTTGAGTACTGCTCATGCGTATGGTCGACACAGTATGCAACATACCAGGGCCTTATTGAGTCGGTGCAGAAGCAATTTCTCCTGTTCGCCTTACGTGGACTGGGAACAACACCGTCGACTGCCATCGTATGTGGACAGACTCCGTCTATTAAGCCTACCGTCTCTGCAAGATCGTAGAATCTGTCATGGAGTTATGTTCCTTCATAAACTAATAAATGGCCATATTGATTCTTGTTTTCTTTTGAGCCATATTAATTTTTCAATCCCAGCTAGATCTACACGACAGTTCCAACCAATTTTCTTAAAAATAAGTAGATCTAATTTCGAATCTCACGACCCGTTTCGAATTATATGCACGTTGTATAACGATTTATACCATTTGTTAAATTCTGAGGGTTCGATGTTGGAAAATGTTTCTAATATTTTGATATACTTATCTTCCCAGAGATTGTAAATCTTTGCCTCCGCCCACCTGATGTGAGTCGGAGCACATCATAAAAATGTTCTCCTAAATCGGACGGAGGCGGGATTAGGATTAGCAATATTTAAAAAAAAAAAAATGTTATATTATTATATTGACAGCTAAATTTGTCAACTCTATTAAATAAATACAA
>JBAMBO010004497.1:0-15041 GCA_037044535.1 Lordiphosa magnipectinata
ATGTCCCAGCGTCCACGTGCAGTGCGTTTCGACCTGAGGAATGAGTTTCCACCCGTTCTCCAATTCCTAGGTGATGGCCCACACACCGCCTCTTCATGCGCAGAGGCCAAGAAGCAGGCCCACACCTCCATCGTAGCTGAAGCCATAGGTAGCTACCGGCTCAATGTAGTCCTGGGCGGCAGACCTCCCCCCGTTGACTCGTCGGAACTGACTCTCCCTCGAAATTCAAGGACCACACTCTCCCAGCTACGATCAGGAAAATCCAAGCTCCTGAACAGCTTCCTCTCGCGCATAAACCCCGATGTTGTGGACGAATGCCCCAAATGCGGACACAGCCCACATGACACCAAGCATCTCTTTGAGTGCCCCCGCAATCCCACTAACCTGGTACCAGCGGACCTCTGGTCCCACCCAGTCGAGGTCGCCCTATTCCTCGACCTGGCCCCCGATTAGCTCTACATCTCTATCTACCTTACCCTCTATCTATTCTTTCACTTTCACTCTCCACGTACATATCTTTCCAGACGCCGCTACAACAACAACAACTAGAAGGTCCTGCGGGTCTTCAATTGGGATGTCATGCGATGTGGGCATGTCTGAGGTAAACAGGTTGTACAGGGTTGGACCTAGCACGCTGCCTTGAGGTACTCCTGCTTGAATCCTCTTCTTCTGGAATGCAAGGCCATCCTGGACCACTCTGAAGGTCCTGTCAGAGAGGAATGATTTAACCATTAAGAAGATTTGAGAATTAAGCGTTCCCTTGATCTTAGCGAGCAGGCCGTCGTGCCAGACGCGGTCAAATGCCTGTTGAATGTCCAAGTACGCTGCCACAACGTACTCCGAGAGTGTAATAAAAACAGAGAAGTGAAAAGTTTGGAAAGTTTATTGAAGAAGACTTTTAATAATAACAAGTAAGAGCGCTGTAGTCGAGTTTCCCGACTACAAAATACCCTGTTCAATTGAGACACACATGCAAACACACTCACATACACACACGCATACACACATACGAGCGCACACAAACACACACACGCGCGCTCACACGCGGCCTGCGCAGGCAGCGCTGCCTAACTGCGCAGGCAGCGCTGCCTGCATGAAGTGGCCGCCTTCCCCCCCGCTCCAATAAGCTAAATTGTTTAATAACTTTTGGGTTCACCAGGTTCTAACTTTAAAATTTGTGGCTGTGACAGTTTTTTGCGGTTTAAGATCTGGGTACGGTATACACCTATGTGCGTGCCAAAATTTGTGTCTCTATCTCTTATCGTCTCTGAGATCGACGCGTTTATACAGACAGACAGACAGACGGACAGACGGACATGGCTATATCGACTCGGCTGTTGATGCTGATCAAGAATATATATACTTTATAGGGTCGGAGAAGCTTCCTTCTGCCAGTTACATACATTTGCACAACTTCATGATCCAATTTTCCCATTTTTAATGGGAACAGGGCAATAAAAAGCGTTGGGAGCAAAAAAAATCCATGTGTAACAGCATGCTGCGACAGCTGGGCGCACAAGCAGATCGCGCAACAAGTGCAGACTCTTTTGACTAAGAAAACTATTGAAAGTTTACTGGTTTTGGTGCAAAAAAATCCAAGCGTACAGAGTGCAGCAACAGCTTGGTGCACAAACAGACCGCGCAACAAGTGCAGTGTGTGCTCTAGAGACTCTTTGGCTGCAAAAACAAAACATAGGAAGAGCTTTAAAAAGTCTGGTTTCCAGGCCATCCTCACCTGATGTCTTCTTATTATTCAGAACCTTAATTTGTTCTTCCACCTCCTCAAGCGCTAAAGGGGGAGATGGTAACGTAAGTTGATCAGGGGTGTCAATAATTGAATTGACGCAATTCCTTATGTGATGTGAATTCAAGTGGATTAAACAAAGTATTGTCCATCGCTAGCCACTTCTTTTTCGAATCTTTCTGGCAATATTCGGAAACCATTTTAAAATAAGTTGTGTCTTTTGATGCGATCCACGAATCGATCCACTTTTGGAGTTCTTCTAAAGAGCGAAAATGCTGTTCGTCAATGTGGGGGTTATACGGTGGGGTAGGACTTCATATTTTAGCAATTCAAGGTATGTTTTAACCGGCTGCGCAACATGTCGCCGAGCTTTGTTATGTTGCAAAATTACCATGTCGTGCTTTTGCTCGTATTCTGACCGTTTTTGCTTCAATGCTCGGCAAAAACGCATCAATTGAGTTCGGTAGATGGTTTCACCCGGTTGTAGCAGCTCATAGTACACCATGCTCAATTGGTCTTTCTAAAAACAGAGCATGACCTTGCCAACGTGAATATTTAGTTTTGTCGTCGATTTTGGCGTATGGCCCTATGATAATTTGCATGACCTTCAAATGAAAGCAATAAAAAGTAAACTTTCCCGCAATTTGTGTTTTGTTGGCAAAAAAGTTGATTTATTCAGAGCACTCAAAAAAGGAATATTTTTTAATGGGGCAAATGTTTATTTAAAAATTTTTCGTTCCCCATTTTGCATTTCTAAACCATAGGCTTGTTCCTGGCATCAGTCAGGGCACGTATCATAGCGCACTTGGCTATAGTATAGGCTCGATCACAGGCGTTTGGTTCATCTTCTGTAAAAATATTTGCCATATTTCATTTGAAATTTTTAATTTCCTTATACTTACTGCCTTGACTTTCGCAATATTCCAAAGAATCGCCAGTGGCTGGCCACACATATTTCCTCACCAATTCTGCATTGAATTTAAAGTTCTCCAACAAACCAGACCTTTCGAAAAAGCAGCGGAAATAGCACTATAAAAAATTGTACAATTTTATTAAATTTTATTGTACCTATGTATATCAACTCATGTTCCACCCACCCTGCTGGTCTTGTCCTTTTCATCCAGTAAATTGTTAGTGTTATTAAATTCCAACACATTTGCTGAAATTAGTTACAATTGAAATTATACTTAGTATTTGTCTCTTAACTTAGAACTCACACATGGACGTTATAAAACTGGCATTACATTCCCGCAATACTTTATTCAAATCAACATAATCTGTATCTAGCGGTGCCTGAGTGGTGGTCGATATATCATCCAAGTCACCATCAAAACTATCATAGCTTATGATGAATATATCACCATTATCCTTGGCATGATCCTCTAGTGCCAAAGTGTAGCAAAGGCACAATAGAGCTAACCAAGTTAAAGCAGGAAACAAGTTGGAAAACATTTTCCATGAACTGTGCACTGGACTGTCACTTATTAGAGATTTACGAACCTTTTATAGTGGAACTTGTGTAAATATATATCGAAAATTTTTCCCTAACATGCGAACTACAGTTAAGCTATGCAAATATTATTTAGGGAAATGGCGTGATAGAAAATTGATCTAATACAATGCAATCAAATGCGCCAGTTGATTGACCTATTGTCCAGTGCTGAAAACTTTGTGAATAAATGAAATAAGAAAAGTATTTATAATAATGGAAACAATTTGTTAACAATTTGTTTCTTTTTTGTAGAATTATTGGGAACTTTTGATTTAATTGAGCTTAAATGATGGAATATCTTTACGATATACAAATAGTCGAAAAACGTATATACATATAAAGAGATAAATATTCGACTTTAAAACCCGCCCTTCTCGAATTATTTTTTACCCATCCCGGAATTAAGAATTGTTTAATGTTTCCCGAAGGTCCCAAGATTTCCGAAACGTAATATTTTCATAACTCAAGATTACAAGATAAGTTAAGCAATTTGTCACTTTTCATTTAAATATTGAATTATGTCTTATTTTATGAATGCTCTGCCAGAACCTGAACCAAAAAAGTTTCGTGGGTTCGAATGAGATTTGAAAGGTTTGCTGTCCTTATTACAATACCAGTAATGGGACATTGAAAGGAATAATACCTAATCGTAGCGATAAAAGCCACATCTTACATTGTACGTATATACTTTAGTACAGCAAAGAACATGAATACCTAGATACGGTATTTCATTTTCGTGTTGGATTTTCATGATGTGGGGGAAACGCAAAGAAGAGGGTTAACGTTTAGATTCTATTTTTAAAACTCGTATTGCATTGTACCAGCAGGACCCGCCATTCAAAATTGTTTCTATGAGATGTCGCTTCTAGGTATTGATGTTCTTTGGTATTATAAGGTTGTACATGTAGCCCTGGTATAACGTTGCTTATGTAGCCCTGGTATATATCGATACTCCCGACAACCCTGTTATCGATCAAGGCTACACACGAGGCTTATCTGTATCGAACTCTGGTCACACTGTTGAAGTCGTCATGCAGCGAAGAAAATAAAAGTTGTACAAATTAAACTTAATACACCCGAGTTTACAGTATTAGTCTATCGATAAGCTTTGTCTTCATACACTTAAAAAAAAACGACCGTCCGAAACCCAGCAAAAGTGCCCTCATTATGCTCTGTACCAGAGGTCGGCAAAACACACATGCTCATTTTGGCGTTGCGTGTGTGTGTTTAACCATGCGAGAGCGCGCTCAAAGTATTGTCCATCGCTAGCCACTTCTTTTTCGAATCTTTCTGGCAATATTCGGAAACCATTTTAAAATAAGTTGTGTCTTTTGATGCGATCCACGAATCGATCCACTTTTGGAGTTCTTCTAAAGAGCGAAAATGCTGTTCGTCAATGTGGGGGTTATACGGTGGGGTAGGACTTCATATTTTAGCAATTCAAGGTATGTTTTAACCGGCTGCGCAACATGTCGCCGAGCTTTGTTATGTTGCAAAATTACCATGTCGTGCTTTTGCTCGTATTCTGACCGTTTTTGCTTCAATGCTCGGCAAAAACGCATCAATTGAGTTCGGTAGATGGTTTCACCCGGTTGTAGCAGCTCATAGTACACCATGCTCAATTGGTCTTTCTAAAAACAGAGCATGACCTTGCCAACGTGAATATTTAGTTTTGTCGTCGATTTTGGCGTATGGCCCTATGATAATTTGCATGACCTTCAAATGAAAGCAATAAAAAGTAAACTTTCCCGCAATTTGTGTTTTGTTGGCAAAAAAGTTGATTTATTCAGAGCACTCAAAAAAGGAATATTTTTTAATGGGGCAAATGTTTATTTAAAAATTTTTCGTTCCCCATTTTGCATTTCTAAACCATAGGCTTGTTCCTGGCATCAGTCAGGGCACGTATCATAGCGCACTTGGCTATAGTATAGGCTCGATCACAGGCGTTTGGTTCATCTTCTGTAAAAATATTTGCCATATTTCATTTGAAATTTTTAATTTCCTTATACTTACTGCCTTGACTTTCGCAATATTCCAAAGAATCGCCAGTGGCTGGCCACACATATTTCCTCACCAATTCTGCATTGAATTTAAAGTTCTCCAACAAACCAGACCTTTCGAAAAAGCAGCGGAAATAGCACTATAAAAAATTGTACAATTTTATTAAATTTTATTGTACCTATGTATATCAACTCATGTTCCACCCACCCTGCTGGTCTTGTCCTTTTCATCCAGTAAATTGTTAGTGTTATTAAATTCCAACACATTTGCTGAAATTAGTTACAATTGAAATTATACTTAGTATTTGTCTCTTAACTTAGAACTCACACATGGACGTTATAAAACTGGCATTACATTCCCGCAATACTTTATTCAAATCAACATAATCTGTATCTAGCGGTGCCTGAGTGGTGGTCGATATATCATCCAAGTCACCATCAAAACTATCATAGCTTATGATGAATATATCACCATTATCCTTGGCATGATCCTCTAGTGCCAAAGTGTAGCAAAGGCACAATAGAGCTAACCAAGTTAAAGCAGGAAACAAGTTGGAAAACATTTTCCATGAACTGTGCACTGGACTGTCACTTGTTAGAGATTTACGAACCTTTTATAGTGAAACTTGTGTAAATATATATCGAAAATTTTTCCCTAACATGCAAACTACAGTTAAGCTATGCAAATATTATTTAGGGAAATGGCGTGATAGAAAATTGATCTAATACAATGCAATCAAATGCGCCAGTTGATTGACCTAATGTCCAGTGCTCAAAACTTTGTGAATAAATGAAATAAGAAAAGTATTTATAATAATGGAAACAATTTGTTAACAATTTGTTTCTTTTTTGTAGAATTATTGGGAACTTTTGATTTAATTGAGCTTAAATGATGGAATGATGTACAAATAGTCGAAAAATGTATATATTTATATAAAGAGATAAATATTCGACTTTAAAACCCGCCCTTCTCGAATTATTTTGTCTCCATCCCGGAATTAAGAATTCTTTAATGTTTTCCGAAGGTCCCAAGATTTCCGAAACGTAATATTTTCAAAACTCAAGATTACAAGATAAGTTAAGCAATATGTCACTTTTCATTATTTTATGAACGCTCTGCCTGAACCTGAACCAAAAAAGTTTCGCGGGTTCGAATGAGATTTGAAAGGTTTGCAGTCCTGATTACAAAACCAGTAATGGGACATTGAAAGGAATTATATCTAATCATAGCGATAAAAGTCACATCTTAGATTGTAAATGTATACTTTAGTACAGCAAAGAACATGAATACCTAGATACGGTATTTCATGTTCGTGTTGGATTTTCATGATGTGGGTGAAACGCAAAGAAGAGGGTTAACGTTTGGATTCTATTTTTAAAACTAGTATTGCTTTGTACCAGCTCGTATCGTCTTTTTCTTTTACTGTCGGCTTTGTTAAAAAATGCGGGTTCTGTCAGCAGGACCCGCCATTCAAAATTGTTTCTATGAGATGTCGCTTTTAGGTATTGATGTTCTTTGGTATTATAAGGTTGTACATGTAGCCCTGGTATAACGTTGCTTATGTAGCCCTGGTATATATCGATACTCCCGACAACCCTGTTATCGATCAAGGCTACACACGAGGCTTATCTGTATCGAACTCTGGTCACACTGTTGAAGTCGTCATGCAGCGAAGAAAATAAAAGTTGTACAAATTAAACTTAATACACCCGAGTTTACAGTATTAGTCTATCGATAAGCTTTGTCTTCATACACTTAAAAAAAAACGACCGTCCGAAACCCAGCAAAAGTGCCCTCATTATGCTCTGTACCAGAGGTCGGCAAAACACACATGCTCATTTTGGCGTTGCGTGTGTGTGTTTAACCATGCGAGAGCGCGCTCATTAATCACATCTTTGTTGTTCCAAAAGAGAGCAGTATAAGCTCGCATACTGTCGGTGTGTCGACGTCGCTGCCGCAGAGCGCTCTTCTATACACTTCAGATAGGAGGGCGCCGGACCAAGATCGAAAGAAAGACAGCGAGTGTTAAATACGCCTTGCGTAAGGCAACAGCAAGAGGGCGACGTCGACGTCGCTGCCACCTTGTTATATACGCCTTGGATATACTTAACTAGGTAGCCGAACTCGCTCTCTTTGCTTGCTTCTTAAATGTCAGTCTGTAAACAACAGTTGCGAGCGACGCATCTCCGCGGACGAATTTTTTGTGTTCTGCTTCTTAGTTTAGTTTGAGAATTTTCGTATTTTTGCTATGCCTCCAAACTGCTCTATATGCAAGAAATATGTATCTATGTATTATTATGTATTTCTTTTGTTATATTTATTTAAGTATGTTGGTCTTAGTTGCAGCAGTGAACTCGCATATGTTCATATATCTTGCATGCAAGTACAAACTTCTTTGTTTTGACTCAAGCGAGTACAGAAATTCATTACTCTCTTGCTCTCGCTCTCTTTTGTATTTTTATAAGAAGCTGTGAGAGAGCCAGTGCGGTTACCTAGTTAAGTATACCTTGCGCCGGACTATATTAAGTTTGTGCAAAAGTATGTAACAGGGAGAAGGAATCATTTCCGACCCTACTTCGGTACAGAGTATTAAAATCTTTGGGTCTTTGGGTGACTCGAAACTTATGATCTTAAGGCCCTAACCGTCTTGGTTGCTGAGTGCATCACCTCATGGCTACATTTTTTACTGCGATTTGCCGCAACGTCTCGTGTGAGGTCGACAATAGAGTGTGTTGAGATGCTGCCTTCGCGTTAAGTAAGGGAATCCTGAATTTGATTCACAGAGAAGGAAGGTATATTTATTTTATTTATTAATTTATTTTTGAACCAACAGAAAAAATTATAATTATATTAAAAAATGTATTAATTTTTTTCTGGATTCATATTGCGGGCTCTAAATGTTCTTAAATCATGCCCAAGCCGTCTATAAAGTGGGCACAAAATGTTCATAATAAGACAAACGAAACCGTCCGCTAGCGGAATTGAGACCTAGTTCCGATGGCGGGGTAGAGTACGGTCCAGCGTAAATTGGACACACTGCACTGTCCCCTATGATTTGCTCGCTTTTGAATTTGGTTAATTGTTTTTTTTATTAAATATCCATGGATATTTGGGTGATATATATATTAATCTAACCGTTGGTTTCAAACAGCGCCAATCGATTGTTTTTGTCGTACTTTTGCTGTTGACATTCAAACTAATTTTTCTGCATCAGAATTGAATCAGCTGTTTCTGCCTGTCAAGTTAGCGCCTGTGCCTGTCAAGTTAGTGGCACAATGAGCGTTCCGACGAGCATTAATGTAAATTTGTTCTTGTTTGAGTTCTACCCAGCATGAGAGGCCTGTCGGAATTTTACGAAAGCCTTCCTACACCCTTTGTGTACACTTGAAAAGTGTATTAGTATCAGGGTTCGTATACAAAACAAAAGTACCGAACACAACAAGTACCGTACTCAGACAAGTACGGAACTTGCTTCGTTTTGTACTGTACGAAACACACAAGTACGGTACATATTTCGTTTTGTACTGTACGAAACACACAAGTACGGTAAATAATTTGTAAAGCTCCGAACGAAAAAAATAAGTACGGTACTGCGTCGTAACGTACTGACCGATAAAAATAAGTACAGAACTTTTCTAAGTTTAGCACTCGTGCGTACTAAACATTTTGAGTTTCGTACAGTTAAAAACAAACTGATTTTTAGTTAAGTACGCGGAGTGTAAATCGATGTTAATTACAGACTTTGTGGTAGGTGAGTTATTTAAACCTATTTACCGTGACTGAAGACTTATAAAATCGTGAAAAAAATACCAAAGAGGATAAAAAATTGTAATATTGAAAAAAGGTAATGCCAAACAAGTGCAAAATCATGGCAGGATCAATGCAAAGACTTAATTTACAGCAAAGGGGTCTCCATGGTAACAAAACCGCTAAATGCTTAAGAAACTGCTTTTTAAGACCACAAATGATCACACATAACTGCATTGCCATGGTTTTAACAATAGTGAACAGCGATAAATACCATGGATGACCAATGGTAAAGAATATAACCAAGATATTAAAAGACTGATTCAAAACACTTTCCGTTACTGAAGAATCATTAAACCGCGGAAAAATACCAAAGAGGATCAAAAAATGTAGTAATGAAAAACCAACTTTACTTTCAACCAAGAGAAAATTCATGCCGGGATCAATGCATTAGCACAATTCGCAGCTAATCTCTATGGTAACAAAACCACTAAATGCTTAAGAAACTGCTTTTCAAGGCCACACAAGGCTACAGGCGCCGTGTAGCCAATTTTGTTTTCTCTGTGCAGTCAAGATCATAAATAATGTTTCTAACCACTTTCCGTGACTGACAAATCATTAAATCGCCGAAAAAAGCCATAGAGGATCTTAATCGGCATAAACAGAATAGTCGATATAGCTATATATATATAAATATATTTTTTACTCCATGGATGACCATGTAATCCATGGTATTTATCGCGGTTCAGTATTGTCAAAAATAGCGGAATGTAGTTATGATTGATCGTTTGCTGTCTTGAAAGGCAGTTTCTTAAGCATTGAGGTTTTATTACCATGGATTAATATTAGATGATTTCAAACTGATCTGCCAAGTTTGGTTAAAATCGCTTACCGTTTGAGCGAACTTTTTCAAGTGTATTAAAATTTCGGCACAGACGAATTTAGCTTTGCTTTTTCTTTGGCACCCGTCGGAATCGGTTGTTTGTCTGAGTACTAAGCTTACGCCCATAAAACACTCCCAATCTCTGAGAATCGAAGTTAAAAGCTGTAAAATTCTCCAGGTAATGTTTGATTTTTAAGAACATTAAAAAATCTATCTTCTTTTAGGCAGTTGTCCGATTTATATCAAATTATAAAAACGAAGTTTGGGGACGTTTCAATTAAAAACAAAAAATGTTGGCTCTTAATCTATTTTTCAAACCTGTCTTCTATAATAATGAGAATGTTCCACAAATTTTTAAGAATTTGACTTAAATGATATGTTTAAACAGGGGGTTCGGCTTGGGAGGTTGAATATTTAAAAGGTTGGCTTCATGGTCCGGTTTGAGAGACCCAAAAAATGCGAACTGAACCTGTTTTTGGGGTTAAGGTTCAGGACCCGTTTTGTAGCCTTGGTTCAAATAAAAGTGTCCTATGTTAATTTGGGGTTCCGGTTTGGAAGGTCATAAATAAAAAGGGTTCGGTTCATGATCCGGCTCGAAGGACCGGTGTTCATGATCGGCGCCGAACCGTTATTTTTTGCGGTTTTTTGAAAGAGTAAGATGAAATTGGGGTTATTTACACCTAATACTGATTGTAGACAAAATTTCCAAATTTCGTTACTTACCGTATGGAATCAAAAAATCTTTTGCACAGTTCACCCGGGCGACAAAGAACTGCTTATGTCTCTCACTCTGCAATTCAGGACTATCTGTTGACAACTCCTGTCCATCCAGTAAGCCCAAAAACAGAGCACCAAATAACAGAGTTAAGCTTAAGCAAAACATTTTCAAAAACCATAAAGCTTGCCCAACTGGGCATTATTTATATACCCCAGATAGCCCCAAATGGCGCATAAATGTTTTGCACAAAAACGTTTAAACTAAATAGGTAGCACTTTAATCGAACAATAAATACAATGCAATACAATAATGGAAATAATATCTCTCATTTGATACACAATACGAAATGAACGATAAACGAAGTAAATTTTTTGTAATTTTTTAAACAATTAGTTGGAATATGTAAAGTTAACTTAAAACGAGCAACGTAGAGTGCTTAGAGTTGAGTTTTGAGACACGTTGAGAAAGGTCCTTAAAAATATAGATAGAATTTTAGAGTGGGGGAGGATGATATCCCTAATTTCTAGTAACTTTTTTTTTGATTCGTTGGAATTTTTCTGGTTTTAAATTACTCTATGCAGCGTCCACGTTGCATCCAAGCGTCAGACTTTAGCGCCCCAGGCACGCTTCAGCAGATACGAACCCTTCTCCGCTATCATGACGGCCGGAGCATGGGTATTACCGGCCGTTACCTTGGGCATAATGCTGGTATCCATTACACGCAAACCGCGCACACCATGCACACGTAGCTCGTGATTCACCACAGCCATGGGATCCTGTTGGGGTCCCATTTTACAAGAGCCCGCTTGATGATTCTCCGGCCCTGTATTCTGACGCACCGCACACTCCCAGTACGGATCGCTGCCAAAGGTATGGGACTCACAACCCTTCACCACAGTCTTGTCCAGACGCATGCCATACTGTTTCAGGGGTGAACTCTGTGATAGACGTATGGCAAATTTGATGCCCTCCACCAAAGTCTTGACATCCCGTTCATCGGTCAAATAATTGGCAAAAATTCGTGGCGGCTGTAGAGGATCAGCTGATCGTAGGGCTATATAACCACGTGATTTGGGATTGAGTACGGCGGGGAATATCTGTATAGCTCTGGAGTTGTTTGACAGCAGCTCACCCACCTGACCAGTGCGTGCACAACTGGCCAAATAGCCACCGAAGTACAACTGCAAATCGGGCAAATCCGCACGTTCGGCCCAGCGAGTGGCCAGCTTGGCGGTGACATCGGATATACCAGTGCCCGACATCAGACCATCACGGAACAGCAGGTATTCCATGGCCGTGGCCCAGTTAAGCGGAGCTGTGTCCGCATCATCAATGAAAAAGTTGGTAAAATAGGCCACATGATTGTGCAGGTTCTTGCCCACGCCGGGCAAATGATGCACCGGCCGTACATTCACTTGTTGCAGTTCATCCTTGGGTCCCACACCGCTTAATAGCAAAATCTGTGGTGAATTAACAGCTCCCGCACTGACAATCACCTCCTTCTTCACCAATATCTTGCGCATGCTACCAAACTGATCACTGACCTCCACTCCCAGCACATTCTTCGTATGCGGATGGATGAGCACCTTGGTCACTGTGGTGTTTAGTAGAATATGCAGATTACTTCGCAATCTGGCGGGTCGTAGGAAAGCACGTGCCGAACTATAGCGTATACCATTTCGAGCCGTCATTTGGGCTATCATAAAGCCCGTGGCGTTCTGACCATTAAGATCCTGCACCGAAAAACCCATTTCTTCGCCAGCCTTGAGTATGGCATAGGAAAGCGGTGGATTATAAGGGAATTTACCCACCGGCAAGAGGCCACCCTTGGCATGATATTCAGTGCCCACAGCATCCAATTCAAGATTATCTTCAGATTTCTTGAAAAACGGCAGCACATCCTTGAAGGCCCAGCCAGGATTACCCTGAGCCGCCCAGTCGTCGTAGTCCTCACGATTGCCGCGTATGTACATCATGCCATTCATCACCGAAGTGCCGCCAAGAACCTTGCCACGTGGCCAATAGCAACGCTGCTCCATGGAGGATAGACAGGCCATGCGTTCGGGTTCGGTGTTATAGCGATAGTCAATGTCACTGCCTATAAAGTTGAGGAACATGGAGGGGATTTGAGCGCCCACCGGTTCATCGCCACCTGGAAGAAATAATGTGAGAGAAGTTTACAAATTTTGACAGAAGAGGAGTCAGTTAGGAAATAGAAGCTGCTCGCTAAGCGGCTAAGTGCCAACTGCTTACATTCTTTACCATGATTGATAGTCGTGTGAACTAAGATGCCGTTGTCCGTGTGTTAAGACTTCGAGGTGCTGAGTTCAAGTCGCAGTAAAGTAAGTAAAAACAAGTAAGAAAGTCGGTAAAGTCCGCCTATAATACGTGGGGTACTATTTATATGTCGGGAACTGGTAACACTAATGTAAATAGTTATAATCTGGTTATATCAAAATAAAGTTTGACATTTTTTAGCATAAACGGTCTCATAACGTTTTAATGTACCAGCGCTATTTGTGTTGTTTACAGTGAGTTACAAAAATTAATTTGGCTTTAAAATGGAAATTCCAAGGGAAGCTTTTCGTTGGATTATTTTGCACAATTTTCGACGTGGATTATCTCAACAAGAGTTTGTCGATGAAATCAGTTGTTTGAATGGCTATGAAGCACCATCAAAAATCACTGTATATCGCTGGTATAGTGAATTCAATTCAATCGTGGTCGTATTTCGCTCATCGACAAATTCCGTGAAGGTCATCCAAAGTCGGTTATTGTGCCTGATAATGCAAGAGCGTCATGTGAAATACCGTGACATTGTGGCATCCCTTAACATTAGTTCCACCAGCATACGTAAGATTTTGCATGAACACTTTGCCGTAAAAAAGGTTTGTTCGCGTTGGATTCCGCATAGTTTGACAATCGCTCCAAAAATGGTATGGAAAAAATTGATTTTTTCAACTCACTGTAAACAACACAAATAGCGTTAGTACATTAAAAAGTTGAAATACCGTTTATACTAAAAAATGTCAAACTTTATTTTGGAACTACCAGATTTGAACTATTGACATAAGTGTTACCAGTTCCCGAAATATAAATAGTACCCCACGTTGTTGTTGAAAGTGAATTCTAAGACAGCGCAAGGAAAAGCTCCGGAAAGTTTGTTTGGGAATTTTTTTTCATCTAGTTGACTTGAAAGACGTTTTGTAAGCATATTATGCGAAATAATTTTACATGTATTTTCACAATTTTGGCAAATACGCCCACGGAGATAATGGCTAGGGTTGCATCTATACTTATAAACCTCTAGGCCCGATTGACTGATTACACTGTGCCACACTAAAAAATTGCTCGAGTCGGGACAAAAAAATTCTGAAAGAGCATGATGGTAGTACAAAATCCTTCGCTGGATTTGATTTGGTTAGCTGCCGTTTTCTTTTTATTGCACTTTTCAGCTTCTGATTGGGATTCGCAACTCCATATCTCGTCAACTATTTGGAATTTCGCTTTGACGTTTCAGAGGAAGTCGTTGCTCTTGGCCTGGCTTACAAAACAATCTTAAGTAGCAAGTCAAAAAAAGTAACATCTTATTAATCAAAATTACAAAAATGTCTTAAAATCATGTTTTCCTTGAAAACTGTAACGAATTCGACTAAGCAATGCAGGACAAAAACGAAGCTTGGACTTAAATTAACAAACGATTGGAATATACCAACTTCATTCGATTGGTCCTTCCCATAGTAACGGGCCCTTAAGCATGTAGAATTGGCACCAAAACTCGATAAATGGCCATTTTTGTACCAATTGGCCGACACAGTCAAAAATTTCGATTGTTTTGTATTAAATTAGGAAAATAGTAAAAAAACATAACTAAAAACTGTTATTTAAAAAATTAAATAATTGGTACTTTTTACCGAAAATGTTGGATTTTTTCGAGTTTTTATGACAGTTGTACGTGCTTGTGGTCCTTTAACTATATGAAAGAGTAACTAAATGAAGTTGGTTAGTTCTAACGGTTTGTTTATTTTGGTCTAAGCTACAACTTTGTGCTGTATTACTTATCCAAATTTGAAACGGGTTTCAAGATGAAGTTAAAAAACTGTAGAAAAGTGGTTAAAACTTGCATTTCTTGGGCAACTTTTATAATTTTGAGTATGAAGATATAATTTTTTTGATTTGCTACACCCAAGAGCAACAGCTTTGTTAAAGATTTAAGAAGCAAAATGCACAATAATTTACGAGATATGGAATCGTTAGTCCTACTCTGAAGCTGAATAGTTCAAAGTGCAATAAAAATAAAACGGCAGCTAATCAGACCAAACCAAGACAGGGTTTTTATACTACCATCACACCCTTTCAGAATTTATTGGTCTCGACGCTATCAACCTTTTTTGAGTACAAAAATGTGTCACAGTGTTTTCAACCATAAAGATCTAAGATTTGGCACTATTATTAA
>JBAMBO010004498.1:0-29734 GCA_037044535.1 Lordiphosa magnipectinata
TATGTATTGTGAGGAATGGTTATCCCTCACAGACAGAAGGGCATGGAGCGAAAGGGGAAATGTAGACTTCGAAAGGGGAAGTGCGGCGAATTCGCCGCATAAAGGGGAAACAAGGCGGATTCAGGGGAGAGGGGAAATGAATGGGAGTCCAGGGGAATAGCAGCACGACAGACGGCGGAGACGCAGCAAGTAAACGGAAGGATCCGTTAAGCTTGGAGCAGAGGCTAGTTGTCGCAGTCGCTCCAATTGGCTGAGGGGGCGATGTCGCGGGCAATTCTAAGAGCGCTGTTGCTAGGCAGAGGAAAGTGCCGTATGGAAGATCTGGGAGTCTCGAATGTTCTAGAAGGAGACAAGGAGACACCGGGAGACAGCCCGGGAGGGCTATATAAGAGGCCGCTGACGGCATGGACGGGAAGTCAATGTGAATCGGGATCTAAGCGAGTGCGGAACGAATCGTGAAAGTATAAGTGCGGCGAAACGGAGTATTCCAGGATACTACAGACGGGAAATCGAGTGCGGAATCCTTGCAAAGGATACGGAACAGTCCTCGTGGAAGGACTTGAACCAGATATAGGATATCCTAGCGGAAGGATAATCGACAGTCATCAAGAAGGTAGCTGTGCGCACGTATAGCCTGTGTGTCGAACGCTGATTCGACGTTATAGACGGTCATACTAGCCAGCGTATCCTTTGAGTCCTGGTAGGACGATAGTAGGGCAGTACGTGGGGGTTGTGCGGAATAGACGAACCTGCGAGTCAAGCGATTGCTTGGACGTGCACGGCGTGTCGTTGGCCAACGAAACCCTGCGAGCACGGCGGTGAGCCGGATAGGAGAGCGTACCTGGCGGATTGGCAAGGATACCTCAGATAGGTTTATGCACATGTACCATAGTTATAAGTGAAACATCAAAGTGAAACATCAGAGTGAACAATAAAGTGAACCACGTCGCTGGTGAATAATAGAATAAAGAATCTCTTGTGTTGTTATTGCAAGTCCAATATAAATTTGTTGGAACGATCCTCGATTACCCTGAGCATAGCCTGCATTGGTTTTCGGGTCAAAAAGGACTCGCTACAACTGGCGCCCAACGTGGTCTTGTCAATAACAATACAAAAAGAGTCAAGTAAAAAGTGCGAAAATGGGGAGAGCATGGATCTATCACCTCAAAAAGGAAGAATTGTTACTCCACGCAGAAGAATTCGGTATCGAACTAACCGGCAACGTGGATAATATGAGGAAACAATTTGGAGAGTGGATATTAACCAACGAAGCATGCCCGGAATGGAAAGACAGGATAAAAGCCATGGCGGAAATATATGGTAAGTCACCATTACCAAAAGCCGTACAAGCATTGCTACCTAGAAAAATAGACACCAACCTAGAAGAATTATCAATCCCATACATGGCAGGAGTAAAATCTTCAGGTGAAGAAGCCAAGCAGGAGCAAACAGCAACAGCAACCAGAAAACCAAACAGTAACACAAATGAATGCGCAAAGGTAGCCAAGCAAGTCAGGGAATGGGCATTCAGGTTCGACGGAAATACTAAACCGTTAGAGTTCCTAGAACAGGTCGAATGGTCAGCAAAAATGTACGATATTGATCTAGATATGATCCCACGAGCCATGCCAGAATTACTCAAGGATAAGGCCTTAAACTGGTATCTAGCAAACAACAAGCAATGGACGAAGTGGGAAGAGTTCGGAGAAAGCTTTAAGGCATATTTTCTTCCTAGGGGCTATTTTAGCAAACTAGCTGAAAAGGTTCACCAAAGAGCGCAATACTGGAACGAAGCATTCAAAGACTATATGTTAGAAATGCAAACACTAATGAGGCCACTACAGTGTACAGAAGTCGAACAATTGGAAATAATCGAAGGAAATTGCACACCAGACCTCCGAGCATTTGTTCGCCCACATCGTATCAGAAATTTAGATACACTGATGCAATTAGCCGACGAATTCGAAGCATTGGAAAGGGATCGGGAAACATTCAAACAAGAGAGCCAAGCAGAAAGGAACAAAGCGATGCCTATGGCCACACCGCGGAAGACAGTGGGGGAAGACATATGCAGAAGATGCCAAGAACAAGACAGGCATATGACTCACCGAGGCCCACAAACACACCAAAGAACAGGACCAGCAAATGATGGAAACGTGAACTTCGTTCAGAACCCAGCACAGGCATGCCGCAGATGCGGACAATCAGGGCATTGGGCACGAGAATGCTCGAACCGTCGACTGACATTCTGCTGGCAATGTGGTCGAATAGGGAACATGGGAGTGCTGCAAACTGTCGGGAAACGCTCAGCGACCTCAACCTCCAAGGGGCGAGCAGAGGTCGCCAGAATCTACCTCGCAAAATTAGTGGGAAGTCTACAAGAAGAGGAAAACCAATTGTCGGCATGGGTGTTGATTGGAGAAGAGAAAATAAAGGCCACAATCGACACAGGGGCTACCGGGAGTTTCGCAAGCCAGGAATTATGCGACAAATTAAAGGCAGTGGGCACAAGAAAACCCACAAAGAAACAAGTACGTTTGGCAGACGGCAGGAACGCGGAAATAGGAACACAGATGAGCGTTCAAATCGTATTTGGCGATCGAAGTACAATCATAGACTTGATGATACTACCGGGAGTGATAGATCATCTTGTGCTAGGTTGGAACTTCTTGCAAGGAGTAGGGGCGGAGCTGACATGCGCAGGACATAAAGTGGTCATACCGGCCCGAAGCCGCAGGAACGGATGGTTAGAGGAAAAATTATCAGTCGCAGTCGAAATAGAAGTCAAAGAGGAACATAACGAAGTTATTGAGCAATTCCTCGAGCAAGAGTTGGCAGAATTGGCAGAGTTAAAAGGCCCATCAAATATAGCAGTGCACAGGATCACCATGAAGGACGATCGGCCAGTCAAACAGAGATATTTCCCCAAGAATCCGAAAATGCAGGAAGAAATCAACAAAAAGGTAGACGAATTACTGGAAATGGGGTGCATTGAGCCGTCTAGTAGCCCTTATAGCTCACCTGTGGTCATGGTGAAGAAAAAGAAAACGGGAAAATGGAGATTCTGCGTAGATTTCAGGACAGTCAACGAAAAATCGATAAAGGATGCATACCCGATGCCAAGGATCAACTACATACTGGATCAGCTGAAGGAAGCGTGTTACATAAGTAGTCTGGACTTAAAGGACGGATACTGGCAGATACCGCTGGAAGAAAGCAGTCGACCAATGACGGCATTTACTGTTCCAGGGAAGGGACTATTCCAATGGAAGGTTATGCCATTCGGGTTACATTCAGCATCAGCAACATTTCAGAGAGCACTCGACCAAGTGATCGGCCCAGATATGATGCCACACGCGTTTGCTTACCAGGATGACACAATAGTGATAGGTCGTACACTAGAAGAACACATGGCAAATCTAAAGGAGGTCTTCCGAAGGTTAAAGAAGGCAAATCTGCGGATAAATGCAGATAAATGTCAATTCTTTAGAAAAGAATTGCAGTACCTCGGCCATCGGATAACTGGAAAGGGCATATGTACGGATCCAGAAAAGGTGGCAGCGATTGCGGAACTGAAACCACCAGCGAACGTAAAGGAACTACGACAATATTTAGGGGTCGCATCATGGTACAGAATATTTGTCCCAGACTTTGCAACAATGGTACAACCATTACATTCGTTGTTAAAGAAAAAGGTGAAATGGATATGGACAGATGAGCATCAGAAGGCATTCGAATTAGTAAAAAATAAACTAACTGCAGATCCGGTTTTGACGTGTCCCGATTTTGAACGAATGTTCATACTACAGACAGATGCGAGCGACTATGGTATTGGGGCCGTTCTAGCACAAGAAACAGAAGAGGGCGAAAAGGTCATATCATACTCAAGTAGAACGCTTAACCAAGCGGAGAAAAACTATTCGGCCACAGAAAAAGAATGCTTGGCAATAGTTTGGGCAATCCGAAGGCTGAAACCGTACTTAGAGGGATACCACTTCAAGGTAGTTACGGATCACATGGCGTTAAAATGGCTCAACAGTATCGAAAGCCCGACGGGCAGAATAGCTAGATGGGCATTGGAGCTACAGCAATATGACTTCGAAATCGCATATAGAAAAGGCCAATTAAACGTCGTGGCAGATGCACTGTCAAGACAACCGCTAGAGACCTGCAGAAGGGCAAAGGAAAAAGTAATTGCAGAAGTACACAAGGAAGACAAAATTGAGTGCGAATGGATAAAGTAAATGACGAAGAAGGTATTAAATAATCCACAAAAATTTCCAGACTATTTGGCTGAAGGTGGAGAATTGTACCGCCATATTCCTCATAGGGCAGGGAACGAAGACGTAGTTTCGTGGAAATTATGTGTTCCTACAGGGTCTAGAGGAAGAGTACTAGGAGAAAACCATGACTCAGCGTCAGCGGGGCACACCGGATCAAGAAGAACCATCGCAAGAATAGCATCAAGATATTATTGGCCAGGAATGCATAGAGACGTACGAAGGTACGTGAACAGGTGCGAAACATGCCAAAAGTATAAACCAAGCCAACTACAAGCAGCAGGCAAAATGCTCACACAGGTCCCAGAGGAACCATGGGCGACTGTATGCGCAGATTTTGTCGGCCCGCTACCACGATCTAAGCATGGAAATACCATGCTGTTAGTCCTCATAGATCGGTTTTCGAAATGGACAGAACTAATCCCGATGAGAAAAGCAACAGCGGAGTCGTTAAAAAAGGCGTTCAGAGAAAGAATCTTGTCAAGATTCGGGGTTCCAAAAGTCGTAATCACGGACAATGGGGTCCAGTTTACAAGTCGGGTTTTTAAGCGATTTTTGGAGGACAACAGCAGCAGCCAAACAGCAATTCACAGCTCCATACACTCCACAAGAAAATCCGACTGAACGAGCAAATCGGACCGTGAAGACAATGATTGCACAATTCGCAGGAGAAGAACAAAGAACTTGGGACGAAAAGTGGCCAGAAATAATGTTAGCCGTAAACTCGAGCGTAACAGAGTCGACGGGATATTCGCCGACCTTCATTACACAGGGAAGAGAGCCAAGACTTCCGAAAGCCTTGTATGACGAGGTGACACTAGGAATCGGACAAGAACCACAAAAACCGAATGAAAATGCAACAAAATTGCGAGAATTATTCGAGGTAATTAGAAGGAATCTAGAAAGAGCAGCCCAAGATCAAGCCAGATATTACAATCTGAGACGTCGACCGTGGAAACCTGAGATAGGACAAACAGTATGGGCTAAAGAGCATAACCTGTCAAAAGCAGTGGAAGGATTTGCAGCAAAATTGGCACCCAGATACGGAGGACCTTACGTGATTGTTGGGTTCAAATCCCCAGTAATCTGCAAGTTAAGACACAAGAGGGACCAGAGAGAACGTACAGCTCACGTAAGTGAGTTGAAACCACAGGTTCGTGGAAGGAAACTGATGATTTTCAGTTAAATACGAAAGAAACTGATGATTTTCAGTTGAGTACGAGGGAAACTGATGATTTTCAGTTAAAAGGAGGGAAACTGATGATTTTCAGTTAATAAAATGGATACAACTGATGATTTCAGTTGGATACGGGGAAACTGATGATTTTCAGTTAAAAGGAGGGAAACTGATGATTTTCAGTTAATAGAATGGAGACAACTGATGATTTCAGTTGGATACGGGGAAACTGATGATTTTCAGTTAGAAGGAGGGAAACTGATGATTTTCAGTTAATAGAATGGAGACAACTGATGATTTCAGTTGAATACGGAGGAAACTGATGATTTTCAGTTAGGTAAAAAAAAAAAGAAAAAAATAATTAAAAATAATAATAAAAAAAAAAAATAATATATAAAAAAAAATTTTTACGTCATAGAGAAAAAGTCCACCCTAACAAAACATTACCCCTGCTAGTGGCGATGCAGCGAAACACGGCGAATTGGCAGAAGAAGGGGAAAAGCAAGGGGCATTGGGAGGGAAAGAGACAAGTAGAGAGGGATAGCGATATAGCGAACTCCTGTTAGGATTACTCTCTGGCTAAAAATCCATGATGGCCACTTGATCCTAACGGAATTCGCAAAAGCTTCAAAGGCCTATAAAGCAGACCTGCAAACGGGGCGGACGGCAGCATATAGAGATCGAAAATGAGCGCGACAGGAACGCAGAGCAGCAAGCCCGCGTCGAGGAACGTGGCAAGACGGGGGCGAGGACGCCGGACAACGCTGAGTAGGCAACCCAGGTTGGCCGACGGCAGGCGGCGGTTACCATTCGCTGGTATGGGCCGACGAGTGCAAAGGCGCAGCGCAGCGGCGAGAGGAGTGCGGGCGAGGAGTGCCACACCAGTGCAGCAATGGTTGGCATCGCCCATGGGTGTCGCCAATCACGTCGCCTCAAAGGCTCGGGGATCAGGAGCACCACGACGGATGAAAGCGGCGTGGAGAGTGTGGATTGGGAGCGGGAGTTTGGGGTGGCGGAGCCCAGTACTCGATGTACGGGACATGGCACGGGCTAATGGGCTCGCCATACCGGCCCGATAAGAAGCCCATCCCCACTCCCAGTCTGGAGACCGGCCCGTCCACCCGTCCACACCATCGAGGTCGCAGTGGTCGCCAGACCTGGTTGACCGGTGGGGAGGAGGGTACACCAGGTCACGACAGTGGTCATGTGGACCGAGCCCACCCAATGAGCGGGACCCTACAGAGTACCCAATGCCAGCGTGAGGTGTGGTAACACACCCAAAAAAAAAAAAAACAACAAAGAAAATAAAAAGAACAATTAAAAATGCAAAGCAGTGAACCACTTTATTGGCATGGACAAACGCACTGACACGAACAAGCACGGGGAACACACAAGGGTTAAACCGGGAGGGGGCACAACAAGGGGGAACAAAACACAAGTAAAACTACAAATCACAATAACACAAAAAAAAAAAAAAACACACACAGCAACAACAGGCGCTGCTTGGGGGAAGACGTCGAGGCATAGCAGGGCAAGGGCATGCCAGCACACAGGCATGGCGACATAGGGGGGCATCGGCAGCGCAGCCGCAGTCGGCAGAGGCATCAGGTAATGCTAGAGGAAAGGAGAAAGTGGTTAGAATTATATCAAAAAAAAAAAGGTAAACAAAGAAGTCTCACCTCAAAGAAAATATTGCCCATGTGCGGTAGGGGATGGGAGATCGTCGATTGGCAGGTGGCCGATTGTTATCGATATAAGGAACGAGGTCGGGTAACGATGGTTACTTGGTATCGTTGCAATTGGGATGGGATGAAGGCCGATAGGTGGGCGATCGATAGATCAAGGGGGCATCGATTGTATTAAGGGCGGGAAATTCAAAAGTGGTTACACACGAAGACGGAAATGGGACATTTCCGCTTCCCGAAGAAAGAGGGGAGTGTGAGGAATGGTTATCCCTCACAGACAGAAGGGCATGGAGCGAAAGGGGAAATGTAGACTTCGAAAGGGGAAGTGCGGCGAATTCGCCGCATAAAGGGGAAACAAGGCGGATTCAGGGGAGAGGGGAAATGAATGGGAGTCCAGGGGAATAGCAGCACGACAGACGGCGGAGGCGCAGCAAGTGAACGGAAGGATCCGTTAAGTTTGGAGCAGAGGCTAGTTGTCGCAGTCGCTCCAATTGGCTGAGGGGGCGATGTCGCTGGCAATTCTAAGAGCGCTGTTGCTATGGCAGAGGAAAGTGCCGTATGGAAGATCTGGGAGTCTCGAATGTTCTAGAAGGAGACAAGGAGACACCGGGAGACAGCCCGGGAGGGCTATATAAGAGGTCGCTGACGGCATGGGAAAGGAAGTCAATGTGAATCGGGATCTAAGCGAGTGCGGAACGAATCGTGAAAGTATAAGTGCGGCGAAACGGAGTATTCCAGGATACTACAGACGGGAAATCGAGTGCGGAATCCTTGCAACGATACGGAACAGTCCTCGTGGAAGGACTTGAACCAGATATAGGATATCCTAGCGGAAGGATAATCGACAATCATCAAGAAAGGTAGCTGTGCGCACGTATAGCCTGTGTGTCGAACGCTGATTCGACGTTATAGGCGGTCATACTAGCCAGCGTATCCTTTGAGTCCTTGTAGGACGATAGTAGGGCAGTACGTGGGGGTTGTGCGGAATAGACGAACCTGCGAGTCAAGCGATTGCTTGGACGTGCACGGCGTGTCTTTGGCCAACGAAACCCTGCGAGCACGGCGGTGAGCCGGATAGGAGGCGTACCTTGCGGATTGGCAAGGATACCTCAGATAGGTTTATGCACATGTACCATAGTTATAAGTGAAACATCAAAGTGAAACATCAGAGTGAACAATAAAGTGAACCACGTCGCTGGTGAATAATAGAATAAAGAATCTCTTGTGTTGTTATTGCAAGTCCAATATAAATTTGTTGGAACGATCCTCGATTACCCTGAGCATAGCCTGCATTGGTTTTCGGGTCAAAAAGGACTCGTTACAGTATATAGGCACTTTCTCCCCGGGAAAAGGAATCTCCGTTTGAGTGGAGCGGTGACCAATATGAGTAGGGCAGTTTCTCCGTCTGCCACGTGACCGTGCGGCACACCCCAACAGAGCTGACGATGCCAAAGATGCGGATGAGCCAGAAGATGGGGATGTTAATGAAGCAGTTGTCCTGCTCACGCCTGAAATGGATATTCTTTAAAATATCGAAACTGCACTTATACTAATTCATACCTTAAATTCAATTAAGCACTTCACTTTTACTTTTAATTGCACAGCAGTCGGCAAGGCGAAGGTAGCTTGTGTTTGACACGTGTTTTTTTATTCGAATTGATTTTGACTAGCACAGACGTCTCTCCGGTTCGAATGATCTTTTATATATGACAGCATGCGCTTAAGCAAACTCGGCTGTACCCCAAGCTAGGCAGATCTTTTGCTTTAGCATAACTGCATAATCGTACGATTGGTCTGTTGCCTTGATTGAATGCCTATACACTTAAGCGTGTGTGCAGCTTGAGTAGGGTGGTTCAATAATTACCTACAAAAACTGTTCCCACATTTTTCGGTACATTAGCTTTAATTTATTTTGGTACAATATGGCATGCATATTGATAAAATCGAAGTTAAAACCTAGAAAATTATTCGCACCCTTACATTCTACATGAGCTTTAGGTAATCATAAATAGACCCAAAATATAGGTATTTTTATAAAAACGGAACACAACATGCAAAAATAAAGTAAATCATAATTAAATATAAAATTATTTATTTAATAAACCAGAGCGTAAGTTAAAGTCGGCTCTAACCGACTTCTATATACCCGTTACACATGGAAATAAATGTTCAATAGCCTTCCTGTGTGGCGGGACAGCCGAAAAGTATGCAACATTTTTTTTAGCTCGGCTATTTGTCATCCGATCTTGATGAAAATTTCAGGGCTTATAGATGTTGCGAATATAAATGTAAGTTTTAAATTTGAGATCGATATCTCAAAAATTGTGCGAGTAATTCAACATTTTTTTATTCTGGGGGCGGAAGTGGGCGTTGCAAAAACTTGAAATAAACTTGATCTACGTGCAGACAATAGGAGTCTACATTTCATATTTGGTTGCTCTAGCTCTTCTAGTCTCTGAGATCTAGGTGTTCATACAAACAGGCGGATGGACGGAGAGACGGATATGGCTATATCGACTCGGCTGTTGATGCTGATCAAGAATATATATACTTTATATGGTCGAAAATTATTCCTTATGCCTGTTACATACATTTGCACGACTTAAGTATACACTTTTACTCTACGAGTAACGGGTGTAAAAATACCAAGTAATACAGGTAAAGACACTAATAATGTATAAAATAATAAATAAACACCAGCTTGTAAACGCTCAGGTTGATAACCCCAACCTAAAATCAAAAATAAAGTAGGAATTAATCTTCTTTCACAAAATAAATAAAATATAATAATAAAACACACAATACACAACACAATAATACGTTAATTAGTTGTGAATGATTCGATGTTTTTCGTTCCGACCGAGTGGGTCATGCTGGAGGGGTGGCAATTTATGTCAGAAAGGGCCTTAAGGGCAGGGTCGTGTGCAAACAAGATGTAGATAGTAAACTTGAATACCTATTTCTAGAAGTAACAAGTTGTGCAAGCACTGCAAAAATGTTAATCGGATGCGTGTATAGACCCCATCGCTCTATTGACTATACAAATGTTTTAAATATTCTAACCACTCTCACATGGGCATATACTGACGGTTTTATAACGTGTGATTTTAATAGTGATATATTGACCGAAAGCCATATTTCAACTGATTTTGAATCCCTTGGTCTTAAACTGGTAAACATCACACTACCCACTCACTTCGCTAACACTAGTGATACCTTATTAGATGTCAATTTTATTGTTGATACAAACAAAATTATGCTGTACGACCAGGTGTCTGTCCCAGCCTTCTCTAAGCACAACCTAATATTCCTTACCTACAAATTAGCTATTGAGCCGGGCGACTATACCTTTGAATATCATGACTATAAAAACATTGACTATATTTCTCTCGAATACGATTATTATCTATGTAGCTAGGACATCATATACTCGCTCCCCCATGTAGAAGAGCAATTGAATCAACTCCATGTCAACTTTGACTACCTTTACAATAAATACGTGCCACTCAAACGCAAGAAGCTTAAACCTCAGTTGAAACCATGGATGAACAAAAAAATAAAAAGACATATTTTGCCACGTGATGAGGCGTACAAAAGATGGAAAAGATTCAGGACTCCAGAATTCCACCAGTCATTTAAAAAATATAGAGCTGATGTCAACCGACTATGCAAGTCGTCTAAGCGGGCATTCTTTTTTGAAAAATTCAACAACCCAATATCATCAAGTCAATTCTAGAAAGACCTACGCCATTTTAGGGTGGGAAAACAACGACCTGAAAAGCTAGAAAATATAGATGTTAATGAACTTAATCAGACCTTCGTGCAATCACATCCTCTAGTACCTGAAGTGCTATCAAACTCGTACCTGAAGTCAATACCTTATAATAATTGTAATAAATGTTTTAGTTTTTCTTGTGCAAGTCCGTTTGATGTTTTAGAGTCTATCTTAAAAATAAAATCAAATGCTACTGGCCTCGATAACATAGATCCAAAATTCTTAAAAATTTTGCTTCCAAAAGTTCTTAAATACGTTAACTCACATTTTTATACTCAGTACCGAAGGTACATAGAGTGTATTAAGTTTGTGCAAAAGTATGTAACAGGAAGAAGGAATCGTTTCGGACCCTATAAAGTATGTATCTTCTTGATCAGCATCAACAGCCGAGTCGATATAGCCATAGTCGGACTTGACCGACTTTCTTTCTTGTTAATACTGAAATTACGACCTCGACGTTTTCAAGCAGGTGGAAGTTGCTATTATCTTGCCCATTCCCAAAGCAGGTAACGAGTATAGGCCAATTTCCATCCTACCTTTCTTCTCAAAATCATTCGAGCAATTGATTAACACCCAAATCAGTAAATTTTTTACAGACAACAAACTACTAAATAATTAACTGCATGGTTTTCATAAGTCGCGTAGCTGTACTACGGTAATTCTGAAAGTGGCTGAAAATATTCGAAGAGAGGTTGACAAAAGCCATGCTACCTTCCTAACCCTTCTGGACTGTAGCAAAGCATTTGATACTGTGGATCACGTAATATTACGCACAAAACTAGAAATGCTTTACAATTTTTCCACTACTGCTAAGAAATTAATGGAAACATACCTAACCGGCCGCAGTCAGGCAGTCGTAACCTCTTCGCAGACCTCGACATTCTTAGAAACTAATCGTGGGGTTCCCCAAGGTTCAGTCCTTGGGCCATTATTATTTTCAATCTATGTAAATGACCCACCAAATGTATTGTCCAAATGTAATGTCCAAATGTATGCTGACGATCTACAGATCTATATGAGTCGTCCGGTTAGTGAAGTACCTGATATAATGATGTATAACTGTTTTCAATTGTGAACTAGCATTAGTTGCCGAATGGGCTAGGAAAAGTGGACCTCACATCAACCCGTCTAAGTCCAAGTGCATTGTAATTTTTAAAAATAAGTTTAACACTTGCCGAAACTTCAAAAAAATAATGAATATGTAGATTGTGCTAAGAACCTAGGAATTAGTTTTAACTACAAACTTTCATGGAACGATCACATTAATTGTGCAGTCGGTAAAACTTACAGTCAGCTCCGCCAACTCCGATTTACTCCAATAAAGACAAAGCTCACAGTTGCAAAAGCATTTCTAGCTCCAGCGTTGTTTTATGGGATTGAAGTTTTTGGAAAATGTGATGCTGTAAGCAGGCAAAAACTTAACGTGGCTTTTAATAATATTGCCAGATTTGTATTTAACAAGAAGCCTACTGACCATATCTCGGCATATGCATCACAAATCTTTGAATTAGACTTAGATTTCTAGATAAAATTAAGAACATTAATAGCAATTGACCAAATAATAACATCCAGGGAACCAACTTATCTCTACGAATTGTTAAGCTTTGCTGGCTCTAGAAGAACAAATAATCTAATTATTGTCCGGAATAGGCTCTCTTGTTGTGATAACCACTTCTTTGCATGCGCCGTTCGACTCTGGAATATGATGCCGCACAATATAAAAACAATTAGGAGTGTACCGCTTTTTAAAAAAACTTTAACAACCCATTTAAAACAAACATAATAATTTTATTTTTTAAATTAATAAAATTTTTTTTATAAAATATTAGATTTCTAAAATAATAGTTTATATGTAACGGTTTCAATAACGTTATACAACAATAACGGTTTCAATATATATTTAAAAAATTGTATTCGTTTGATAAAATGTTAATTTTTAAGTTAGGTACAAAAACAACGCCTGTGTTAATATATAATATTGTGTTTTTGTGACTAATGCTAGCATTTTAAGTAACTATGTTTACTTTAGCATTAGGAAGAAGTTTAATAAATAATAATAATAATAATCTCATTCTTCTAAATGTTAAGACTAATAATAATAATATAATAGCATTTAATAAATATAAATTTGTATAATTATTATATTTATTAACTCTTTCTCTAGCAAATAAAATTAAAGAACAAATTCAAAAACTTAATACTAATCCATAAGACAATATATCACAACCTAAAAAATATGAAATATTAGATCCATAATTAAAAAAATTAATTATTATTCAAAATAAAAATCTAATTAAAAATAATATTACCTGCACCATTTAATATATATTATTAATAAAACATATCGGTATTAAAAAAATTTTAAAAATACTAATTTAAACGTTATATAATTCAAAAAGATTGAAAATAATCATTTCCATGAGTCCGAATTATTGATACTAAAATTGATAAACCTAAAGCACCTCCACATACTCTAAATGTTAAAAATATTATTTTAAAATAATTTTCATAATCTAACATATTTAAATAAATAAACAATATACAAAATAATATTACAGCAATAAATTCTAGACTTAATAATATTGAAACCAAATGTTTACGATTTGAAACAAAACAAAATAAAGCTATAATAAATATAGGTAAACTTAAACTTAATATAAAATTATAATCATTAGTTTTAATAGTTTAATAAATACATTGGACTTGAAAATTAAATTTAAAATTAATTCTTTTAAAACTTCAAGAGAAAAAAATTTCTTTTCCTTTAATCCCCAAAATGAATATTTTATGTAAACTACCTCTTGATATTCTTCAATTCATTAATTTTAACTTCTTCTATTATTTTTATAAATATATTCGATCCATTAGCTATCATAGGATTAACACTATTAATTCAAACAATTTTAATTTCCTTATTTTCAGTAATATTACCAAAAAGATTTTAATATTCTTATAATTTATTTTTGATTTTCTTAGGAGGTATACTAGTTTTATTTATTTATGTAACTTCGTTAGCTTCTAATGAAATATTTAAATTATCAATCAAAATAAAGATTAATTTCAGTAATTATTTTAAGATTTTTAATAATTACTACAATTTTTACTGACAAAATGTCTTAGATTTTTTTTTTTTCAAATTAAAAATCTTATTTTCTAGAAAATTCTTTATCTTTAAATAAACTATATAATTTCGCCACTAATTTTATGACAATTTTATTAGTAAATTACTTATTAATTACGTTAAATATTATTGTAAAAATTACAAAATTATTTAAAATACCTCTCCGACCTATAAATTAATGAATAGAGATTAACGAACTTCACACCCTTTATTTTAAATTGCCAATAATGCACTAGTTGATTTACCAGCCCCTATTAATATTTCAAGGTGATGAAGTTTTGGATCTTTATTAGGATTATGTTTAATTATAAAAAAATTTTTGCTGGATTATTTTTAGCCATACATTATACAGCAGACATTAATTTAGCATTTTATAGAGTTAATCATATTTGTCGAGATGTAAACTATGGCTGATTATTACATTACATGCCAACGGTGCATAATTTTTCTTTATTTGCATTTATTTACATGTAGGGCGAGGAATATATTATGGTTCATATTAATTATTTTATTAATAGTTTTAGGGCTTATAGATATTGCGAATTTAAATGTACGTTTTAAATTTGAGATCGATATCTTAATGGTTATCTTAATATTGTGGGGGTTATTCAACATTTTTTATTGTGGGGGCGGGGGTGGGCGTGGTAAAAATTTGAAGTAAACTTGATCTGCGTGCAGACAACAGGAGTCTACATTTCAAATTTGGTTGCTCTCGCTCTTCTAGTCTCTGAGATCTAGGAGTTCATACAGACAGACAGACAGACGGACGGACGGACAGACGGACATGGCGATATCGGCTGTTGATGCTGATCAAAAATATATATACTTTATATGGTCGGAAATGATTCCTTCTGCCTGTTACATACATTTGCACGACTTTAGTATACCCTTTTACTCTACGAGTAACAAGTATAAAAATAGAGGAAAGCTAACTTCGACTCGACCGAAGTTTACATACCCTTCTAGCTTGTATAATTGAAATAAATTAAGGAATCAAATGATTTTCGTCGAGCATTCTTAGCTGAGTTATTTCCCAAACTCAGCAATAAGATGGCACCTCTACTTTGACCATTTGTTTGCCAGTTTGTTATATGGCAGCTATGCGATATATTCATCCGATTTTGACCAAACTTCCCAATGCATGGAAACTGATAATATTCACAAGTGGAAGGTATAAAGACGCTACAATTGAGAACAAAAAAGTTTTTCTCACTAGAACTCCTTTTCGACCGATTGTTCCTATGGCAGCTATAGTCTATAGTCATCCGATTTGGATCATTCTTAGCAAAATTGTGTGGTGCCATACAATATTGATCAGTAACAAGATTGGGAGCGATAGCATTAAAAACAACAATTTTTCATACTAAGACTTTTTTCAGACATATCGTTTGTATGGCAGCTATACTATAGCTATAAAGCATAGAAAACTTATAACTACGAGGTTTGAGGAGGTTTGCTTTGAAGACAAAAAAATTTTTCTCATTAACACTACTTTTTCGACCGATCGTTCCTATGGCAGCTATGTGCTATAGTCATCCGATCCGGCCAGTTCCGACAAATAAGCAGCGTATTTGTACCAAAAGGCTTCGTGCAAAGTTTGGTTATGATAGCTTTAAAACTGACGGAGGAGATAGCATAGAAACAGACGGACAGACGCACAGACGGACATGGCTATATCAACTTAGCTACTTTGAGTGGTCGGAGATGCTTCCTTCTATGCGTTACAAACATCTGGACAATTTTAATATACCCTCTACAAGGGTATAACAACATTTTCCACGTACAGCTAGTGAGTCTTTGACGAAGTTACTTGAAACGTTTGATCAACTTCCGTTAAGCACTAAGTTCTAGTACATCTTCAAATTAAATCAAACATTTTGTTGTAGGCAATACCTCACTTTGAACCCATTTCATTGGGGAATATGCCTCCACCCTTGGATAATAAAGATGAAAAAGGCCTTTCGACTGACGTTTTAAATCTCTATCGAATAGCGACAGCTGTATCGGAAGGTTTGTGACCACAAGATCTTGCCAGCATGAAACCGGGTCAAACTGTTCATTCTTCTGGACACACAAAATTTCGATACAACATTGGCTATTCGATAGAGATATAAAACATGTAGACATATTCCCAAATGAAAAGGGTTTAAAATGAGCCTACAACAAAAAGTTTGTTTTCATTTGATCGTGCACTGTAGTCCTTCTCAAAATAAATATTTTGTAAATTGAAATTTTTTTTCAAAAATCCGCAACAGTGGACTTCGCTTTTTATTTCAGACACCACTTAAAAAATGCCTTTCTGGGGCCTGCGTGGAATACGTTGTTCTACTTTGTCCACCAGTTAATGAAACGCTTGCCAGTATCAGATATTTTCAAGATTTACATTTTTGCTTTATTTTTTGACACTTGGTTTGGTTCACAGTGAAATTATGTGGAAATTCAGGGGTTGAAAAGGCTCGGTTCAAAACCAGTCTGCAGCCCTGATTTATTTCATATCTGGATTCAATATAGACAATATAGACTTCATTGCAGCTAAGAAGTGTTTCAAGACGTCATAATTAAAAATATTCTAAATAATCTTTTTTTGGTTTATTGATCACGGGAAGCTTTGGTGCTTCCATTATACAAACATAATACTACTTGACTTCAGGCCGCAATGTTTATGTCTATGGGAACGGATGAAGTTGAGGTACCCGTTGTTTGTCACGGGACCCGGCTTGCTGCAACGCATATTGCCGCAGCTGGACTTGCGCTTGGAGCAAGCTGGCTTGCCTTTCTTGGCGCAAGGCGATAATCGCTTTTCGACGAAGCTACGCTAAAAATCTCCATTTCGTTGCAGCTTAGCTGCTTCCAACATTTAGCGCTCTTCGTGGCGAGGCGTAGCAAGCTCAAACCCGGGTTACGTCTGTCCAATTGTCTCATGAAAAACAAGAAGCCATAATTCTTCCTGTCTCCCCTCTTTGTAGCAACGTCCATTTTTTATCCACTGAATTGGTAACTAGGATTGAAAACGATAGGATTGTGAAAACGCTTTTATGTATATGCCGCATATCAATGGATTCTTCAAATTTGTAAGACTTTCTTTATATACGCACCACGAGAATAATTTGGAAAAATTTACTTAATAAAACCAGGGCTGCAAGCCGGTTTTGAACCGAACCGGTTCGAACCCGGAATTCCGGCTTTTTTTTTACTGTGAACCAAACCGTGAACCGAACCACGGGGACGAAAATAGTTGAACCCGAACCCGTTCCGAACCCAAGCTTTTGGTTCGGTTCAAAAAAAAAATTATTGACATTAAATTTATTTGGGTACGCTTGCATGTACGCCACAACAGAGTCGACAATTAGAAATATAACAATACTGAAAGTCGGTCAAACCCGACTATGAAATACATACTTTGTTCTTACTTCCAGTCAAACATATTAATTTGTAATATACAAATTCAATGTAAATAGCTATGTATGTACAGCGTACAGTGTGCAGTGTATTGAACGTTTTATTTTTTATCTTATACATATGCGCCCGTTTCAATCTAAACCAGGGGTGCCCAGAATGAGCTTACGGGCTCGTGATACAATACAAATGCACAAAATACAACTCAAGCAAGAAGAACTACAAGAAATAGATAGAGAAACCCGATTTTTGTTTGTTTGTGTGAGTGTGTGTGTGTGTGGTCATTGCTGTCTCAGCAACATTGTTGTTGCTTTTTAATTTGCCAGTGACATAGGAGAGAGAGAAGAGAGTCACCTATGATGTTGTTGTTGCAGGTCTGCACGCGCCAACAACAAAACCTTCGTTCGGAAAGAAACAGAGAAGAGCACGCATATGAAACTGTTTTTGTTTTGTATAATGCCGTGTTTGTATATGGCTGCGTTTTTCGTATGCCCGCGCTATTTGTTGTTTTTGTGCACAATTCCAAGCGAGTTAATTTGCGACGCATATTATTATGAGACTGGCGCCAATTGCCGAAAAAAAATCTCAAAGCAAGGGTTTGCCCACCATTGCCCACAAACGATAACTAGCGTTTTGTGTATCGGGCGCTAAGCAAATTTGTGCATGCTTAACCAAAAATATATACATACATACATACAGAAGCGAGTACCGCGCGCCAAAAATTTGCCCAAAGAAGAATTGAAAACGAAAGAGACAAAAACATGTGTATACAAATCAGAAGTGGCACGCGCATTTCATTTTGTTTAAGAAGTTTGACTAAGGAGGTGCTCAGCAATGACATCAAATTTAATATATACGAAATTTACATACAATGTGAGCACTGATAAATCAGAATGTCACGAATGTAAAATCAATGACCGGCCGTCATGCGGCTAATTTGATGCGGCACCTTGAACGAAAACATAAAAGCATTTTTGAACAAATTATTGTGAAAAAAAAAGTTCCTAGTGTGGCAAATCAACACCAATCTATGCTCAATTTCGTGAGTGAAAGACTGAACAAAGTGAAAATCTCCAAAGAAGCTATATCGGATTTTTGTGTAGAGCTTATAACAAAGAATGGTCGGCCTTTGAAGATGCTAGAGGATTCAGGCTTCCGTAAAATCATTGAGCCTTTGTGCAATGCCTTTGAGCCGCCACTTGCTATAAACAGGCAAAACATTAGAGATGTAATTGCATTAAAAGCTCAACGCATAGAAGAAAGCATAATCAATGTTTTGCAGAGTCGGTAAGTTCAGAAAAAATATGTCTGTACATTCATATCTACATTCATGCATACATACATGGCTAGCTAAATATTTGTATGTATGAATTCACTTGCATATATACATATGTATGTACATACCAAAATTGCCAATTCAGCTATTTTTCCCACCAGACATAGCTATTTTGTAAGCTCGAAAACTGGAGCCTGCAATTCCAGCTAATTATTTGACATTGTTTAGCTATTTAACAGTCGATATCTGGTGGGAAAAATATCTAAATTCTCACTGCTGATACATATGTATGTACATATGCCGAAAATCGACGTACATGTTTATGCATTCATGTGTATGTATATATTTTTGCGGGTGTGATGTACTCGTGATATATATGTATGTAGTATTTGAAAGCCAATAAATGAATTGACAATCAACAAAGCATAATATTTTCTGTGTTATTTCAGATTGATATCCATCAAAGCCGATTGTGTTAGTCGTTTAGACCGGTCGATAATTGGCATAAATGTGCAAATTATTTTAGAGGGCGAACTGAAGATCTATACACTAGCAATGAAAGAAGTCCATAACCAGCACACGAGCGCCAATCTCACATCAATTATTATAGTCGACGTCTTACAGTCCTACAATGTATCTATGCGTCAGGTGTACACCTATACAGTTGACAACGGAGCCAACATGGTTCGTGTGGGCGATATAATGGAAAACATTTGCAAAGCTGAACTGGATGATGCTGAGGGTGAATGCAGTTGCGACGCACTCAGTATGGTAGATATGGATTTACAGGATAATCAGATAACTACAACACGTTGCGCAGCGCTTACGCTTAATTTAGTTGCCTTGGATTTCTTTAAAGAATTACATATTGATATGTCCAGAATTAGATTAGTTTGCAAAAAACTACGAACTCCCACATGCCTTAATTTGTTGCTTGCAAGCAATTTAAAGAAACCAATTCTCGACTGTCTACTCTACATTTAAAATGTGCGAACGCCTACTCGATCTCAAAGATTTTTGCCTTGAGCATTCGAGCGATATAAAATCGTTACATTTAAGCCAAGCAGAATGGCAAAAAGTAGATGCCGTTTTTTCAGTACTACGTCCACTGTATGACGCTTCCTTAAAACTTCAGAAATCTGATCTCCTGCCTAGCGACTTTTTTGTTATCTGGTCGATGTTGTCCGACAGAGCCTCAAAATCACCAGGCAGGTTTAATGCCATTTTGTTAAAAATTCTAGAAAGACGTTCCGAATTTGTCATAAAATCTCCACCCATACCAGGCTCTGTGTTTCTAGACCCTCGATTCCAAAGTCTATTAAGTGATTCGCAAAAGCTAGAAGCCAAACAACACATTGGTAATATTTTTCATAGACTTCAAAGCTTAAGCAGTGTTGAGAATCCGAATTTGGCTTTGTCATTATCTATTTCAGAAGATGACGATATAGAAAGTTATCTCCGCAATGTTAACGAACAGCAAAGTGTTTCAAAAAATAAAACGATTAATGACATATTTAGAGCCTTCGATGGCATTGATAGATAACCGTCTAAGTCCAACATTTTAAAGTTTTGGACATCTCATCAATGTAATTAGCTTAAAGCTGTTGCGCTAACTGTCTTGTCAGTGCCATCCACTCAAGTCTCACTTGAAAGAGCTTTTTCCACCTTAAAATTTATTTTGTCTGATCAAAGAAGTAGCATAGACAGTCAACTACTCGAAGACATACTTCTCATAAATTTAAATTAAAGATCAATATTACACTTAAGTAAACAAAAATAAAAAAACTGAATATTTTTTTGTATATTAATAAAATTTATTGTTATTTTAAATATGTTGGGTAAAACGTGTAACGAACCAAGGTTCGAACCAAAACCAGCCCGAAAACCTCGAACCTCAAATTTCCGAACCTTAACAGTTGGTAAATTTTGGTTCGAACCTGCAAACCGGAGGTTCAGATAATTTTTTTGGGTTTGCAGCCCTGAATAAAACAATAAAAAAAATATGTGGTACAATTTGGTCTGAACTTAACTAGCACAAATATGGAACTGACTGAAACTATAAGTTAGGCTAGCCCAAGGTATACTAAACAAGGTAGGCTCTCTCGCTCTCTTTGCCTACTTTTTAAATGTCAGTCTGTAAACAACAGTTGTGAGCGACGCATATCCGCGGACGAATTTTTTGTGTTCTGCTTCTTAGTTTTGTCTGAAACTTTTCGTGTTTTTGCTATGCCAGCAGTATGGCTGCTCTATATACTTGGTAATTTGGAATAATGTTATTTTTAATTGTGGATTCGTCAAATGTAGTAGTTAGTAAATTAAAAAAAACTCGCATATGTACATTCATTTTGCATGCACGTACACATTTCTTTGTTTTGACAGAAGCGAGTGCAGAAATTCATTACTTTCTTGCACCCGCTCTCTTTTTGTACTCATTTTGACATTTATACCTTTGACCGCCTACCTTGTTAAATATACCTTGGGCTAGCCAAATGAGCAAGATTACCAAGTCATGGCATGCTGTTTTCTCACAAACTAAACTAACATAAAACGAGAAAAGAAAGCTAACTTCGTCTGTGCCGAAGGTTTTATACACTTGAAAAAGCTCGCTAAAAAGGTTACAGATTTCGAACAAACTTTGCAGATCAGTTTGAAAACATATTATATAATTTTAATAATGACAGAGTTTAAGAGCGCTAACATTGAAAACAAAAAAGTTTTTCTCACAAAACCCAATTTTCCGAACGAGCGTTTCTATGGCAGCTACAAGAAGTAGTCATCCGATCCGGGCATAAGATATATTATCAGCGTGCATCCAAATCAAGACTCTGTGCAAATTTTCAGCTCGATAGCTTCAAAACTGAATGACTAGTTCGCGTAGAATCAGACAGACAGACGGACAAAGCTCAATTGACCCAGCTCGTCATGCTGATCAAGAATATATATACTTTATGTGGTCGGAAATGATTCCTTCTATGCGTGGCAAACTCCTGGGCAAATTTATAATACACTTTTCAAGTGTATAAAAACACAATAATACTTGATTGAATCAGAATTTGATTATAACTTTGTCAGGGACTTAAATCAAGAAAGTATTAAAAAGATGAGGTGAAATCAATTGTATCGAAGTTTAAGAAAATAAAGGAAAGCTAACTTCGCCTCGACCGAAGCTTATATACCCTTGTAGCTTGTATAATTGAAATAAATTAAGGTTTTAAATGTTTTTCGTCGAACATTCTTAGCTGAGTTATTTCCCAAACTCAGCAATAGGATGGCACCTCTACTTTGAGCATTTGTTTGCCAGTTTGTTATATGACAGATATACGATATATTCATTTGATTTGGACCAAACTCCCCAAAATCGTGTGGAAACTATTATTCACAAGTGGAAGGTACAAAGACGCTACCATTGAGAATAAAAAAGTTTTTCTCACTAGAACTACTTTTCGACCGATAGTTCCTATGTCCATTATCATCCGATTTTTATCATACTTAGCAAAATTGTGTGGTAGAATATAGTATTGATCAGTAACAAGTTTGGGAGCGATAGCATTAAAAACAAAATAGTTTTTCATACTAAGACATTTTTTCAGACATATCTTTTGTATGGCAGCTATACTATATAGTTGGCCGAGAGATGCTTTCTTCTATGCGTTACAAACATCTGGACAATTTTAATATACTCTCTACAATGGTATAAAAATCAAGCCCCAAATCCAATAACAAAGTATGTAAAAAATCTTCTTTTCCAATTAAGCAACAAAAAAACAAAAATTTTTAAAGTGAGTATACATTTTGTTATGCAACGCAACATCAACAAAAGCAACATTTTGACAAGCTCACAGCAACAAGATCACTTCGCTCAAAAAAACAACCCCCAAATGCTTAACAAAAACAACAAAAAACTAGAGCGTAAGTTAAAGTCGGCTCTAACCGACTTCGATATACCCGTTACTAATGGAAACAAATGTTTAATAGCCTTCCTGTGTGCCTGATGTGGCCAGGTCCGCCGAAACGTATGCAACATTTTTTTAACTCGGCTATTTATCATCCGATCTTGATGAAAATTTCAGGGCTTATAGATGTTGCGAGTATAAATCTAAGATTTAAATCGATTAGATATCGATTAGATCGATATCTCAAAAACTGTGGGAGTTTTTCAACATTTTTTATTTTGGGGGCGTGGGTGGGCGTGGCAAACATTTGAAATAAACTTGATCTGCGTGCAGACAATAGGAGTCTACATTTCAAAATTGGTTGCTTCTCTTCTAGTCTCTGAGATCTAGGTGTTCATACAGACAGACGGACAGACGGACGGACGGACAGACGGACAGACGGACATGGCTATATAGACTCGGCTGTTGATGCTGATCAAGAATATATATACTTTATATGGTCGGAAATGATTCCTTCTGCCTGTTACATACATTTGCACGACTTTAGTATACCCTTTTGCTCTACGAGTAACGGGTATAAAAAGAGAGCGTAAGTTAAAGTCGGCTCTTACCGACTTCGATATACCCGTTACTCATGGAAACAAATGTTGAATAGCCTTCCTGTGTGCCTGAGGTGCGACAGCCGAAAAGTATGCAACATTTTTTTAACTCGGCTATTTTTCACCCGATCTTAATGAAAATTTTAGGGCTTATAGATATTGCGAATATAAATGTACGTTTTAAATTTGAGATCGATATCTTAATGATTATCTTAATATTGTGGGAGTTATTCAACATTTTTTTTTTATTGTGGGGGCGGGGGTGGGCGTGGCAAAAATTAGAAATAAACTTGATTTGCGTGCAGACAATAGGAGTCTACATTTCAAATTTGGTTGCTCTAGCTCTTCTAGTCTCTGAGATCTGGGTGTTCATACAGACGGACTGACAGACGGTCAGACGGACATGGCTATATCGACTCGGAGCTTGGTGATTCATTTCGCCGCTGAAAGCTTCCCACTTCTGGATAGCGTATTTATTATTTATGTTAGAGTAGGTTTAAATAACATTTTTCATATGGTGTGTAGGTTCTTTATTTATAATTATGTTCAATATATTAGATATGTAATTGGTTTGTTTTGATATGGGTACTGTCAATCAAATGAAAACACTCATGTCGAACGAACAAGCAATGATTAGAGTTCTCGGTAACTAAAACGCTGGTCTTAAAATTAGTCATATTAATGCACAGAGCTTAGCAAAGAAAATAGATGAATGTTGAAAATAGATGAAATAGATATGTGTTTCTGAAACTTGGTTTATGTCTAGTATGAGTGATTCCCTTGTTGTATGTGATGGATATGACCTGTTTCGTTCTGATCGTGAAGGACATGGAGGGGGTGTAGCAATTTACATGAATAAGAAACTAAGGGCTAAGTTAATTTGTAAGCAACCGGTCGGCAGTCCAATTGAATATCTCTTATCCCTCGTTGGCTGCTTATATAGACCGCATCGTAATACCGAATATAGCGAATTAATTAGCCTTATTTCAGAATTAAGCTTGCAATACACTGACATAACATCACCTTTCTGATGACATGTCATCCCTAGGAATGGAATTAGTTAACTCCACCCAAGCAACACACTTCACTTACACCTCTAACACCTTGCTAGATGTATTTTTTGTTAATACTCCTAAAAATGTTATCCTCTATGACCAAGTTTCAGCGCCGGTATTTTCAAGACATGACTTAATATTTATGACATACGACTTAGCTTTATATATTGACCAAACTGAAAATACAATAGTTTACAGGGACTTTAAAAATATAGATTTTGACTCTTTAAATACTGAATTTAATTTATGTGACTGGAACGACATTTACTCCTTGCCCACCGTAAATTCACAAGTTGAAAAATTGCAATCGAATCTAACGAACCTGTACGAAAAAACTGTTCCGATGCAGAGAAAGGTAATAAAGCCAAGTCAACCACCCTGGATTGACAAGTCAATTGAATCTGCGATACAAAAAAGAAACCAGGCCCATCTTAAATGTAGAAGATATCGTACCGAATTAACCAACGTGCAATACAAATCATCGAGAACGTACTGCTTGTACTATAATTGCGTCGGCCAAGCGTAAATATTACTGCTCCAAATTTCATGAAGCTATTACAACCGATCAGACGTGGTCTGAAATAAAAAAAACTGGGCAGAGGAAGCAAAGAAAAGTACGTGCAATAAACTTGACATTGATTTAAATAATCTGAATAAATTTTTGTGAAGGTCTGTGTACGTGATGATTTCTTAAAATAGTGTTATCTTAGATCCTGTCACTAATAACATACATTTTTAATACAGCTTTCACTCATTCAACTTTCCCAGAAATGTGGAAAATCCCGAAAATAGTTCCCGTCCCAAAATCAAAAAATGAGTACCGACCTATTGCTATTGTTCCTAATTTATCAAAGGTATTTGAACAACTCATGGCAAACCAAATAAAACGTTTTCTTGTTGCAAATGATTTGCTGTGATTTGCCATATGTAAGCTGACGATATCCAAATGTATGATAGTTGTCCGTTAAAACGAATTAGTGAAAGTATAAATGTATGCAATAATGAGCTTCTTGCTATAATCAAATGGGCGGAAGAAAATGGACTGGGCCTTAATCCGCTAAAATCGAAATGTTTAGTAATATATAAGAAAAAACTTAATACTGATCACTTCCCAAAGCTAAAAATAAACACAAGTGAAATTGAGTATGTAGACAATGCTGTCAACCTTGGCTTTACTTTAAGTGCTACACTTGCATGGCGTAATCATGTCACTCGAGCAGTTGGAAAAACATATGTGTTCACACTTGAACATGATATTCAACTCGGCCCACACGTGGTGTAAATCTCATATTTAACTATTTAGCCTATGTCGCCTATGTCATAAACATGCCACCTTTTGTAATAGCATTAAGTATTAATAGCGGCAGTGCAAGGATCAGCCCAGCAGATACACCACTTGAAAAGGATCAACCATGGGAACCACTTGAAAAGGTCATCCGGTTCCCACCACTTAATATGCATCGTGTGAGGCAATGTGTATTCTTCACACGAATGCATTTTTATATTTATACACACGCAGCTATCTTACAACTAATGGCTTAGATAAGTTTAGAAGTTAAGGGATACGAAATTCTTAATAAAAGGTAGCTCGCTCACACTGCGCAAGTTAGTACAAATAAAATCTTACAACCGTGCTCAACTAAAAGTGTACTTTTATATACAATATGGAAAGCTAAGGCATCTTAATTTAACGAAGCTCTGCCTACCCCAACATATTAGACTTTTAATTGCAAAATCTTACTTGATGCCTCCTTTATTTTATGGAAGTGTGACGCCATTAGTTTTAACAAAATCAATGTTTAATTTAATAATATTGCTAGGTATGTCTATAACATAAGACCACGAAATCATATTACGGAACATGCAAGCAAACTTTTTAATCACAGTTTAAAATCGTATGTAATTCTCAGGGCTCTGATTATGCTGCATAAAATTATATATACGAAAAAAGCCTCTTACCTTAACTCTATGCTAAGCTATAGTGCATCAATGAGGACTAATAATATTATTTGCATAAAGACCAAGCTTGCTAGTTCTGATGCGCAATTCTTTATTCATGCCGTTCGTCTTTGGAACCAGCTACCACATAACTTAAAGACAGTTACAAGCGCATCGCCATTTAAAGCACAACTAACTAGTCTCCTACACACCATTTTAAAAACACAGCAAAACAATATATATACATATATATGAATTATAGCTTTTAAGTTAATCTTTATTTAAAACAAAGTCAATTCCAATTCTAATTAAACTCTTATTCTATTATCTTTTTATTTGTAACTTTGTTCAATCAGTCACCTATCCCGTCGAATCACATTGCACGCAGACGGCTCGGCAACTAAATGTTACGGAACTCACGTTGGTGAAGCACCCGACAAATTTTTCAGATCTTACATTGTACGCAGCCTGCCAGACGATCGTTCATACTTATGAAAGGACGTCGCGCAGCTATATTTTGGATTCCACAACGTGTGGCACACGAATGTCTCTACTCGGGGTAAAATACACAGTACTATTGATTCTGCAGCCTCAATCAAGGTTACCATCGACGCAACTACGCAAATCTGTTCTCGGCGCACATGCTCAGTACTACGGATTTATCAGTTTCCATACTCATCGGAAACGGTTCGTCGACTCAACAACGAAACACACATCACAGTGAGAATCATACACAAGGTTTCCTACACATTGGGACTCGTGCAAATCCTGTAGATGCTCACCCTGGACATACATACATCCCAGCTATACTCAAAACCAGGGCTGCAAACCGGTTTTGAACCGAACCGGTTCGAACCCGGAATTCCGGCTTTTTTTTTACTGTAAACCAAACTTTGAACCGAACCACGCCCCAACCCAAGCCCAAATTAAAATTTATTTGGGTACCCTTGCATGTGCGTAACAACACAGTCGACAACTAGAAGTATAACAATACAGAGAGTCGGTCAAACCCGTTATGAATTACTTTGCTCCAGAGAAGTGCAGCGAGCTTACACATGTATGATCAATCACCCATGCTTCATATGCGGTACGAGTAAACTTAAAGCTCTAAGCTCGTTGACCATTTTCGTGTAGCATACACAAAACAAAAAATTCATAAGTGATCGGGTATTGGCGAGTCATTGTATTGGCGAGCTCGAGTATTGCATAGTACAAATACCCGAGATGACTCGTACCTTCGGCTACAAGTCACTGCAAGTACTTGTTGCCGAAATCAATGATCTGCTGCAGGCTGCTATAAGCAAATCTCGTTTACCCTTGCTACAAATGCGATACGAGTAACACACTCGGCGCGAACAGCACGCCAAAAACAACAACATGTGAGAACAAAAGAGATAGCACGATATCGTTTGTATATTTTGCATTTGCGCACGGTTCCCTCTCTCCTTCTTCTGGTAAAGAATGTTTTTAGAACTTGTGACTCCTTTATTTTTTTACAGCAACTGTGGCTGGTTAAATTAGACGTTTGATTTCCAAAGGCCTTTAACACCTTGCAGCAAGTGCGACAGTAAACGAAACCTGCCACTACAGTTTCGTCTGGTCTTCGAATTTCACACACCAAATTACACTCAAAACTTTTTCCTTTCCGTCGGCCAGACAAGGTGTAATTGCCATTTGCAATTTGCCCAGAAATAAATTCTACATTTTCTGCCATTATGCCACGAAGAGAATCCAAATTGCAATAACTTTTTAATTTCTGTCATTCACCGCTGCTCAGCTACTGCGTAATAAGTGTGACGCAGTTGCATTTGCACATCATTTTAGCCGAAGCTCGCCGTCAACAAACCGAGTCGGCGTTCGTGTGTAAGAATGTTGCTCGCTTGGGGCTTGTTGTCAACAAGCCGAGTAGGCTTGGTGATTTTATGTTTAAAGCGCGAGTCACTAAAAGTACTCGTCAGTGGCGGCATGATATCCGCTGGCATCCGTTCAGCCGCGAGCTTTGACAAGCTTGTAGAAATTATTACACGAGTGAAAAAAAAAAGCTTACCCGTTCTGACTTAATGTGCTTTCGATCAGTTCTTGTGTGTCACACCAAAGTGGCGTGCACAAACAAGCCGAGTAAATGCGCGAGTGTACACGAAAATTAAGTACTCGTTGTAGGTCTCTGCTTTGCTCCTGCGAAAGTGAATATATGTATGTATACTCTTCATAGGAAAACAAGTAAGAGCGCTGTAGTCGAGTTTCCCCGACTACAAAATACCCTGTTCAATTGAGACACACATACAAACACACTCACATACACAAACGCATACACACATACGAGCGCACACAAACACACACACGCGCGCTCAGACGCGGCCTGCGCAGGCAGCGCTGCCTGCATGGAGTGGCCGCCCCCCACCCCCCGCTCCCATAAGCAAAATTGTTTAATAACTTTGGTGTTTTTGCTCGGATCTTATTTTTCTTTTGAGAGTAGTTAGATATATGGCCTAGGATAATATATATTAAGCCACGAGGTTCTAACTTTAAAATTGTGGCTTTGACAGTATTTTGCGGTTTAAGGGGAGAGCCCCCCCTATATTTTCAAAATCTGAAACAAACTTGATCTGGGTACGGTATACACCTATGTGCATGCCAAAATTTGTGTCTCTATCTCTTATAGTCTCTGAGATCGACGCGTTCATACAGACAGACGGACAGACAGATACATTTGCACAAATCCAAAATATTCTTTGTACCTTTGGTGCAGAATATAAACAGCGACTAAATCAGAGACAACTGGCACAATATCTTCGATTTGTTATTTTCTCCTTTCGCACTCCCAATGAGTACTAGCATACATACATATATAAATGAATGTATGTACATACATTAGATTGGACCTCCTGAATATGAAATTTTTAAGGTTATGGCCTCTCCCCACTATCTGATGCTTTTTATACCCTGTTCCCATTAAAAATGGGAAAAGGGGATCATGAAGTTGTGCAAATGTATGTAACAGCCAGAAGGAAGCTTCTCCGACCCCATAAAGTATATATATTCTTGATCAGCATCAACAGCCGAGTCGATATAGCCATGTCCGACTGTCCGTCTGTCTGTCTGTCTATCTGTCTGAACGCGTCGATCTCAGAGACTAGAAGAGCTAGAAACACAAATTTTGGCATGCACATAGGTGTATGCCGTACCCAGATCAAGTTTGTTTCAGATTTTGAATATATCCCCCCCTCCCCCCTTAAACCGCAAAAAACTGTCACAGCCACAATTTAAAAGTTACAACCTGGTGGCTTAATATATACTATCCTAGGCCCTATATCTAACTACTAAAGGGGATCATGAAGTTGTGCAAATGTATGTAACAGCCACAAGGAAGCTTCTCCGACCCTATAAAGCATATAGATTCTTGATCAGCATCAACAGCCGAATCGATATAGCCATGTCCGTCTGTCCGTCTGTCTGTCTGTCTGTATGAACGCGTCGATCTCAGAGACCATAAGAGATAGAGACACAAATTTAGGCATGCACATACATAGGTGTATACC
>JBAMBO010004500.1:0-27362 GCA_037044535.1 Lordiphosa magnipectinata
TATATATATATCTGCCATACAAAAGTTATGTCTGAAAAAAGTCTTAGTAGGAAAAACTTTCGCTCCCAAACTTGTTACTGATTAATATTTTATGCAACCACACAATTATGCCAAGATTGATCCAAATCGGATGACTATGGACTATAGCTGCCATAGGAACGATCGGTGAAAAAAGTCTTTATACTTTCCAGTTATGAATATTATCGGTTTCCACACAGTTTTGGTAAGTTTGGTCCAAATCTTTAGCTACTTTAGCTACTAGGTTTGATATGTGTAACTAACTTTATTGAACATAACTTAAGCTAACAATTATTGTTCGATTGTAAAGCGCGATGCGGCCGCCAGCCGCCTTGGCGGGAGCCCAGCCAGAAACTGAGCGCCAGGGATGGCGCGTGTGTTGTCGTTCTGCTACCGCGTTAGGGATGGTGCACGATGAATAGTGTGACCAGAGGTGGCCAGGGCTGCCACAAATCTGAACCAAGTGGCGCCATCTATTGCTAAGATTGGGAAATAACTCAAAATCGGATGAATATATCGTACAGCTGCCATATAAAAAAACTGGCAAACAAATGTTCAAAGAATAACTCAGCTAAGAATGTTCTACGAAAATAGTTTAAAACCTTTATTTATATAAATTATACAAGCTTCCGGGGTATATTAACTTCGGTCGAGCCAAAGTTAGCTTTCCTCTATTTTTTATACTCTGTACCGAAGGTACATAGAGTATATTAAGTTTGTGCAAAAGTATATAACAGGGAGAAGGAATCGTTTCCGACCCTATAAAGTATATATATTCTTGATCAGCATCAACAGCCGATTCGATATAGTCATGTCCGTCTGTCCGTCCGTCCGTCCGTCCGTATGAACGAAGAGATCTCAGAGATGGTAAGAGCCCCCGCAATTTGGAAAATACGTGTATCTTCCACAGTTTCGATGATAGATGGTTCGTACCTTTTAGAGATATCTAGTAATCAAAATTATAAATCGATTTGCTGAAGGAATGATAAAGATCGGATGAACGATACTCAAGCTATGAGCAAAAAACGGCCAGTTAACACCCCCCACCCCACCCATAACAACAGCGTTCCGTTCAACAGAAGCAATCTTAGTGAGAGAGAGAAGGAGAGAGACTTAGAGAGCGCACCACGTTGTGCGTTGTGTGCTATCTGGCCGTTTGACTCGTGACCAAATGCGAGCTGCGACATTAAGGGTGCAGAGTAGAGGTGGGCTCGGGCCGGGCTTTTTTTCGTGGCCCGCGGGCTTACACAGGCCCGGAGCGGGCCCGGGCCTTAAAATTAAGATTCGTGCGGGCTTCGTGCGGGCCCGGGCCTTAGCAAATAGGCCCGGCCCGTAAAAGCCCGAAATAGGCCCGAAAACAATTTTGATTTGTTCGCGCGATTTTGTTTGCTGCCGAAGCTGTAAGCATGTGCTGGTGTATAATTCAAAACAAGGCACGGGCACCCTCAGCCGCCATAAGTGCATGTCTCAACAAGACGCGCTTAAGTCACAGCCCAAATTGGACATGTTTGCCAAAAAAGTTGTTTCGACGCGATTTCGGGATTCGTTAGCTCGAAAGTAGCTAGCCTTAGTTGCAAAAGACTTGCACTCTTTCAATATTACCGAAGGTAAGTTCTATTCCCATTGCACGTGTTTATTGATTGACTCTTTTTTTTTGTGAATTGGTAGGTAGCGGCTTCCGTGAATATAGCCAAGCGCTTCTCGACATAGGAGCAGAATTTGGAAGTCAGTGTTTTGATGATTTGGTTATATCCCGTAAAGTGTTAAGCACTACCATCATGGAGAAAGAGTACGAAATGTTGAAGACTCAACTTATCATAAGTTTAAAAGACCAACAACTGGCATACACGACCGACATGTGGAGTGACGACTACACGCAGCGAAATTTTATATCGCTGACTGCTCACTATGTGGATGATAGCTTCCGACTGAGCGTCGCTCTTTTAGGTACTAATATAAATCAATTTTTATAATATATTTGTGTGTACGATTACATATAATGTATTTGTTCATACATACAGATTTATTTATTAATGTTTATGAAGCATTTAACTTACTTGTGTATCTTTTACAGGCATCAGGGAGTTCTTGGACGAGAAGAAAACTGGAGAAAATATTCTCAAAAATGTTCAGGACATTTTGCAGGATTTCAACACACTTAAAACTATCGATCGAGCTGTCTTCGTTACGGACAATGGTGCAAACGTCGTTGCGGCATTTAAGAGCTTCAAGCGCCTATCTTGTGCTTGTCACAATCTGAACCTTGTCATGGATGACGTCATTGAGAAAAATCCTCTTGCGGAAGTGAAGGCTTTAATAGATTGCTGCAAATCATTAGTCAAATATTTTAAACATTCTCAGCTTTACAGTAAGCTCTCAAAAATGCTGAAACAGCAAGTTAAAACACGCTGGAACTCTACATTTTTTATGCTCTTGAGTATATTTGATGCAAAAGAGGAAATAAAAACTCTTTTACTTAAAAAAGATGAGCTACAGCGAATTAGTTATTTCGATTTTTCATTACTTGAAAACATTTTATGCTTCTTAAAACCTTTTAAGGACTGCTCTGAAGCACTTAGCTCTGACAAGGAACCAACAATGCAAATATTTGCATTGTGGTCAGAAAAATTATGTAAACTTTGCAGAACTAGCACACTTGATTCCCAAATAATAACTGAGTTTAAAACAATGACCCTAAGCGCATTAGAAAAAAGGTTTCTTCCGGCAATCGATCATTTGGTTGGGCTTTTCTTGAATCCTCCTTATAGAGAGATGAATTTCCTCTCAGAGGAAAAAAGAGATAGTGTGTTAGCTACGGTAAAAGCAATGCTCTACGAATTTATAGGGGATCATGAATATAGTAGCTTTGATGACATAACTAATAGCATAAGCCCAAATAATTCCGAAAATGGAACGTTTGGTGAATTTTTAGACTTAAGTTATATAAAAAAACGAAAAGTTGAGAAAAACGCTATCGACATAGAGCTTGAAAAAAAAAACACATATTTTAGAATTCTGGAAAGATGCAAGGGACTTAAAATACCTTCCCAAATTAGCTCGGACCATTCTGGCTATTCCCGCCAGTTCGTCTACTAGCGAAAGGCTTTTTTCAACATCGGGCCATGTTTTAAATGAAAAACGCACTAGGCTAAAAAGCACAAATTTAGAAAAAATTTTATTTTTAAATAAAAATATGACAGAGTTAGTTTTTTATTAAATACATAACAATATTTAAGTATGTGTACCTTAATAAATATGTACTTATATATATCTATAAATTGCATGTCTTTTAAATTTCCTTATATGTGTAAATAAGTTTCGTGCCGGGCCGGGCCGGGCCCGGGCCTTGGTGAAAAAGTTTCGTGTTGGGCCGGGCCGGGCCTCTCAAAAAAGAGTTCGTGTTCGTGCGGGCCCGCGCCCACCTCTAGTGCAGAGTATGTTATAGTCGGGCTTGACCGACTTTCTTTCTTGTTATGTAAGCGTTCTTAAACTCTGGCATTTCCATAACAGCATTTGCAAGGGTATAAAAACTTGTGCCCAGATGAAGTTAGCTTGACTTTCTTGTTTGAAGCTACTTGGAAAAAATTCCGCCCAAAAACTTCCTGTCCTACTCTGTACTTTATATTACGACTTAGTAAATTGTTCTGCTTTTTATTTTGTTTATAAGCCTTGGAGATATAAGCTCGTATTTCCTCCCTCAACAACTTTATATGATCGTCTCTGTAAAGCGGGCTTACAAAATTCATCCAGCATGTTTAGTCTTCGGAGTAGGTCGTAGTGCGTGCAATGTAGACATATCATACCCGAAGAGGGCGTAATAGGGGGAAATTTGAGTACTCTGATGCACACCATTCCTTAGGGCGCAACTAATGGTCTGGATGTGCTCATCCCATTCTCGCTGGTCTTCATCAAATCGCACCGCAGATATAATTGAACGGTTAACTCGATCGGAAGCATTTCACTGCGGTGAATGCAGCGCCGTGTACATATGCCTTACGCCAAATGATGTAAGCCAACAGTTGAAGGTATTAGACTTAATTTATGATCCGTTGTCACTAATAAGTATCTCTGGCACTCCAAAAGTGAAAAAATGTGGTCCTGAAGAAAATTCTGTATGACATCCGTTGTGAACTGTTTCACAAACCAATAAAACCAATGCAATTTAGATAAATGGTCTAAGACTATAAGCAATGCCATGTTTCCTTGTTTGCTCCTTGGAAAAGGACTAATCGAAATTAATTGGAGGTTTTAATGAAAAATTAGGTGCTTTGGTCGATTTACAGACTTGACAGTCACGAATATAGCCTCGGACCGGAATCACCATTCCGGGCCAGTAAATATTCCTACTTATCAACTTCTTTCCCATACCACCGTGTGCTGAAACTACACTATCGTGTGCTCGCTTAACAACGTTTTCAGTAAGCCCTTGTGGTATCCGCAATTTCCAAATGTTATGTCTTGGGGGCTCAGTTCCATCACTGTGTTGTTTCCAAATGTAAACAAACTCTTCGACTATAGGAATATCGGGATAGTGAGATTGGCTCGACACTATTTTACCCTTGAGCTGTCTAAAATCATCTTCTACGAAGAATGGAGAGTTAAGATCAACTTCCGGACTGACTTCTTCTAAAGCACCATGAAATACAGTACTCAAATTTAAGCCTGAGAAGCAGAGATTAAAACCGTAGCCGAATCCGTAACTTTTAACCTCTAAAAACACTTAACGTAACACGTAACGGCAACCGAAAAAAATTGTTTTCTTATAACCGTAACCCTATAACCTTTATTGGGAAGCATTGAATTAAAATTACAGATCAGGGCTTATCAAAAGATCAAAAGATGTGTGGTCCGCCAAGGCCGCCACAGAAATGTGGTTCGCAGTTCAATGGCAGTAAAAGTGATTCTGCAAAGGTGGGCGAAACAAGTAAGAAATGGTTTAAGTGCGGAGAAGGGTCACATTTTAAAAGAGATTGCCCGAAAAATGAATTCAAATGTTTCAGATGCAATCAACCAGGACATAGAGCAGCCCAGTGCAAAGCCGAAGTGGAAGTAACAAAAGAAAAGACAGCAAATACGGTAAAGAAAGATATAGGAACAAATCCGACAACGTTTACTTCTTCCGGATTAGAGCTGAAAACGGTCGTCCATTCAAGAATAAGTTTCCAAGGACTTGTTGACACAGGAGCAGACTTGTGTTTGTTGCGTCGCAAAGTTTTCCTAAAGTTAGATGTTGACCAGTTGATAGGAAAGCAAAAATGTTTAACAGGAATCGGTGAGAGTCAAATCGTTACATTTGGTGGTATAACTATTCCTGTGCAGATCGATGGTATCGAAATGAATATCGAATTTCATGTCATAGCAGATGAGGACATGGACTTTGATGCGATATTAGGCAGAACAATTCTTGAAAACGTCGACATGAGAGTGACAAAAGGTGGGACCGAGTTTGTAGGCAGAACAGGGAGCAAAGATTGCCAAGAAGTGATAGGTTCATGCTATGGAAGTTTGTGTATGCTGAGCTCAGAACAGCGTGAAGATAATGTGGACACAGTTTTGTCACATTTGTCTAGTTCACAGGCGAGTGAAGTAGAATGTATGATTGTTGATTATACACCGAAGAGAAATGTCAAGTCACCTGTAGAAATGAAAATAGTTGTGACGGATGATATACCAGTTTATCAGGAGAAAACTAAGATTATTTTCCAGTACCCAACGACAAAAAGGCAGTGCAACGTTTTCTTGGGCTAACTTCGTATTTCAGAAAGTTTATTGAGGGATATGCAGTAATTGCCAAACCATTGTCAGATATTTGAGTTTAAGGATTTACAGCAGATAGCGCTCGAGCAGTTGAAGGCTGCATTGACGAGTAAGCCAGTTCTTAGGTTGTACAATCCGAAATTGATGACTGAGATTCACACAGATGCATCTGTTTGGATTTGGAGCTGTATTGCTACAAAGCATAGCTCGCAAATGACAGTTTATCGTTTTTTCTTATATGCTCTGCTTCGTAACATAACCGAAAAGATTGTGCTTACACGATCTCTCTCTGAGCGGCTCTCTTTTTTTTGTTTCGAAGCGGTTTTCGCTCAAGCGCTTTGCATTGACTAATTCATGTGACGCTCTCAAATGAGTGTCGCGTGAAGAGTAATACGATTTTCGCACACACAAATACTCTCACCAAAAGACAGTTTGACTAAAAAACTCAACAGAAATGATCTTTGCCTTCGTGTGCATGTAAATACATACATACATATAAATGTACATGAGCATGAAAATAATAAAAAAGACGAGAGCGTAAGTTAAAGTCGGCTCTAACCGACTTCGATATACCCGTTACTCATGGAAACAAATGTTTAATAGCCTTCCTGTATGCCTGAGGTGGGTCAGCCGAAAAGGATGCAACACTTTTTAATTCGGCTTTTTATTATCCGCCAGATATTAATAGACATTTGTCAATTACTAAATCCAACATAAATGACTCCAAATTCATCACGATAAACAGATCAGACAACAAAACTTTTGAAAACGTATCACCTTTCCTATTAAAAACGAGAGCGTAAGTTAAAGTCGGCTCTAACCGACTTCGATATACCCGTTACTCATGGAAACAAATGTTTATTATCCTTCCTGTATGCCTGAGGTGGGTCAGCCGAAAAGTATGCAATATTTTTTAACTCGGCTATTTATTATCCGCCAGATATTAATAGACATTTGTCAATTACTAAATGCAACATAAATGACTCCAAATTCATCACGATAAACAGATCAGACAACAAATCTTTTGAAAACGTCATCAAGCCCGACTATTACATACTCTGCACCCTTAATGTCGCAGCTCGAATTTGTTCACGAGTCAAACGGCCAGTTAACACACAACGCACAACGCAGTGCGCTCTCTAAGTCTCTCTCTCTCTCTCTCTCTCTCTCTCTCTCTCTCTCTCTCTCTCTCTCTCTCTCTCTCTCTCACTAAGATTGCTGCTGAACGCAATGCTTAGGTTATGGGTGGGGTGGGTGGTGTGTGTTAACTGACCGTTTTTTGCTCATAACTTGAGTATCGTTCATCCGATCTTTATCATTCCTTCAGCAAATCAATAAACAATTTTGAGTACCAGATATCTCTAGAAAGTACGAACCATCTATCATCAAAACTGTAGGAGATATGACGTTTTTTCCAAATTGCGGGGGCGTGAGGGGGCGTGGCAAAAATTGAAAATAAACTTGATCTGCGTGCAGACAATAGGAGTCTACATTTCAAATTTGGTTGCTCTAGCTCTTCTAGTCTCTGAGATCTAGGTGTTCATACACGACAGACGGACGGACGGACGGACGGACAGACGGACAGACGGACAGACGGACAGACGGACATGGCTATATCGAATCGGCTGTTGATGCTGACCAAGAATATATATACTTTATATGGTCGGAAATGATTCCTTCTGGCTGTTACATACATTTGCACGACTTTAGTATACCCTTTTACTCTACGAGTAACGGGTATAACAAGAAAGGAAGTCGGTCAAGCCCGAATATTACATACTCTGCACCCTTAATGTCGCAGCTCGAATTTGGTTACGAGTCAAACGGCCAAATAACACACAACGCACAACGCAGTGCGCTCTCTAAGTCTCTCTCTCTCTCTCTCTCACTAAGATTGCTGCTGAACGCAATGCTTAGGTTATGGGTGGGGTGGGTGGTGAATGTTAACTGACCGTTTTTTGCTCATAACTTGAGTATCGGTCATCCGATCTTTATCATTCTTCAGCAAATCGATAAATAATTTTGAGTACTCGATATCTCTAGAAAGTACGAACCATCTATCTTCAAAACTGTAGGAGATATGACGTTTTTTCCAAATTGCGGGGGCGTGAGGGGGCGTGGCAAAAATTGAAAATAAACTTGATCTGCGTGCAGACAATAGGAGTCTACATTTCAAATTTGGTTGCTCTAGCTCTTCTAGTCTCTGAGATCTAGGTGTTTATACAGACAGACGGACGGACGGACAGACGGACAGACGGACATGGCTATATCGAATCGGCTGTTGATGCTGATCAAGAATATATATACTTTATATGGTCGGAAACGATTCCTTCTGGCTGTTACATACATTTGCACGACTTTAGTATACCCTTTTACTCTACGAGTAACGGGTATAACAATGCAATCGGCTGTTAAAAAAAAATTGTCAAAAAAAATATTTTGTTTTTTAAGGAACAATGTTTATTTTTATTTTGTTTTCAATAATATATATATATTTTTTTTAAATGGAGTTTAGTTTAACAACTAATAACGCGTAAAGATTTTCTGCAGATATTGAGCTTCGTCTTTCACTTAAAATAAAATGAAGGGCAGAAAAAGCTCGCTCTACAGATACCTGAGTTGCCGGTGTTGCTAGAACAACCTGCGCGAGTGCACTCAAATGTGGCAACTTAAGACTGAGATCATTAAAGAACTCCAAAATATTGGCGTTTAATGGTAAACGACCATATATTGCGTCAAAACTTTCAATGTCAGCATAAATTTTTATAAGTTTTGCAGATACATTATCTTCTTTGATATCTGTCACTGTCTGGACATCATCCGACATATGCCGACAAGAGCGTCTTCTCTTCAGCCGAGGATGCAATCGAAAAAGTTGAAGATAATGATAAGTCCATATCTTCAGAAGCAGTAGTTTCAAGCGCTGGAACATTTTGTGCTGCCTGTAATATTAGAGCGATAATAATTTTAACATCTTTCTTTGATTTTAGTTTTGTATTAGTTTTTCACAAAGACAATTTTAACTGTTAATATAAGTAACTACTAAAATGAAACATAAATGACACAGGACAACTATTTTAACCATTTTGCCACTTACATTCTTTAACTCGAATAACCTATATGCAATTTTTTTTAAATTTAGCTTTGCCAGCCGTTTTTGATCATTACTCAATATGCAATTAACTCTTGGGTCCATGAAACTCGCAGCTAACAATGCTTCATTTTCTAAAAGTTTTATCTCTCTTATCTTAATCTGGGCCAATAGTTTCTTTTTTATGAAATTTTGACTATTATCGCATGCCAATTTAAGTTCCATCCAAATAATGAAAAACTCACTAAAAACTAGATTTTTATCTTGTAACTTTAGAGTAGCTTCATATGTTTCCTTAAAGGCGTCAATATAAGACTCCATCCAGTCCCAATCAGCATCAACATAAAAATAAGACTGGGTAGTCAGAAACTCCTTTAAATCCACCAATTTTGTCATCATCAAATAAGTTGAATTCCATCTTGTTATGACGTCAAGCGATGGTATAGTTTTTTTGTGTTCGATTAATAAACGTCTGTACAGATAACATATATACAAAGATGTATTTAATATATTTATGAAACAACTAAACATTACTTACCAATTAGTTTCTGTGCGCAGCATTTTGCATAATGTGCGACAAGAAGAAATTTTATCGTTAATCTCGTTCACCTTATGTACATCAATTACACACAATTGCAACGTGTGTGCTGCACATCTCACTAGGTGAATATTGGCCAAATCAATGGTGTCTAGTTCATCCATAACAGTTTCACCATGCGTATCATCGTTAAAAAGAGATTCCTCTGTAGCATCGTTTAAAAGTTGAACTGCTTTTATCATATTTCTTCCGTTGTCAGATGTTATGCTGTATGCATAAATGTAATATTATTTTAAAACATACATATATTTTCTGTAATTCAAATTTTACCTGAAAATTTGTTCCACTTTTATTTCATAATCCTTTAAAATTTCTAAAATTTTCTGCTTAATGTATACACCTGTGTGGGAATCCGCGAGTTGGATCATGCCCAACGTTTTTACAACGATCTCAGTTGTATAAAGGCTTGCATCGATTAATTGCAAATTTACACCTAAAATGGATTTATCCATTCTAGTGGCAACATCGATTTTGAGCGACACCGTTAACTAAAGCCTTTATGTTATCTTTAATTGACTGCTCTTTGACTTTTACAAAATTTATTACACTGCGCGAGGTTATTGGGTTCATGCCTAGTGAACTATAAATTGGATCCATTATATCCTTAAAGCCTTCACTGTCCAGAAAAAGAAATGGTTTTCCATCCGTAGTCACTATTTTAATAATTGAAGAAACAATGGATTCTTCACTCGTGTGGTATGATATTTTCCTTTTTTTACACTTTCTTGTACTTGGGAGTCCCCGCTCTTGCTCCACTCATTAAAAATGTCAGCATGTTTTAATGTCAAATGCCGTCTTAAATTTGTTAAATATGTCCCAGACATTTTAAAACCGCAAACATTAAATATAGATTTATTTTCTTCGACAACAAATCTAAAACAAGAAAGAAAGTCGGTCAAGCCCGACTGTAACATACTCTGTACCCTTAAAGTCGCAGCTCGCATTTGCTCACGAGTTATACGCGCTCATCTCTAAGTTTCACTCTCTCTCTCTTTCTCTCTCTCTCACTAAGATTGCCGTTCAATAGAATGCTTAGGTGATGGGTGGGGGGGTGGCGGGTGTTTACTGGCCTTTTTTGCTCATAACTTGAGTATCGTTCATCCGATCTTTATTATTCCTTCAGAAAATCGATAAATAATTTTGTTTACAAGGTATCTCTAGAAGGTACGAACGATCTATCTTCAAAACTGTAGGAGATATTGACGTTTTTTCCAAATTGCGGGGGCGGGAGGGGGCGTGGCAAAAATTGAAAATAAACTTGATCTGCCTGCAAGTATAAGAAATATATGCCCCATACATGTCAAACCTCTATCTCTTACCATCTCTGAGATCTCTTCGTTCATACGGACGGACGGACGGACGGACGGACGGACGGACGGACGGACGGACGGACGGACGGACGGACGGACGGACAGACGGACATGGCTATATCGACTCGGCTGTTGATGCTGATCAAGAATATATATACTTTATAGGGTCGGAAACGATTCCTTCTCCCTGTTACATACTTTTGCACAAACTTAATATACTCTATGTACCTTCGGTACAGAGTATAAAAATTATGAACTTTTTTATTTTCGTCTCACACACACGCACACGCTGAATTTAAAACGCAACTAATATGTATAATGCAAACAAAAAGAACGCAACAATCGCGTGTTTACCAATACATACTCAAAAGAGAATTTGCTTCATTTAACTCAAGCAAACGATCAGTGTTTGTCTTGAGCGAAAAGAAAACAGAAATAACTGTCTTGCTCAGAGCGCGAGCGAGCTAAGTCAGACGCGACAAAATCAGTTTCTGTCTGAGTCTTTTTTATTGTGTGAGTGAAAGACACTTATTTGCAGACAACGAAAAAGTGTCAACAGTTACTTGCGAGCTATGCTACAAAGGGATCCAGAAGACTGCTTGTTACATCCAGTCATGTATATGAGTCGCAAAACCAAGCCTTGCGAGGAGAAGTAGCACTCATACGAAATCGAAGTGCTTGCGGTTATTGGGGCTTTGACAAAGTGGCGGGTTTATGTTTTGGGGACGAAATGTAAAATCATAACTGATTGCAAAGCGTTCGCTATGACGATGAAGAAGAAAGAGCTACCGTTAAGAGTTGCGAGATGGGCAATGTTTTTCAGGATTTTTAATTTGAAATTGAACATCGATCAGGATCTAAGATGAGACACGTTGATGCATTGAGCCGAGTCTGATGTTTCGTTTTGACAGAGAGTGTCGTGCATAGGTTAAAAGAGGCACAAATGGCCGATTATTAGACGAAAGCTATAAGAAGTCTGGTAGAAGACAAAGGGTACGAAAACTACTACATTTCTAGCCAAGTTTTGTTTAAAGACCCAGATCGTGAATTGATTGTCGTGCCAATTCAAATGGAGACTGAAATCATACAAATTGCGCACAAGCAGGGACATTTTTCGTGTAAGAAAACTCAAGACTTAGTCGAGAACTCGTACTTTATCCCAAAGTTAAAAAAAAACATGATGATCATTAGAGGAGTACCCCGTGGAAACGGACAAGTTGAGTGAATGCAGATCACACCATTTAAGATCTTAACAGGTGTTGATATGCGTTGTCAGGAAGTTTCGGAACTCAAAGAGCCATTACAGCAATCATTTGTTGACGAACTAGATGAAGAACGCGAACAGATGCGAAGAGAGGCCAGGGAAAATATAAGAGTTTTGCAAGAGAAGAATCGAAAATCGTTTGACTGGAAAAGAAGTAGCAGAAGAAGCAGTACAAGATAATCGATTTAGTAGCGATTAAGCGTATTCAGTACGGAGTCGGGCTTAAGCTTAAGGGAAAGTATCTAGGGTCGTACAAAGTGGTGAAAATACACAAGCATGGCAGGTATGACGTAGAGAAGGTAGGTGATTCAGAAGGACCTAATAAGACGTCTATCGTGGCAGAGTTTATGAAGAAGTTCGGAACGAATCCTGCGTCAGGAGGGCCGAATGTAGGATTCCGCGAAGAGGCAAGAGAGCCAGGAGAGCAAGCAACCCAGAGAGCTTCGGTGTGCAAAGAGGGTGGGTTGAACTTAGAGAGTCAGTCGGTGCCGGAATCTCGTAGGCTACACACGTTTTCGCTATGAACAATTAAACTCACTAAAGTTAATACACACGCACACTTTTGTATAAGTTATAAGATTATCCACATAATATTAATAAATATCCACCTTAATATAAACATCGTCGTCTCTGGACTTATTTGCATCACGGCAGAAACCCAGGGGCCACATTGATAGCCAGGGAAGGGCGTTAATTATCTTATCTACAAGTCCACCTCCACCATGAACGTTCGACTTTGAACTATTCGAACTATATAAGCGCATACCTATTTTATTAGGTGGTTAATCGTTGAAGATATCTTAACGACTGATGTGCTTTGAGAGTCACTAGCCCAAAAAAACAACATTGTGGTTAAAAATTTTGATTTTGCTGATAGTCAAAATGAAGCAGTTAAGACTGGAGCAATTGGTGTAAGACTATCTATAAGTTTATCGACTCCAAGCGCATCGGGCACAGAAGCTTATTGTTTGCTAATGCATGATCGCTTAGTGGAATATTCACAGCTAAGTCGTTTAGTTCAACGCATTGTTTAGAAGTAGCAACAAAAAATGCGGATACAATAAATCTTTGAACAACATGAATCCAGATATTTTGGATTGTTTTAAGATAGAGCCTCCAGGAGTACTCATCAGGAAAATTGCTAAGATTTATTCGGATTTCATCATATGTCGAAACCCTCTCCTTTTTCTCATCCAGATATAGTAAAAAGTTCTCTCACAACGGGCCTCCTGCTCGTTAAGCACACTATAAACCAATTCACGCAAACCATAGAGACCTACTATTCTGCCAGCTAGTACAGATCTGCAAGCGAATGTCTGAAAAAATACAGAAACGAGCAATGAAAACAAAGATTTTGTTGAAAAGAACTTGGAACTATTTGTACTTACCAACATTGTCCAGTTTCGATTTTTGATGAAATTCAAAATTGAAGTAAAGTCACTGTAGTTCTGTCTCTAGTTTATATAGAAATTGAAACCTCAAACACTGATCTTGTTGGGCCACTTTTCGTATATTTAGCTTTTTTCCATATTTTATACACACATTGAAGTTGTTTAATCTTATTATATTTGAATGAATTGTTAAACTATCTGAACCCACTGTAAACATGCTCACATAACTGTCAACTGTTATAATCCTCTCTTACGCCTTCGACTTCTGTTCGCTTAGGCTATGCGAGTTGTTAGTTCTAAGAATAAATTGAGTTCACTTTTGCATATGAGACGCGACGGTTGGTTCTTTCTGGACAATATAGTAAATTGCACCGCCCATGATCTGAAGTTTCATGCGGTTAAGAAAACGCTCTTAATCACACCCAACATTCTGGCGCCCAACCGTGGGGCAGTGTTCTTTACAAGACTAAAAAATTCCGGGAAAATTCCAATCCTTCGTACGTGAATTTCACTTTGAGCAAATCGCTCGCCCGTTAGTACACGTGGTACGATTTGCACTTTGGACTACGTCGGTCACCGCTCAATCAACGGGACTCGCACATTTATCCGAAGCACAGCAGCACACCTGGTCATTGCATACAGTTGTAGTGGTCGCAGGTCTGCTCAGTCCATCTGGAAATTGCTACGCTGTTCCAACACAGCTACGCGCTCAACTAAGTACATCATCGCTAAGAAGGCCCCTGTCGCCCACCCCATCGCTAAGAGACCCCTGTCGTCTACACCACTGTCACCAGCAGCAAACTTATCATCGCACTTTGGCTGTAAGTTGGCTCAGTTCCAGTGGACACCGTTCGCCTTTAACCTACATCATCATTGGAAGCCGTTACCCCCCTGTCGTCAACGCCGCTGTCCATTACCCGCTACTTCATTCGCCGTTATTTGTCTCTTCTCTTCGCTCGCTCCACATAATCGCCACTTCATACATACATACATCATAACCTTGTGAGTACATGTGTACGTGAACATACACACACACACAGCAGACGTCTTGCCATAAACACATGCAAATAAAGTTCGCAGTTGGTCACATCGAATCTAGTTCACTGGTTCATGATCGGAACTTTAGCGTTGCCACACTCGTCCGCTGTGCCCATCGTAAGTTCAGTTCGAAGCCTCGGTGCAGAATCTCGACAGATTGGCAGCTTTGAAATTATTCGCCATCTTCTGTTCTGCACAACAACAAAGATTATTAATTTCTCGCAAATAATAAAGTAAATTGTGTTAAGTATTCTGCGTAATCATGACAAATCCAACCTTAGAATCCCTAAAGCAAAAGCGTTCCAATCTCCGCAGGAGCATCTCACGCATCAGCGCTGCAGTTAAGACAGATCCGAAAGCCGAAAAGGCGCAGCCGCCGCTGTCGCCAGCTGAACTCACCTGTCGCCTCTCAATCTTAGAGGCATATTTCAAGCAAATATTGGGTGTTCAATCTGAAATTGAGCAACATGACCCAGATGAAGCACAGGCCATCTATCGAAACGAACTGGAAGATCTGTATATCGCTATCAAGGTTTGCATAAAGGAACAGCTTGGGGATGACCCGCACAACGCTACTGTGACTGAAGCAACGACCACTGTTACGTCCATGAAATTGCCCCGACTTGCTCTTCCTATCTTTGATGGCAAGTACTCGGAATATAAGAATTTCATCACTACATTCAAGCAGGTCGTCGATCAACTGTCAGCATTGTCCGCAATCGAGAAGTTTAATCAGCTGATAAATTGTCTGCAAGGAGCAGCTTTAGAAACCGTGAGGGCATTTCAGGTTACGGCTGAAAACTATCCGAAGGCATTGGCCCGTCTGAAGACTAGGTACGATAACCCAACAATTGTATTTCTAGACAACATCGCATCGTTGTTCAATTTGGCGCCGGTCAATACTCAGAATAGCTCACAGATACTTAGCCTCATTGACAACGCATCAGCCTTATATAATTCGCTAAAGTCTTTAGGTACAGAATCTCAAATTGCTCAAGTTATGCTTATCGCCATCGTCATGGAAAAGGTCGATGAAGGAACGAGACAAAAATGGAATGATTCATTAGACTTCGCAACGATTCCTAATTGGAATGCATGTCTAAGTGTTGTTGAGCGGCACTGCCAACACTTGGAGTCCGCCATCAAGCCCAGCGCTACCACGCACAAGGATGCTGGGAAACCACGTCAACAACCATCACGCACTGGACATAGCTTCAACTGCGCCACGCAGTCATGCCCAATCTGCTCCAGAACTGATCAAAGGATCTTCAAGTGCACGCAGTTTCGAGACATGGCTATTTCCGAAAGATTTGAATGTGTCAAAAAACACACACTATGTTTAAACTGCCTTGGCAAGGGCCATCACGCAGTAAAATGTACATCTTCCAACAGGTGCCGGCTCTGTGCAAAACCGCACCACACAATGCTTCATCGTGATTCTGCCGAAACAACCACAGCTTCTGCCAGATCACTCACGCCAACTCAACAAGTAACCTCTGGAGCTGTTGCGCACACTCATATGGACAACCGTCCAGATCAAATTATCTTGGCTACCGCAATGGTTCTGGTGCAGGATTCCTCTGGTCAATTTATGGCAGGTCGTGCGTTACTTGATTCTTGCTCTCAAGTTAATTTCATTTCAGAAGATTTCGCACAACGACTTCGACTCCCTCGCACCAAAGGTGACCTGGATATTCGAAGTATCGGAGAATCACTCACGCACATTAAACACACCACATCCACAACTTTGAAATCACGCCTTGGAGGGAAGGAAATGCCGATACAAGTTTGTGTTACTTCGCACATAGCGTACCAACCCGATTCAGAGATAGATATTTCATCATGGAAGATTCCTGAAAATACTCCATTGGCTGATGAAAGGTTTTATCAATCTCGCCGCATTGACTTGTTGCTCGGTACCGAAACGTTCTTCAATGTCTTGTCTGTGGGACAAATAAGGCTTGGCCCACAATTACCAACCTTGCAGAAGACACTTTTCGGGTGGATCGTCTCAGGGCGCGCTGGGAACAACGGCCACGCAAGTATAGGTAATACGTTTCTCTCACTAGATGAATCAATCAACCAAAACATGGAACGGTTGTGGCAGATTGAGGAAGTTTCGAAACCTGCAGACAAATACACACCCGAGCAAAGAAAATGTGAAGAATTGTTCATGGACTCTGTTCGTCAAACTGGAGATGGAAGAGTCGTGGTTCATTTACCATTCAGAGATAATCCCAATCTACTCGGCAACTCTCTCGACACCGTTCGAATGAGATTCATGGCCCTTGAGCGTCGTCTAAATCACAACAGAGACCTCAAGGCGCAATACGTACAATTTATGCAAGAATATGAGCGCTTGGGTCATATGACGTTGGTCACTAGTCCGCTGTTGAATGAAGCGCACTTTTATATACCACACCACTGTGTGCTGAAACTGAAGAGCACCTCTACAAGCCTAAGAGTAGTTTTCGACGCCTCTTGCAAAACTACATCACAAAAATCGTTAAACGACTTGCTCCTAGTTGGACCAACTATACAACCGGATTTGTATTCATTGCTGTTACGCTTTCGAACATTTCTGTATGCTATAACGGCTGACATAGTCAAAATGTACCGGCAGGTGCTGATAGATCCAAGTCAACGAAAATTCCAATATATTTTGTGGAGAGAGGCTCCAGACAAGGAACGTACGAGCTGACAACCGTCACTTATGGAACAGCTGCTGCAACCCACTTGGCCATTCGCAGCATGGCACACTTAGCCGATCAACAAGCGGATAAGTACAAAATTGGTGCCGAAGCGGTCAAATCGTCCTTTTATGTGGATGATTTTCTATGCGGAGCAGACAATCCCGACCGCCTTCGGCAACTCCAAAACGAAGTCACAAACATACTCAAGGCAGGAAAAATGGAGCTGGCAAAAGGCACTCCAATCACAAGGACTTCGTTAACGACACAACTATGAAAGATCTTAATTTAGAAGACGACGCTACAACCAGCACTCTCGGTCTATTCTGGGATCAACGACAAGATGGCTTCAAATTCACTTTCAGGCCAAAGGCACAGGCTGAAAGAATCACAAAACGTTTCATCCTATCGGTGGCGTCCTCCTTATTTGACCCCCTAGGACTACTTTCACCACTAATCATGATCGCTAAAATCTTGTTGCAGGAACTTTGGCTACTCAAGTTGAACTGGGACGAATCAGTTCCTCACCCATTACATCAGGCATGGATAACGTTTGTATCTTCGCTGTCTTCGTTGGAGTCTCTGACAATCCCTAGATTTTGCTTGCAGGCAAAAACGCTAGAGCTGCAGCTACACGGTTTCTGCGACGCGTCTATTCGCGCCTATGGATGCTGCATCTATGCACGAACAGTCGATGAGAATGGCAAGGTAATGGTACATTTGGTTACCTCCAAATCAAGGGTAGCCCCAACAAAAAAGAGATCTTTACCTAAGCTCGAGCTCTGTGGAGCACATCTTTTGGCACAGCTGTATGTCAAAGTATTGGCTGTCTTCGGCGATCGAGTTTCTACCACATTCTGATGGTGCGACTCGCAGCATGTCTTACACTGGATCAGACAACACTCGGCTACGCTTTCAACATTTGTCGGAAATCGCATCTCCGACATTCAAGAGGACACCTCGAATTGCCAATGGAGGTTCGTTCCAACTCGTCAAAATCCAGCTGATCTGGTCTCAAGAGGATGCACACTGACAGAACTCACACACTCGGCCTGGTTTAATGGACCATCGTATTTACTACAAGAAGCTCAGAATTGGCCTGCTGACATCCGCGCCAACCTCGATTCGGATACGTTGGAGATGGAAAAACGAAAATCGGCATTCATAGCCATGACTGCCCCAAACTATCTTCTGGAACGGCTTTCCGAGATAAGCTCATACCAACGCTGCTTAGAGGTAGTAGCTTTCCTGTTTCGATTTGGCGAGGCAGCAAGGAAATCGAAATTCGACACGAAACATCCATCCCCCGAAGAACTTCAAAGAGCTTTACACTGCATTATTTGGAACTTGCAGCAACATCATTTTGCCAATGAGATTTTCGCCCTCCAAAGGGGAAAACAGGTTCGCAGTCACTTAAAGTCTCTTTCTCCTTTCTTACAGAGTACCAATGGATTCTCACTTCTTAAAGTAGGAGGTCGTCTGGAACTCTCATCGGTTCCAGAATCCCAGAAGCATCCCATAATGCTCCCTAAGAAGGATGTCTTCGTAATCAACTATGTTCGACACCTTCACTACGCTAACTACCACGCAGGCGCAAAGGTGCTGGTAGGACTGATCCGCTTACAATTCTGGATAGTGAATGCCCGAGATGTTTCTCGTCGAGTCGTCAGGACTTGCCTTCACTGTATGCGATATCGACCCAAAATGTTACAGCAAGTGATGGGAAACTTGCCTGTAGAACGCCTAACACTTTCTAGGCCCTTAGCACGCTGCGGAGTTGATTTCTGCGGACCAATTCCCACATATTTTCGCATCAGGGGAAAGGGCCCCTACAAGAGCTATATCGCAATCTTTGTGTGTTTTGCCACCAAAGCAGTCCACATAGAGGTGGTGTCCGACCTCTCAACGGATGCATTCATAGCTGCATTGAAGCGCATGATCGCCAGACGTGGACTGCCCACCGACATATTCTGTGACAACGCTACAAATTTCGTAGGCGCTTGCAATAAGTTGAAGGAATTAAAGGACTTCTTATTTAAAACTGAAGCCCAAAACACAATCACAAGGTATTGCTCTAATGAATTTGTCAATTTCCGATTTATCCCTCCCAGGGCTCCACACTTTGGCGGCCTCTGGGAAGCCGCGGTTAAGAGCGCGAAAGGCCTACTTAATCGCACCTTGATGGATGCCCGGCTAACGTTCGAGGAGCTCACTACAGATACGGCCGAGACAGAAGCCATACTTAACTCTCGCCCACTGACTCCACATTCACCAGATCCAAATGACTTGTCTGCACTTACACCTGGTCGTTTCCTGACAGGAGAAGCGTTGCGTACACTTCCAGAACGGCCAATCTCAAACGATCATCTTGGTCATCTGGACCGTTGGCGCCGAGTGAGCGCAATCAGACAGCACATTTGGAGACGTTGGTCAACGGAATATCTTCAGGAACTGCAAGCTCGAACAAACTGGACCAAGGCGTCACCAAACATCGCCATCAACGACACGGTCATAATCCACGAAGATCATGTTCCCTCGCACCGATGGCTGCTGGGTCGCATCGAAGCGATTGTACCCGGCAAGGATGGCTTTGTACGCGTCGTTGACGTTAGAACCACCAAGGGAATCGTTCGACGCCCAATACACAAACTGGCCCGTCTACCTATTGATTGAAAGCAACTGGGTACTTTCAATGGGGCCGGGATGTTGGGCCACTTTTCGTATATTTAGCTTAGTTCCATATTTTATACACACATTGAAGTTGTTTAATCTTATTATGTTTGAATGAATTGTTAAACTATCTGAACCCACTGTAAACATGCTCACATAACTGTCAACTGTTATAATCCTCTCTTACGCCTTCGACCTATGTTCGCTTAGGCTATGCGAGTTGTTAGTTTTAAGAATAAATTGAGTTCACTTTTGCATATGAGACGCGACGGTTGGTTCTTTCTGGAAATTTAAGTAAATTGCACCGCCCATGATCTGAAGTTTCATGCGGTTAAGAAAACGCTCTTAATCACACCCAACAGATCTTAAAAAAATTATTTTTCGCTCTCTGAAGTTTAATCTTAAGGCGCAATAATATATCGGCGAACGAAATGGGAATAAATTTATCATTTTATGTGAGTGCTTAATAATCATAACCCAGCGAATAACAGTCAAAAATAATACAAATATTTTTAGTAAATTCCATACTCACATTATCTAACATTTTGTTGAATATAACTTGAAGACCTTCAACTTTATCATAATCTTCCTGTGGTACAAATATGTTAAACTGTGAGAAGAGTGCATATGTGTCTGTAATCAACTGCAGATGTAGATCCATTCTGAAATAAAGAATTGGGCAAATTTATTGAAATAAATGTAAATACATCAAGCAAATAAAATAAATCAAGGTTTCTAATGGGCTAATTACACTAAGCACATCTAACATCCCACATCATGAGTCATAAACATTTGCCGTGTCAAAATTTGTTATCTTTATTGGGTGGTCCAAAAGGAGTCTAAAAAGACACCAACCTACTTATTATTTTGACAAAACAAGCATTCATTTATTAAGCACTCATGATGTGGGATGTTAGATGTGCTCAGTGTAAAAAGCCTATAAATGGCGTTTAAATGGTTTTGACAGTTTAACTTTTTCTATTTGTAAACAATAGTTCGAGAATGTTGCTACCCAGCGGCGTAAATGCACATAACATAATCGAGCACCTCTTCGAGCAACACTTCGAAGGCTGTGTGCCATACAGCAACGATTAGAACCCAGTATTCTTATATTTGCAGGCAGATCAAGTTTATTTTCTACGTATATTTAGAAATCAGTATTATTTATCGATCCGCCTCTAGAATGATGAAGATCGGATGCGCGTCACACCAGAGATTAAAACCGAAACGAATAACGTTTAGAATTACGGTTACTGCTTTGGACGATCGCTTTTTTCCGGTTACGCCTGTATTACGGTACGGGTTACGGCTATTAACCTTATTCTGTTTCGGGGTTTGGTTACGGGTACGGTTATTGGTATAAAATATCACTTTGACAGTGCGAGTGTGATCTTTCTTGTAATATTTGCGCAAAAACAATCAAATAAAAAACATGTTCAATTTAGTTTAGCTAAGCACGCAGACAACAAAGTGGGACATACTGATAGGGAAAAGCCACAACAACTGGCACTGGCCTATGCCCTTGGGATAGGGAATTAAAAAATGTCTGTCTCTAAATTAATCACAAAGTTAATGTTTGTATGCTAAGGAAAACCAACGAAACTACTACATATCTACACTTTATTTCAGAAACAAATCTTTTCATGTTCTGCATAAAAGAATGTATGTAGTTACTGCAATTACTTTAATTTCTTTTCCTCAATTCTCGTTAATTATTTCAATAACACACGTGCTTATATTTTTATACCATTGCAAAGAGTATTATAATTTTGCCCTTGAAGCGGTTAATCGGCTGAACCGCAGTATAAGCTTAGAAATAGCTACTTATCGTAACCAGTCTTGGAAATCCTTCCTGTCCACTCTGGACAAAGGCTCTTCTCCTTTTTGGAAAGTAGCTAAAATTATTAGGAAAACTCCTTCAAGCATCCCAACTCTCACTGTCAGAGCAGTGCACTGCTCGACTCCCGAACAAAAATGTGAGGCACTCGCCGACACCTTCTTGGGTAATCATTCGAGTACGAACCACTTAAACTTTCCTGATACCGAGTTTGATGTACAAAATTACGTTGACCATTTAAATACCCTAGAAATAAATCCCGATGGTAGCTATCTTACTAATTGCAGAGCAGTCTCAGAAATAATTAAAAAGCTGAAGCACAAAAAAGCTCCCGGTCTGGACAATATTGAAAACCTATGCCTAAAAGCTCTCCCTCGTAGCGGTATACGCTTCTTGACAGCTATATTAAACGCAAGTCTTAGACTTGGATATTTTCCACAAGCTTGGAAAGCATCCAAAGTTGTCGCAATCAGAAAACCAAATAAGCCCCCTGAGGCCCCTTTCTCGTACCGGCCTATTAGCCTTCTGTCTGCAGTCAGCAAAATATTAGAAAAGATCATCAAAGAAAAGATTTCATTCTTTGTCGATAATACAGATCTACTCCCTAATGAACAGTTCGGATTCCGTAGGGAACACAGCACAATTCATCCGCTAGTCCGAATCAAAAAAGACAGAACTTTAATATGAAGAAGTCCACCGGGATGGTCCTGATTGATATAAAATTCTGCTTTTCACTCTGTATGGCACAACGGTCTCGTCTTCAAGATGTCAGCTCTTAACTTCCCGACCGAACTTATTAAAATATTACAAAGTTTTCTCAGCAAGCGTTCGTTTTCGGTTTACATTGGACGGGCTCATTCTACCGCGATAGATATCCCTGCTGGATGCCCCCAAGGGTCCTGCCTTTCTCTCCTTCTGTATAACATTTATACCTCCGACTTTCCGAATCTAAACGGCTGTGCTGCCTCAATATTTGCTGACGACACAGCAATAATTAGCTCAGGACTATTACCAGAAAATATCTCACTCAACCTACAAGATGCTTTTGACTCCCTTCAATCCTTCTTCACAAGATGGAAAATTCTGGTTAACACAGATATAACCCAAGTCATATACTTCTCCAGAAAAAGATTGCCCAGATATCTCCCAAATAGCCACCTAGATCTGGATGGTACTGATATTCCCTGGGACAAAAAGGTTCGGTACCTGGGAGTTATCTTAGACCCAAAAGTGAACTTCAATTTCCATGTTGGGTACACCATTGATAAAATCAACACTCTTACCAGAACTCTATATCCCTTCATCAATAGAAACTCAAGGTTATCCATTGAAAATAAGTTATAGTTGTTCAGATCGATAATTCAGGCAGTAATGTTCCATGGAGCCCAAAGGTCATATTAAGAGATTACAAACTGCTCAAAACAAGCTAAAACTGATTTTCAAACTCCCATGGCATCATCCTACCTCCAATTTGCACCATAAAGCCAATGTAGAAATGATAGCAGACAGACTAAGCCGACTGACAGATAACTTCAATGATAGATGTAGATATTCAACCTATAACCACATAATCCAAATAATTTTGTAAATATAGATAGTTATAATCAGGGCTTAATACCGGAACTGGTACCGGTACCTTTAACCGAAATAAACCGTTTCAAACCAAGTACCGGAACCGGAACCGGAACCTATACAAATTTTTTTTGGAGAACCGAAAACCGTTTACCGTTATTAATGGAACCGATTAATGGAACGAAACCGAAACGTTGGTACCGGTACAGTTTCGGTTTTATTACCTTTGCAGAGCGCATCGTAGATATGGTCACGAGTTGTACCTCAACTTACAGGATGCCAAAATATTAGCAGCGGAAGACATTTTCAACATTTGCTTCAGTTTTGCGGCTGCAGATAACGGCATTTTTCTGCACCGGAAAGTGTGGTACTCAGCTCGCGAAAATGTACGCACATTAGATCCAGGGAAGATGGCCACAACTAAACTTCAAGCCGAAAATCTTGTTTTGGGTGATTTCAATTCCATTTCGACACACACAAATTGAAAATATAAAAAAATTCGTCGTCTCTAGCTAAACAACTACTGCATTCCATTAAGACTTTTCTCACACTTAAACGTGTTTGAAACAATGAAAACATTCTTAACTGGTCAGAATCCTCCACAATATTCCCAGAATTATATGAGATTTCATTTCAAAATGATTTAGATTTATCTCAGAATTTAATTTTTCCAATATTAAAACAAGAAAGAAAGTCGGTCAAGCCCGACTATAACATACTCTGTACCCTTACACTCGCATTTCCTCAGGAGTCAAACGGCCAGTTAACACCCCGCGCACAACGCTATGCGCTCTCTAAGTTTCTCTCTCTCTTTCTCTCTCGCATTAAGATTGCCTGTGTTGAACGGTTAGCGTATGTTGCTGTGGTTATTGGTGGGGGGGTGGCTGGTGTTAACTGGCCGTTTTTTGCCCATAACTTGAGTATCGTTCATCCGATCTTTATCATTCCTTCAGCCAATCGATAAATAATTTTGATTACTGGATATCTCTAGAAAGTACGAACCATCTATCATCAAAACTGTAGAAGATACACGTGTCACACGCCCGTTTAGTTATTAAATGGCCATGTGAGAGATGGAGGTTTGTCAGGATTAAGGCAGGCGGGCAGAGCGGCTTACGGTACCAATTGAGTAGACGAGACGATCGTAGTTTATACTTTGTTTAATGTAAAGGATAATATGTGCTTGAATACATGATAATTATAATTACATGAGTAACTTTTAAATGACGCTTGCCGGCGACGCGCATTGACGTCCGGCCGCTTTCGTCGCAGCCAACCAACTGAAGAGAGGTTTTAATAAGGCGGTCGTATGCAAATTGAGTTCGATGCAACCTTCTTGGATCACTGAGAGAAATCGGGTGACACACATTTTTTCCAAATTGCGGGGGCGGGAGGGTGCGTATCAAAAATTGAAAATAAACTTAATCTGCCTGCAAGTATAAGAAATATATGTCCCATACATGTCAAACCTCTATCTCTAACCATCTCTGAGATCTCTTCGTTCATACGGTCGTACGGACAGACGGACATGGCTATATCGAGCACTAAGATTTCCTGTGTTGAACGGTTAGCGTATGTTGCTGTGGTTATTGGTGGGGGGGGGGTGGGTGGTGTTAACTGGCCGTTGTTTGCCCATAACTTGAGTATCGTTCATCCGATCTTTATCATTCCTTCAGCAAATCGATAAGGCTGGGATGACACATTCAATTTTTACGAACAATTATTGTCACAATTTTTTGATAATGGGGAAACGTCGTTGGTGTGAGCGAGACAAAGTATTATTGAATTCGCCTCACAATATTGTTGATGAGTGACAGAGGCATTGCTGCTGCCGGCAGCGCAGTAGGCAAAATTGATTCTACTAGATTCAATATTTGTAACAATTCGGTTGACATTTAATGGATTTAGTAAATCTAGGAGATTTCCATATTGTTATTAAATATTATAATTATTTCATTGCTCAAAATGAAATCGCGAAAGAAGGTAAAAACAAGTTTTCTTCAAAGAGAAGCAAACGGTATATTTGAATTAAATATACAAGGCATATTGCATTTTGATGATAGAAAAATTATCCGGAAGAATTCAGCCACAAAAATCTTAAAGAATGAGTTCGGATCACGCCTACGCTACCTATCCACAGGTATGGATATGGATGACTGTCTCACTCAAATTAGGTGAATCTCAATACTGTTTTCAGTTGCATGTTAGGGTCCAGCAGTCAAAGATCTCTAGCACTATATAATGCCCAAACTGGGAGAGTATAGCAAGCGATTTTTTCGCAAGTTATATTGGCGCAGTTTATGGTACAACAAAAGAAAGTTGTTGTTCACAAATAGTTTAAGGCAAACATTTCAAAATTCGGACAATGAAGAATGCAGAATCCACATATTCAGAATTGATGTTGTCTGCAGCGGATGTCCAGAAAAGATATATTTGTTGATTATTCTTATAACCAACTGATGATGAGTCCTAGACAAAGCAACCGTTTCTGACAGTGTCAAAAAGGCAATTTAAACTATCTGTTACGTACATTGAGAGTGACCCTGGCATTTCAAAATACCAAAAATATTACCCAAAATACTAGATTTGTACCATTTATTCGCGTTTTGGGGATTTTCTTTGATAACTTTTTAAAGTATGCGGCGAATTCGTCGGTTTCGCTCAACAATAAGTTGTGTCTAGAAATTGAATGTGTCATCCCAGCCTAAATAATTTTGATTACTAGATATCTCTAGAAGGTACGAACCATCTATCATCAAAACTGTAGAAGATACACGTTTTTTCCAAATTGCAGGGGCGGGAGGGTGCGTATCAAAAATTGAAAATAAACTTGATCTGCCTGCAAGTATAAGAAATATATGTCCCATACATGTCAAACCTCTATCTCTTACCATCTCTGAGATCTCTTCGATCATACGGACGGACGGACAGACAGACAGACGGATAGACGGACATGGCTATATCGACTCGGCTGTTAATGCTGATCAAGAATATATATACTTTATAGGGTCGGAAACGAACGACTTAATATACTCTATGTACCTTCGGTACAGAGTATAAAAATGTGAGTTAGGTATTTAAGAACTTTTGGAAGCAAAATTTTTAAGAACTTTGGATCAATGTTATCGAGGCCAGTAGCATTTGATTTTATTTTTAAGATAGACTCTAAAACGTCACACGGACTTACACAAGAAAAACTAAAACATTTATTACAATTATTATAAGGTACAGAATTCAGGTACGAGTTTGATAGCACTTCAGGTACTATAGGATGTGATTGCACGAAGATCTGATTAAGTTCATTAACATCTGTATTTTCTAGCTTTTCAGGTCGTTGTTTTCCCACCCCAAAATTGCGTAGGTCTTTCCAGAATTTACTTGATGATATTGGGTTATTGAATTTTTCAAAAAAGAATGCCCGTTTAGACAACTTGCATAGTCGGTTGACATCCGCTCTATATTTTTTGAATGACTGGTGGGATTCTGGAGACCTGTATCTTTTCCATCTTTTGTACGCCTCATCACGTAGCAGAATATGCCTTTTTATATTTTCGTTGATCCATGGTTTCAACTGAGGTTTAAGCTTCTTGCGTTTGAGTGGCACGTATTTATTGTAAAGGTAGTCAAAGTTGAGATGAAATTGATTCAATTGCTCCTCTACATGGGGGAGCGAGCATATGATGTCCCAGTTACATAGATTATAATCGTAGTCGAGAGAAATATAGTCAATGTTTTTATAGTCATGATATTCAAAGGTATAGTCGCCCGGCTCAATGCTGGGACGCTGGGACAGACACCTGGTCGTACAGCATAATTTTGTTTGTATCGTCAATAAAATAGACATTTAATAGGGTATCAGTAGTGTTAGAGAAGTGAGTGGGTAGTGTGATGTTTACCAGTTTAAGACCAAGGAATTCAAAATCAGTTGAAAGATGGCTTTCGGTCAATATATCACAGTTAAAATCACCCGTTATAATAACGTCAGTATATGCCCATGTGAGAGTGGTAAAAATATTTAAAACATTTATATAGTCAATAGAGCGATGGGGTCTATACACGCATCCGATTAACATTTTTGCAGTGTTTGCACAACTGGTTACTTCTAGAAATAGGTATTCAAGTTTAG
>JBAMBO010004501.1:0-24575 GCA_037044535.1 Lordiphosa magnipectinata
CTATGTTCAAGTCCAGGCTATCAACTGTCTGTGTGGCAAGTTTCAACCGAATCATTTCAGCCATTTTTGCGTGGTTGAGTAACAAACGGGCAAACATACAAACACAAACTTACAAAACACACAAACATACAAACTTTCACATTTATAACACAGTGGAACACTCAAAATTGCCTGGGAACGGGACCAATAAATTATGAAACTAGAGGCATCAGGGAGGCACACCTCATACCCAGTTTTTCTTGATCACGCCAAGTTCGCGTTTAATGGGCACATTTATACTAGCAACACACAGCTACAACATCTGTTGCTGGTTAAAAAGAGGTGAGAGCTAAAATTTTGGAAAATTCACCGAAGATGAAGGGAGTCACCACAATTGTTATACTAAATTCCCGCCTCCAATGGACAAGCGGTTAGTACCCCGCCCATAGAGGTCTAACTTAGAAAATGGAATCAATGGAAAAACACATGAATGAATTTTGTAAGATTTTAAATTTATTGAGATGCTGACCAATAAAATGTGTCCTTCAGTTACACTCTTAACCTCTTGGAGACAAGACGTGCTTCTACTGTGTCCGCGTTGTGCCCAAACAACAACAAAAACTCTTATCAGCTCACTGGCGACAAACAAACAAGTGCACAAAAGACAATACACAAAAACACAAAAACAACTAACACACACCGCAGTGCTGGGCACGTGCCCAAAAACAACAACAATGGATAAACCACCTGATATATATAGAACTACATCATCAACCTACAACAATTACGCAAATGAACCAAAATACATTGTAATCACAAGAAAAGACAACAAATCATTCGAAAACGTATCACCATTTCTCATAAAAAAAACCATCGACTACATGTGTGGAGGCGAAGTTGACTCTTGCAAAAAAAACAAGAGCTGGCACCCTCTTGATCAAAACAAAAAGCAAGTATCAGGCAATAAAACTCTCGAAACTTAACAAAATGGGAGAATTTGAAGTTGAAGCATCAGAGCATAAAACCTTAAACCTTTCTAAAGGCGTTATTTACTGCAACGAACTACGAAACATTGAGGAAAACGAAATACTAAACGAACTGAAAAACCAAAATGTAACCGAAGTCCGCAAGATTTTGAAAAAGCAAGACACAACCTTAATCGAAACTGGTCTAACCATCATCACCTTCGCCACCCATAAACTGCCAGAATCACTAAGAATAGGCTATGAAATGGTACGCGTTCGCCCTTACATTCCACTCCCACTAAGATGTAAAAAATGCCTACGTTTTGGACATCCCACACCAACATGCAAAAGCCCAGAAGAACTATGCAGCAACTGCTCAGAAGCCCAGCACACAGCAGAAAAAGAAATTTGCAAAAAAGAAAAAAAATGTATAAACTGCAAAAACAACGCCGAAGTAGACTTCAACCATAGCCCACTTGATCGCAAATGTCCGGCTTTTAAAAAACAACAGGAACTAGTAGCCATCAAAACCACAGAGAAAGTCGACCATAAAACTGCCCTAAGCCTGTACTACCAAAGACACAACCAACAACTAAAAAACAGTTTCGCAACAGCACTGTCCAACCCCGCACCCCAACAACAAACCAACTCTCAAACACCAAACACATCCATACCAACACCAGCAACCAAAAACACAAATAAAACAAGTGAAACTAACACCACACTCGCTCATCACCAAAACTCCTCATCCGCATCTACATCCAACGGCAAAAACAACACAACTACCCGGCCAATCCAACAGCAACCCAACCAAGAAACCCATCCTGAAGACATCGAAATGGACACCGACGACTCCCCTAACGCAAAAACAAAGGAGTACGTATCCCAGAAGACCCAGGATCTTAAGATACGAATTTTCCCCAAAGATAATAAAAACAACACCCTTTCGTCAAATTTAAAGCCCACCAAATCCAACCTAACAAAATCCAAACCTATTAACAAAAGCAAAGTTATCCATCACAGCGATAGCGAAAGCCCGTAACCATAAGAACTAGAAACATACTGTAGTTATTTTATTTCACTCGTAAATCAAAACAAACACTCATCTCTCTTCTTAATCTTGATTAAATGTCTGTAAAAATTACTCAATGGAACATAAACGGTTACACAAATAACTACAGTGAACTACAACTATTAATAAAAAAACACACACCCCACATAATTTCCCTCCAAGAAACACATATAAAATACACTACCTACATACCTATACCCATAAACTACATCCTTATAACAAAAAATACATCCAATTCCTACGGTGGAGTTGCCCTACTAATACACAAATCCATACAAGCCCGAGAAATTTATCTTAAACACGATTTCGACGCAATATGCGCAGAATTCACGTCAATGTTAAAATTTAGACTAATCTCAGCCTACATTGCACCAAATCACGCATTTTCTCTCAAAAACCTTCACTCAGTATTAGAACCATCTAATGTTCCTACCATAGTCACAGGCGACTTTAACGGTTGGCACAAAAGATGGGGTTCAAGCACGAACAATTTAAGAGGCAAAACACTCGAAAAATTTATATCCCAATCAAACTACATCCCACTAAACGACGGATCACCAACACATTTAAGCACTCACAACACACTTACACATATCGACCTTACCTTCACCAGCCCAACCCTTCATATTGACAGCACATGGAATATCGAAGACGACCTCTTTGGCAGTGATCACTTTCCCATTATTACTACCCTATTTACATCTAACACAACACATTCCAAAACTATCACTCTAAGACCACACTTCATTACCGAAAAAGCCAACTGGAAACTCTTCTCAGAGTTAACAGAAAAATACTCCTCACAGCGACAAACTAGCACAAACATAAACAAAGAAGCAGCCACCATACACAAAATAATTTTATCTAGCGCCCACAGTTCAATCCCCCAATCCCACCCCACAACACATACAAACAAGGTTCCTTGGTGGAACAAAGACCTTCAAAGGTTACGAATCGAAAAAACTAAAATGTGGCGGAAGCTCAAAAACAACATATCGACTGAAAACATTATAAAATTTAGAAGGGCTAACGCCATTTTTAGACGCTCTCTAAGAGAAGCAAAAAAAGAAAGCACACAAAAATTTACATCACAAATTTCCCCTGACACCCCCTCAAAAACAATCTGGCACAACATAAGACGCTTCTGTGGACTTTACCCAATAAAAAACATACACAGCATCATCGACTCATCCACTAACCAACTTACCACCAACAAATCAGAAATTGCGGACCTGTTCTGCAAAAACTTCGCAGATGCCTCATCTGACACCAACTTTTCCGCAACCTGCATAAACCCAAAATACACCTCACTAACCAACAGCCATAGCCACACATATATTCCCAGAAAAAAAGCCATAGAAATTGAAAAAGAAATAACAACCATCGAATTCTCAGCAGCACTTAACTCTCTAAAAGGTAGCACCCCAGGACTAGACAGAGTAAACTATAAAATGATTAAAAATCTCGACAGAAAAACAAAGCTTCGAATAATTAACCTACAAAACGCCATTCTAGAGAACTACATCCCACAAGCTTACAAAACCAGTATTATAACCCCAATTCCAAAACCAAACACGAACAAAACCACACTTAATGCCTACCGACCCATATCGCTTAACCCGTGCTTATCAAAGGTCCTTGACAAAATTGTAGCCAAGCGACTGTGGTGGTTTGTCACAAACGACAAACTCATCCATATCAGTCAAACAGGATTCAAGAAGGGGAAATCGGCTATAGATAGTCTATTACTTGTAGACCATCTAATAGCCAGAGCTATCTCCAGAAGAAACCACATATCTATAATTTCTTTAGACTTCGCAAAAGCTTTCGATAGAATAGGAATCCACTCCATATTAGATCAACTCGCAGAATGGAAAACAGGTCCAAAAATAACCAACTACGTAAGAAACTTCATGTCAAACAGGAAAATTATAGTCCGTGTAAACTCAGCTTACTCTTCCTTCCAACCTATTCACAACGGCATTCCTCAGGGATCCCCACTATCTGTGGTTCTTTTTGTAATAGCCTATAATAAATTAACTACAATGACCATCCAACACCCAAACATCAGTTTAAGTGCATACGCGGACGATTTCAATCTCATAGTCAAAGTTCAAAACAGGAAAAATATAAATATCGACCTTCAGCCCGTATTCGAAACCATCTCAAGCTGGTGTGACTACTCAGGTGCCCAACTTTCAACCCCCAAATGCAAACACATGCATGTCTGCAGGAAACACAACTGCAGATGCACAGTAACGACAGGAAGCCTTCAGCTTCAAAACGTAACCTCGCTAAATATATTAGGACTACACTTCAACAACAAACACAGATGGCAATCACACACAGAACAACTAACACTAGCACTCAAACAAAAAACAAACATAATAAAATGTCTTTCAAGCCCAAAATTTAACTGCAACACCATTTCCCTTATAAACGTCACAAAAGCAATCATAACCTCAAAAGCAGACTACGCACTTCCCATTTACGGCTTCTGCCCTAAAACCACCATACGTCCATTAAAATCAGCAATAAACACAGCATTAAGACTAGCCCTTGGTGCATTTAGAACAACCCCCACAAACAACATCCTTTACGAAGCCCGAGCGACCTCTATCGAAGACAGACGCGAACTACTAACATCAAATCTCTTTAAATCCGTTATTACAGCCAGAAATTCACCTATTATTAACATAATTAAATCATACAAGCCACCAAAAAAACCGCAATATAAATCAACAATTGACCGCATCATCGAATTCTGCTTACAACACAACATACCCACCCGGCCTATAACCACAGTTACGCAAACGGTACCTCCATGGCACTTTAAACAAACCGCAATAGATACATCTCTACGATATTCCAGTAAACGAAACACACCCCCTGAATTATACCGCGCCAAATTCAAAGAAAAAAAGAACGAAATCCACAACCACAACTTTATATATACAGACGGATCACAACTCAACGGAATTACAACCCTAGCCATAACAACGGAACAAGAATCCATAAAGTCATGCCTCCTACCCCACTACTCTTCTGTATTCTCCTCTGAAATCATCGCAATCGTAGAAGCTCTGAACATGCTAAAAAATAAAAGAGGGAAATATTGCATTTGCTCAGATTCTCTCTCCGCTATAGACGCAATACACAACGTAAACAACACCGAACATTACTCATCCCTAGCACGTCACATCCTCACAAAATCATTCCCCAAATTCAAACTCCTATGGGTACCTGGACACACAGGCATAAAAGGAAACGAACTAGCCGATGCTACGGCAAAAAACACAGCTAACCAACCCCTCACCACAAGAGAAAACATAAGCACACAAGACATAAAAAAATATATTAAAAATACCCACCTAACCAAATTTCAATCTAACTTAAACGAAACCTCCACCTGGTACCAAAACATAAATCAAAATAAACTCAACACCTACAACCTATTTAAAAACAGTCAACAAAATTTTTCTCGAATGGACCAAATAAAAATAACCCGACTTAGACTTGGACACACTAAAATCTCACACTTACACCACATCGACAAAAGCCCCAACACATGCACCTCTTGCAACAATCAAATTTCAATTGAACATATACTTAACTCCTGCACCATCCACGATACGCACAGACAAAGAATTTTCGGCCAAAGCAACCCACTCCAACTCCTTTCCAACCCCACACCCTCCAACATCTCCACTATTCTAAATTATTTAAAAACTACAAATTTATATCACTCGATTTAACAATAATAAACCACAAATGTAAATACCAACCACAATCCAAAAATAACTTATAAATTAAGCACAATCATTACACACCTCTTGTACATATTACACAAAAATCCTCAATCATTAAAAAACCCAGAGCTGAAGGCCTTAGTTGCCATTGCTCCATAACCTTAAGCTAGCTTGTAATTTTAATATTATCTGTTAGCTCTACATAAAAAAAAAAAAATAAAAAATAAAAAAAAAAAAAATGTGTCCTTAAGAGATGGTAACATGCATCGAAAAACCGCGATAGTGGGTATCACATTTGACGTCACCCATTATCGAGTCCATATAGGCCATAAACAAGAGATAAGAATAGACCGAATTGCGTTTTCAGTTTTACCATCGAAGCCTTGGTTCGCGGTTTATAGGCATTTTGTACTAGCAATTGCCTTATAGCAACACTGACCATTAAGCGTACTTCCTTTGACTTTCAAATTATAGTTTTATTCATACATGTCAAAAACATTCTTTACAATATGAAAATGCATCACTGTGATTGGTTAATGGTATAGCGGATCGCTAATAAATCTAACAGTGTTTGCAGAAATTTTCTTCTGGTTTGACTACCCTAATAGTCCTCATAGAAATTTCTTTCCAATCATTATATTTAGTAGCTAGCAAAGTCATACCGCCGAAATTAAGATGTCTCTGAATCATTGGCAAGGATATATACGATTGCGATTGCCAAGGGCAAATGTATGAAGTTTCAATTCAAATTTGGTTTGCATGGTATGCTTTGAAGCCTTAAATTTATTTCAAAATGAGTGAAATGTTACGAATTATTTAATTTATTGACACTTAAGCAAAGCCTTCCGAACAATGAGCAACATCAACTAGAAGCCAATTTTGAAAGGAACCAGCAAACAAAGTAAGTTTGTTCCAACTTGCCCATACAAAGATAACTTTTGCTATGTTTGTGTCTTATATACGCCTAAAAGTTAAAGCCGAAAAGCATCTTCCAAATTCAAGAATGCATTCGAAGATTATTTTAAAACTTCATTTCAACAGGATGTGTGGTACGCTCCTGATAGAGTGTGCCTGCACAAGAATTTTAAATGATTACAATAACAAAAACTTCTCTAGAACGTTTGAGTTTGAGCAACCTACGGACTTTTTTCCCCCCAATTTGGGTGATTTTAGTGCCGAACACGGAGAAAGTTTTCACCAGGAAATCGCTACAATTGAGAGTTCTACAAAGGAAAAATCTTCAATTTATGCTAGGACAATATTATTGGTCCCTCATTAGGGAAACAGATCCTAGAAATTTCAGACGTCAAAATAAAAGGAAAAAAGTTTCTTTTTTTAAAAATATAACATCAGTGACTTAACGACAATATATATGGTTGATAGTTGGCCCTCGTCACATTGCATATTGTATTGAGAATAATGATCTTTGGTAGATCGTGTGTTCGAGAGATCAGGTACCATTTAATTCACTGTGGGTGTTGGTATGCTGTCCGTAGCAAGAGTGCCTTCCTCCTCTCTGGCCTGCCTTTTCAGATGTTTTTATACTCTGTACCGAAGGTACATAGAGTATATTAAGTTTGTGCAAAAGTATGTAACGGGGAGAAGGAATCGTTTCCGACCCTATAAAGTATATATATTCTTGATCAGCATCAACAGCCGAGTCGATATAGCCATGTCCGTCTGTCCGTCTGTCCGTCCGTCCGTCCGTCCGTATGAACGAAGAGATCTCAGATATGGTAAGAGATAGAGGTTTGACATGTATGGGACATATATTTCTTATACTTGCAGGCAGATCAAGTTTATTTTCAATTTTTGCCACGCCCCCTCCCGCTCCCGCAACTTGGAAAAAACTTCATATCTCCTACAGTTTTGGAGATAGATCGTTCGTTCCTTCTAGAGATACCTTGTAAACAAAATTATTTATCGATTTGCTGAAGGAATGATAAAGATCGGATGAATATGGAAGATGGATATGGGCAAAAACGGCCACTTAACCCAACCCATCCCCCCACCAATAACCACAGCAACATACCCTAACCGTTCAACACAGGCAATCTTAGTGCGAGAGAGAAAGAGAGAGAGAGAGAGAAACTTAGAGAGCGCACCGCTTTGTGCGCGGGGTGTTAACTGGCCGTTTGACTCCTGAGCAAATGCGAGTGCAAGGGTACAGAGTATGTTATAGTCGGGCTTAACCGACTTTCTTTCTTGTTATTTATTTATTTATTTATTAAGAGTTGACAAAAAAAGGCTGTCAACGAAAATGTATATACGTTACAAAAATTTTTATGAGCTAATGAAGCCTATCAAAGAAAATCTAATAAAATTACAAAATAAACTAATAACGACTCGGACACGGTGGGGGAATTTTATTTGCCCGTCCGGCCAGCTATGCCCCTATTCACAGCCAATTGTAGTCAGAGACGTTATTAGAGCTAACAAAAACTTTAATAATATAGAGATCGAGAAGAGGGAGAGAGAGAGAAAGAGAGAGAGAGAGAAAAAAACCAAAACCTATAGTTATGTAGGAACAAAGGAGAAAAAAATAAGATAATATATTAAATTAAAACCAAACTGAGATAGAGAGAAAAATATCTTAAAGTAAACTTTAAAAATAAAAAATTTATATATAAAACTTAAAACTAAATAACCGGGAAATCTCTGACCCGGTGGGGGAGGATTTTTTAGCCAGTCCGGCAAGCTATGCCCCTAATCACAGCTGGGAGTGGTCAGAGATTTCCCCGGAGATTATTATAGAGAGACGTTTTTAGAGAGAAGAGAGAGAGATCTGTTGAGAGCAGGTGATAGAGATCATTGTAATTTTGACATAAGACCCGAAAACGATTGTACTGGGCATAATCAGTTGTGCATCTGGGCAAGATTAAAGGTAAATAGTTTCTAGTTGGCCTAGAAGGAACGGAAAAGTTAAGGCGACCTAAGAGTTCGGTAGAGTCTACATCACTAATGATTAACTTATGAAGAAAAGAAACGCCTAGGACTGTTCTACGATCAGCTAACGAAGGAAGGTTAATAAGCAAGAGTCTGCTGGAGTACGATGGCAGACGAAGGTTAGGGTCCCAATTTAGTCCACGAAGAGCAAAAAGCAAAAATTGCTTTTGTACTGATTCAATACGATCGATATGCTTTTAATATTGCGGACACCAGACGGACGAGCAGTATTCAAGTACAGGACGGACTAGAGCAGTGTACAGGAGCTTTGTGGTGTATGGATTATTAAATTCCTTCGACCAACGTTTAATGAATCCTAGTACACCATTCGCCCTATTAACAATAGAGGAGATAAGAGGATTGAAATTCAATTTGGGGTCAAAAAGAATTCCAAGATCAACGACTGGAGATATTCGTTGCAGGGGTTCATTGCCAATCGTATAATTAGCCAGCGAAGGTTTGCAACGATGGAAAGTCATAAACATGCACTTGGAGCAATTAAGGTATAAATGATTAATCAAGCACCAAGACTGCAAGGAGTTTAAATCATCTTGCAATCTAATGGAATGTGTCGGGTCATTGAAAGATAAAATAAGTTTAACGTCATCGGCATACATAAGTATCCGAGAATAAGATAGTATTGTGGGTAGGTCATTAATAAAAAGAGTAAAAAACAAAGGACCAAGGTGACTACCTTGCGGTACAGCGGACGTTACAGAGACAGGCGTTGAAGTGTCTGAACGTAATATAACTTTCTGCGTTCTATTTTTTAAATGGGACGAAATCCAGAGCAGAAAAGAGGCGGGAAATCCTAACCGATCAAGCTTATAGAGGAGAAGATCATGGTTTACAGAGTCAAAAGCCTTACTAAAGTCGGTGTAAATGACATCGGTTTGCTTTTTCTAAAGGAACCCATCATTAACCAATGAAGTACACTGCTCGCCACTTGAATAGGACACCTCTAAAGTCGATTTTCTATAGTTAATTGCTGCTAAACCAAGCCATCTAGGAAAATAATTTTTGTTTTCTTATAAAGTTTATTTAAATGTAGTAATTAGACGAAAATTATAAAATTATTCAAAAGTTGTAAGTATACAAAAAACATTGTTAACCAATAAGTAACAAATTCATTTTGCACCACTTGAATAGGACACTTTATCTAAAAACCATTTAAGAATATTTCAATCCTTTTCAAATAACAATATTACTTAAATAAGAAATTACTAACATGTTTTTAAACCAGAAAAAGTTTTTAATAGTGTGTTGAGCCTCCTTTTTTCTCCAAAACCTCACACATTCGGTCTGGAAGGGATGCATACAATTTTCCCAAATAATTCAACGATATCGAGCCCCATGCTAATTTGATAGCTGCAATTTGTTCGGAACGCTCGAATATTGCTGACCTGATCCATATATTTCACGTGTTAGCCATCCCCACACATTCTCAATGATATTCAAGTCCGGTGAATAGGGTGGCCAGTTTAATAACTCCACGTTTTGGCTCGCTATATACGATTTAACAATCCGGGCCGTATGTATAGGGGCATTATCATGTTGATAAATCCATTTTAGATTTGCAAAAAGAGTTTGGAAGTGTGGAAAGGCCTCTTTCAATATACCATTATAACACAACGCATTCATGGTGGTTGGAATAAATTTAAGCTCACAGGTGCCATAATAGGAAATGGCCCCCCATACCATAATACCTCCAGCACTGCTGTGCAACTTATCACGATGGTGTGGTTCTTTTCGAAGATCATGCAAATAGTAGCTGTAGCCATCGGGGCCCTCGAAATTAAACTTTTTTTCGTCCGAAAAGACAACACGTTGCCACTCCGAAGTCCAGGTGACATCTGCGCGCGCGAAATCAAGGCGTTGTAACTTCCGAGCCGGGTTGAGAGGTGGCTTCTTCTTGATTTTTATACTCTGTACCGAAGGTACATAGAGTATATTAAGTTTGTGCAAAAGTATGTAACAGGGAGAAGGAATCGTTTCCGACCCTATAAAGTATATATTTTCTTGATCAGCATCAACAGCCGAGTCGATATAGCCATGTCCGTCTGTCCGTCTGTCTGTCTGTCTGTCTGTCCGTCCGTATGAACGAAGAGATCTCAGAGATGGTAAGAGATAGAGGTTTGACTTATATGGGACATATATTTCTTATACTTGCAGGCAGATCAAGTTTATTTTCAATTTTTGCCACGCCCCCTCCCGCCCCCGCAATTTGGAAAAAACTTCATATCTCCTACAGTTTTGGAGTTCGTTCCTTCTAGAGATACCTTGTAAACAAAATTATTTATCGATTTGCTGAAGGAATGATAAAGATCGGATGAACGATACTCAAGTTATGGGCAAAAAACGGCCAGCATACTCAAGAGTTATCTGGTCCTTCGAGCCGGATAATAGCAGATATTAAAAAGGCATACTGGCGTAGGCTGCAGCCGGTAGTTGTTTCAAGCTGGAAAGGGAAGCTCTGCCTGCCCTCCAGTGGTTGTGATTGGTGATCTTTAAATTTTAGACGTAATCTGTTCCCTGCATGTTTTGGCTCTGCCTTCCGCATGAAACTCAAAGTCTTTCTTCTTTCGTCACACAACACAGAAGTTCGGGTTTTGCCACCTTTCCCCCGCGTGAGTTCTCCCTTTTCCCATTTCATATCAAACCTCGACTTGACTTAGTTCAATTGAATCATTTTGAGTTTTCACTCCAAGCCGGATTTTGACTTCACTTGTATCCATCTAATTGACCATGCCGTTGGCATTTGCTCGACATGCCCCGTTCAAAATCTGAAATCGTAACAAGAAATCCGAAAGTCCAACTGACAAGTTATGCATTTTAAAGCATCTGGAAGTTAGCCAGAAGGCGGGGAGATTTATTTCAATAAAAACAAATAAAAAAACGAGAAGGCCAAGCTAACTTCGTCTGTGCCGAAGTTTTTATACCCTTGCAAATGCAGTTTTTGAAATGTTTGAGTTTAAGAACGCTTTCATAAAAATCTAAAAAATTTTAACTAAAACCCATTTTCCGACAGATAAACATCTGATTTCGACCAAATTTCGCGAATCTTTTTGAAAACATATCAAGTTAAGTCTTAACGGAGTTTAAGAAAGATAAAATTTAAAACAGAAAAAATTTTTCTCACTAAGACTCATTTTCCGACCGATCGGCCCTATGGCAACCATAAGATATAGTCAACCGATGTCGATCAACTTTTTCAAATTAGTTTGAAAGCGTTTAATATTAAGAATCACCGACTTTAAGAATGATTTACTTGAAAACAAAAAAGTTTTTTTCACTAAGACCCATTTTCCGACCGATCGGTCCTATGGCAGCTATATGTTATAGTCATCCGACTTTGACCAAAATTTGCAAATCTGTTTAATAGCATATAATATTATTTATGGCCGAGTTTTATGACGCTAGCATTGAAAACAAAAAAGTTTTTCTTGCTAAGACCCATTTTCCGACCGATGGTTTCTATTACAGCTATAAGATATAGTCATCCGATCTTGACCTCAATTCGCAAATCTGTTTGAAAGCATATAATATTAATAATGGCCGAGTTTAAGGCCGCTAACATTGAAAACAAAAAAGTTTTTCTCACTAAGACCCGTTTTTTGACCGATGGTTCCTATGGCAGCTATAAGATATAGTCATCCGATCCGGTTGGTTCCGACATATTAGCAGCGTGCAGTAAAAAGAAGACTCTGTGCAAAATTTCAGCTCGATAGCTTTAAAACTGAGAGACTAGTTTGCGTAGAAACAGACAGACAGACAGACAGACGGACAGACAGACGGACGGACATAGCTCAATCGACTCAGCTCGTCGCCCTGATCAATTATGAGATTATGGGGTCGGAAATGAATATATCTATGCGTTGCAAACTTCTGGGCAAAATTATAATACCCTATGCAAGGGTATAACGTAGAAATAAAATAAATAATCCATTAACTTAATGGTAGCCGTGCGTGGGCGTAGCTGGTGGACCATAGCTGCTCACAGGCGGCAGATAGGTGGCTTCGGGCTCAAAGATGGGCGTGGCCGAGTCACCCGAATGACCGGGTGCACCATATAGAACCTGCGGTGGTGCCTGATAGTCATAACCCGCCGAGGTGCTGGGCGTGGCATAATCATAGCCAGAGCCAGAGTCTGAGCCAATCTCGTGTTTGGCACCCAGAAAAGCGCTGGGCTTGAAGGGTGCCTGGGACAGATCATTGGAGAGACCCAGTACATCGGTGTGCAAGGCATGAGGCTTGCTGGCCGTATACGTAAAATGGCCCAAGCCCTTGTGACCCAAGGCATAGGCAGGTGTCTGATGTGGCTCCGCCTCCTCCTCGACCGCTGCGGGTGATTTGTGCTCCTGATGCTCCAGCTCTTCCACATGCAGCTGTAAATGTTGATGACCGGAGAGCAGAGGTAGGCCATAGCTGGTTAATGGAGTGGACTTGCCAAAGGATAAGCTGTGCGGTGCCTCGTAGCTGTAACCAGAGTGTTGGTGTTCCTCTCCAGCGGATAGCTGTAGTCCGGCATGACTCAAACTGAGACCAGCATGACCTGCGGCAGGTCCATGTCCATGTGCAGAGGAATGGCCAGAGACATAGCTGGGTCGGTGGGCGTGGGAGGGTGAGTACTCGGCTGAGGGACTGGCCAACAAATAAGTGCTGGCTCCACCCAGTTTGTGTGCGCCCAGCAGGTTGAGGTAGCCACTTGAACAATGACTAGCATACTTGTTATAACCTTGGTTATGTCCATGATAGCCCGCTCCTCCGCCTCCGCTGGTCTGCACTATGTACGTCTCCACTTTGGGTGACTGATTTGCATAAGCCTGATGATGACTCTGATGATGATGAGGATGATGATGACTGCCTCCCCCTCCCCCTCCACCAGCACTGTAGTGGGGACGTCCCTGGATACAGCCATGATGATGTGTATGATGTCCATGAGTAATCGATTTTGTAATGGCAATTTGCGCCGCTGGGATACATTCATATCGTTAGCCGAGCCTTACACACCAATGCATACATACGAAGAAAACCTTTTGAATTCGGGAATTGGGCCAAACGGTCCCAAAAAGACCTCAAAGGAAAAAATCACAAAAATGTGTTTCTCTCCTCTCACAACCAAATACAAGCAGAGAGCGTAGTTAAAGGTTATTTCGGTACCTCTTTTCAATGTGGTCTCACGAAAGCTGTCGTTTTCTGACAAAGGCAAGCGGGGGACCGATTTTTGAGACCTCTGCTTAGAAGTGAAAGATCTGCTATCTTGCGACGAGCGGGGAAGGCAGGTGGTGTAACTCCAAAGGGTAATGCCATTCCTAATTCTGGAAATTGTTATAGTTTTTATACTCTGTACCAAAGGAACATAGAGTATATTAAGTTTGTGCAAAAGTATGTAACAGGGAGACAAAAGCAGCATACGACAGAGAACTCACCAATACTCACAAAGAAAAGCACCCATACCAATAATGAAATTGTTGTTAATCAGTTTGCTTGAGCGCGGCAACACCAATCAAAGAAAAGAGCAAAACCGGTTCTGGCTCTACGCGATGCACACACACCTGCCCTGCATGTATACGATCATTGATTTCCTATCTTCGGTGCAATTACAAAAACAAAACGTACTCAAAGAGCATACGGCTGGGCATCGCTGCTATAAAGTATATACATTCTTGATCAGCATCAACAGCCGCGTCGATATAGCCAAGTCAATCTGTCCGTCCGTCCGCCTGTCTGTCCGTCTGTATAAACGCACAGATCTCAGAGATGGTAAGAGATAGAGGTTTGACATTTTTGGGTCATAAACTACACAGTGTGATTTGATCCCGACAGTAGGATTAAATTTTTAAGTACGAGTGGGCATTTATCATTCCGAAAAGGATTGTTTTATGTACGGATCGTACTTAACAACCAATTGAGAGAGAGAGAGAGCGAAAAACCTGAGAGCAAAGGCAAATTCGATCTCTTTGCTTCTCTCATCGTTGTTCGATCTCCTTTTCGCATGCAGCATTGGCTGCTTTACGGCTTGCCAGCATTCTTTGTGCGACGCTTGCTAGAAGCAGTTAAAGTGAAAAGTAAAAAAAAACTAAAAAAAAGGTGAAATGGCCGATGAAAAATCAACAACTTGAGAAAGCAACAACTTGCACCTTATAGTGGAGAATTTGGTAGGTGAGTGTAAAGTGTTGTAATTACTGCGTCGGTGTAAGTGTGTGTATGCAAGCGAGCAAGAATATTCTTCATACATATGTGAATTCAAGGCATTGCTTCGACACCGGATTATACATATGTATGTACATATGTCTTCACACCCAAGCCGAAAATCAGACGCACGCACTAAACAACAAACTAACGTTTGCATGTACACACAAAAATACTTAAATGCAAGTTTATTAAGTATTTTGTTTATTTGTCATTACATTTATCACATTATTTCCATTATTTACAGATGCGGGTATTAAGTTCGAGCTCTGAAAGCTTTTGACAGCTGAAGACCTTAAAAAGCGATTCCTGATTTAGGCCCTCGTATGGACCTTAGACAGAAGCTGTTCCGGTGGAATCAGACTCAAGTAAGTAGATTTAAACAAAGATGAGTTTGGATATAGGGCACAAATCTATCTCTACCGAACTAAAATATTATCTCTTATGGGACTAAGTTATGTTCGAAAAGAAGGATGAGTTTAAGTCGGCCAGGCCAAAAACGGGATCAAAATTTAAAAAATTATCCGTTCTTAAATTGTTCCTGTCCAGGATCAACCCATTTTTATTACCATTTCGGCATGAATTGATCACGAAAATCCCGGATTTTTTTTTCAGTGTACTTATACTTGCAGTCAGATCAAGTTTGTTTTCAATTTCTGCCACGCGCCCGCAATTTGTAAAAACGTTCCACAGTTTTGTAGTGTTTTGTGGGAATATAATTTCTCGTGGCAAACTTTTTAATTTGTGCATAGCCTTTGCCCCACTGTGTCTGTGAGTTGATTTGCCTGGCTTAGCTTCACTCAAGTTCAAGTGACACTTTTCCAAATCGCATGTCTGCGCCATGGAGCACGCCGCCATGAGTAACTGTCATTTTTTGGCTTATGCGTAAATTGCATTTAATTTCAACTAACAAGGAGAGACTCCTCCTCCCCCTTCCCATCCCGGTGGTTACCCTGCCATTAACATGAATGTTAATTTGTTAAAGAAAAGTTATTTTGGAACTGAACTTGGCCTGCTGCATCAGTCATGGAATGCATCATTATTGAACAAATGTCCATGGCTTCGTTCAGATTCGATCGTAGATGAGCTTCGCTTCGCTCCGCCATGTGTGGTCATTGATTAGTCGCTGATTTGCCAAGCTCCCTCGCGTTCCTTTTGTGCTGTGTGAACGTTTCTTCTTGAAGCTTTTAGTTGATGTAATGGCCCGTCGGCCACTTGTGGTGCCATTGTGTCAATCTTTAGCTTCAGCTCCAACTAATTACTTGGTTGCGCAATGGCCAAGGTCAACTGGCACAACGTTATAATTTCGCCGATTCGCGACTTTTGCGTCTTAATTGTGGCATTTGAAAGTGGGTAACAAATTTGCCCGCGATCCGCCCATGATGGTAAAAGTAAGTCAGAGATGTGGGCGAGAGTCATCATAATGGAGAGAAGTTGGAGAGAATTGTATCAATTGTATTTATTTACTTAAGTTTTAATCAAATGATAAAGATGACTGGGTGACATATAGACATAGTGTTTCTGTTGTTTCTGCTGATCCTCCTCCTCATCGGTGAAGCCAGCAAATGGTGATGGCCTAAAAGGCAAGCTAAACTGTTGCCCAGAAGTCTGCTTTGGTGCCTCCTGCTCTGTGATTGGAAATGTTTGTGGACCCGTATATCTAGGACTTAACTGCGATACTGGATCTGAACTGGGGGCAATCACCAAGGGACGCCAGGGCATGGCATACAGCCAGGCTTGGTAGTACTGCTGAGCCATTGTCTGCCTCAAGAGCAGCAAAAGTAAGGCCATGACACCCACTCGTATCATGCTCATGATGCCAATGGTAATCTCAAGTGCCAAGACCAAGTCTTTTATAAGCCTGCCACAGTTGTCATACGATATGGCCTGTATCATGGCAGTTCCGCTGTAAGGCGATAGGTTAGCTTCCGTTATCTACTCGATTCTCCTGTGAATTGCATAAGCTCCTCCTCCCTTTCTTATTCCTCTCTCAAACATAATTCTCATCCACTTTGATTAACGCTTGCGCAAAAGATGTTGCAATTTAGTTCCATGGATTGCTTTTCGACTCTTGTGTCGTTTAAGCGATCAACTATCCATGTAACTGAGGCGACACGCCGCCTCAGCCTCACATTGGGCGCCCTTCGCCGGCTAAGCCAAGACTCGTTGATACAAATTGTGTTCCGGCTGAGAAATTTTCCAAAGGGGTAGGCAGAGTTGTTTATAAATGCAAATTGGTTGGTCTTTTGTGAGTGAATTTGATTTTTTTTTGATATGTTACTGTCCATTATTACAAAATAAATATAATCTTCTGGGCTGACATTTTTCGTTGTGTGCGGATTTCCCGAAGTTGCGCAAAATCACGTCCATTTATTTTGCAAACTTGGCTTTCAAACCGCAGGGAATCAAACCGGAACCGTATACTGAAAAGAACCGATTAAAACTCAGAACCAGAACCGGAACTGGAACCGATATTTGAAATTGATTGTGTACCGATATTTTTGGAACCGAAAAGACCGAAAAGAACCTAAACATTGTACCGGAACAGTTTCGGTTCTGAGTGCAACGACTAGACTTCAAAGCTGACACTTAGTTTTAGGGGAACTCTTAAGCAATTTCCAACAAAAAGGAGTCTGGTCTTTCAAAACTTTTGTATTGTTAAATAGAACAAGAAAGAAAGTCGGTCAAGCCCGACTATAACATACTCTGTACCCTTAATGTCGCAGTTCGCATTTTCTCACGAGTTATACGCGCTCATCTCTAAGTTTCTCTCTCTCTCACTCTCTCTCTCATTAAGATTGACTCTGTTGAACGGTGGGGGGGAGGGGGCTCTTAACTTGAGTATCGTTCATCCCATCTTTATCATTACTTCAGCAAATCAATAAATAATCTTGATTACTAAATATCTCTAGAAGGTACGAATCTTCTATCTACAAAACTGTGGGAGATATAACGTTTTTTCTAAATTGCGGGGGCGGCAGCGGGCGTGGTCAAAATAAAAAATAAACTTAATCAACCTGCAAGCATAAGAAGTAAATGTATCATACATGTCAAAACTCTATCTCTTACCATCTCTGAGATCTGTGCGTTCATACAGACGGACAGGACAGACGGACCTTCTGTCTGTTACATACTTTTGCACAAACTTAATATACTCTGTGTACCAGTGTGAGCGAGCTATCTTTTATTAAGAATTTGTCATCCCTTAACTTCTAAACTTATCTAAGTCAGCATTTGTAAGATATGTAGTTGCGTGTGTATAAATATAAAAATGCATTCGTGTGAGGAATACACATTGCCTCACACGATGCATATTAAGTGGTGGGGACCGGATGACCTTTTCAAGTGGTTCCCATGGTCGATCCTTTTCAAGTGGTGTGTCTGCTGGGCTGATCCTTGTCACTGCGGCTATTAATATTTAATGCTATTACAAAAGGTGGCACACAGGCTAAATATTTAATGTTACAAAGAATGATGGGCTTATGATATGTAACGCAACGTTAGGATCGTGGTTGAGTCTCATGTTCAAGTTTTGAACAACATTAAATGTTGGGTGTCTGCCACATCGCAAATGCTTTTAAAGAGAGTATTGATGCTCCGATCTCTCTGATCCCCGCTGTAAGCCCCATAAAAATAGAAATAAAACCTTGCTTAAACTAAACGGTCAATATAACGCCGACATATTTAATTGGTCTTAATATGTGGTATAGCTTCATCTAGTAAGAACTTCAAAATTTTGTTATTTACTTTGTTTCCAAAAAACACTGATTGACTTGAAATTTTATACAGTTTTTTGGGTTTGCTTCAACTATAAGCTAACCAAGGTATTTCAATAGCAGCTTCTTTAGGAAACACAAAATACCCTGTGGTGGTTCGGGGTGCGGCTTCAAAACAAAATATTTAAGCGCAAAGCAGCCAATGAATATGATAACTAAGAACTTAACTAAAAGAATAATATTGTCTTGAGCCCACTGGAATACAGGAGCTGGGTTAAAGGTCTGGGGTGGCGGTTCCATTGGTAGCTGAGATACTTCAGCTGTATTAATCAACTGGGGTGGTGGTTCCATGGGTAAATGCGGTTGTGCTGCGTTAAGGGCCACCGCGGTTTGACCTGTGTTTAACTGGGGTGGCGGTTCCATTTGTGATTCCGGCTCTACAACGGCTACAGCGTCAGACTGCACCTCTTCATTGTCCAAAGCCTCTGTCTGGACCTCCTTATCTGCATTTGGAAAAAGCAAATATCTGCCACGCGAGGTTTGTTGTGCTTTGTGAATTTTCGTTATGGAGATGGCTACGGATCGGTGTACCTTAAAAGCACTTGTTTTCTTTACACCCGCTTGAACTTTTCTGACACTGGGTAGAGGCCAGGTCGCTTCGGGAACCGGCTTGGCTAAACGTTTAACCATGCCGCTGCCTACTGCCGTTTGCTTTCCTTCAGCCTTGTTGCCAGTTTCCTTGTTCTTCTTGACTGTATCCTTGCCACGGTTTACATCATCTTTTCTTGCCTGGACTTCCTTCTTCTTCTTGTCTTTATCCTTGGCCCGGTCGAGCGCTGCTTGCTTTTCTTGTTCCTGGTTGCCAATCTCATTGTTGTCTTCTGGGCGCAGTTGCTCCCCAACAACTTGAGTCTTCTTATTTGCGGTTTTCTTACCATAAATATAACGTTGTCCGCCACATGTTCGTACCTGGAGATCCATATTTGTTTGTGCAAAGTCTAAGGATACCAAATTATAGCACAAAAATTCAGCAGTTTTTCTTTATTTTTGTTTTGTTTTTTTTACTTACCGGTCAAAAGTGAAAATATCTGAATAATATTATATATTTTCTTAGTTTTTAGTTGTTGTTACGTGTTGCCAGTTTCAAGTATTGTTTTGTACTGACTAAAATTAGAAGCTGTGTTAGGTATATGCTTTTTTTCAGTTTGACATTAGAGACAAAGCCAACTTGAGGCTACAAATTTTTATATTTTAAATACCATTTTTTTTTCATTTCATTTTTTACACCCGCAACTCTAAGAGAGTGCGAATGGATTTCAGCTATCAGTTGACACTTTTCTAGTCTTTTTATACTCTGTACCGAAGGTATATAGAGTATATTAAGTTTGTGCAAAAGTATGTAACAGGGAGAAGGAATCGTTTTCCGACCCTATAAAGTCAATCTGCTTGTCGCATTCCATTCGCACTCTCCTAGAGTTGCGGGTGTAAAAAATGGCCTGAAATGAAATGAAATGAAATAAAATTGTATTTAAAATATAAAAACTTGTAGCCTTGTAGTTGGCTTTGTCTCTAATGTCAAATTGAAAAAAAAGCATATACCTAACACAGCTTCCATTTTAGTCAGTACAAAATAATACTTGAAACAGGCAACAACTAAAATATAAGAAACAAGATTTTTCAGATATTTTTACAATTCAAAGGTAAGTAAAAAAAAAACAAAAATAAAGAAAAACTGCTGAATTTTTGTGCTATAATTTGGTATCCTTAGACTTTTGCACAATCCAAAATGGATCTTTATGTTCAAACATGTGGCGGTCAACGTTATATATACCGTAAGAAAACCGCAAATAAAAAGACTCAAGTTGTTGGGGAGCAACTGCGCCCAGAAGACAACAATGAGATTGGCAACCAGGAACAAGAAAAGCAAGCAGCGCTCGACCGGGCCAAGGATAAAGACAAGAAGAAGAAGGAGGTGCAGGCAAGAAAAGATGTTGTAAACCGTGGCAAGGATACAGTCAAGAAGAACAAGGAAACTGGCAACAAGGCTGAAGGAAAGCAAACGGCAGTAGGTAGCGGCATGGTTAAACGTTTAGCCAAGCCGGTTCCCGAAGCGACCTGGCCTCTACCCAGTGTCAGAAAAGTTCAAGCGGGTGTAAAGAAAACAAGTGCTTTTAAGGTACACCGATCCGTAGCCATCTCCATAACGAAAATTCACAAAGCACAGCAAACCTCGCGAGGCAGATATTTGCTTTTTCCAAATGCAGATAAGGAGGTCCAGACAGAGGCTTTGGACAATGAAGAGGTGCAGTCTGACGCTGTAGCCGTATGTAGAGCCGGAATCACAAATGGAACCGCCACCCCAGTTAAACACAGGTCAACCGCGGTGGCCCTTAACGCAGCACAACCGCATTTACCCATGGAACCACCACCCCAGTTGATTAATACAGCTGAAGTATCTCAGCTACCAATGGAACCGCCACCCCAGACCTTTAACCCAGCTCCTGTATTCCAGTGGGCTCAAGACAATATTATTCTTCTGGTTGAATTCTTAATCGGCGTACTCATTGCCTTCTTTGCGTTTTATTATTTTGTTTTGAAGCCTAACCCCGAACCACCACAGGGTATTTGGGGTTTCTTAAGAAGCTGCTATTGAAATACCTTGGTTAGCTTATAGTTTGAAGCAGACCCCAAAAACTTTACAAAATTTCAAGTCAATCGGTGTTTTTTGGAAACAAAGTAAATAACAAAATTTTGAAGTTCTTACTAGATGAAGCTATACCACATATTAAGACCAATTAAATATGTCGGCGTTATATTGACCGTTTAGTTTAAGCAAGGTTTTATTTCTATTTTTATGGGGCTTACAGCGGGGATCAGAGAGATCAGAGCATCAATACTCTCTTTAAAAGTATTTGCGATGTGGCAGACACCCAACATTTAATGTTGTTCAAAACTTGAACATGAGACTCGACCACGATCCTAACGTTGCGTTACATATCATAGAGCCCATCATTCTTTGTAACATTTAATATTTAGCCTTTGTGCCACCTTTTGTAATAGCATTAAATATTAATAGCTGCAGTGACAAGGATCAGCCCAGCAGACACACCACTTGAAAAGGATCAACCATGGGAACCACTTGAAAAGGTCATCCGGTCCCCACCACTTAATATGCATCGTGTGAGGCAATGTGTATTCCTCGCACGAATGCCTTTTTATATATTTATACACACGCAGCTATCTTACAAATACTGCCTTAGATAAGTTTAGATGAGAAATTCTTAATAAAAAATAGCTCGCTCACACTGAGCGGGTCAGTACAAATGTAATCTTACAACCGTGCTCAACTAGGTGTTTATGTCTGCACATATGTCAAATCCATCTGTTAGTGGCATTTTTGCGAATGAGTGTCTTGTGTAATCGTCTGTCAAAGTGGTTGTGTCTGATTTAAGCGGCAATGCTTGTTGATTTCGGATTAAAATGTCATTTGTGCACGAGCATCTCTGGTGAGGATGCTAAATTAAGAAATCCATCAATTTTTATACCCTTGTAGGGGGTATATTAAAATCGTCCAGATGTTTGTAGCGCATAGAAGGTAGCATCTCCGACCACATAAAGTATATATTGATCAGCATGACGAGCTGAGTTAATACACAGTGCCACAAAATTCACCTTTTTTTTAATACCTGGGAACGGGACCAAAAAAATTCTGAAACTAGAGGCATCAGGGAGCAACACCTCATACCCAGCTATTCTTGATCACGTCAAGTTCGCGTTTAATGGGCACATTTATACTAGCAACACACAGCTACAACATCTGTTGCTGTTCAAAAAAAGGTGAGAACTAAAATTTTGGAAAATTCACCAAAGATGAAGGGAGTCACCACAATTGTTATACTAAATTCCCGCCTCCAATGGACAAGCGGTTAGTACACCGCCCATAGAGGTCTAACTTAGAAAATGGAATCAATGGAAAACCACTCGATAGAATTTTGTAAGATTTTAAATATTATATATTGAGATGCTGACCAATGAAATGTGTCCTTAAGAGATGGTAACATGCATCGAAAAACCGCGATAGTGGGTACCACATTTGATATCACCCATTATCGAGTTCATATAGGCCATAAACTAGAGATAAAAATTGACCGAAATGCGTTTTCAGTTATACCAACGAAGCCTTGACTAGCGGTTTATACGAATTTTTGTACTAGCAACTGCCTTAGGGCAACATTGGAGAATGGTCAATGTTGTTCTAAGGCAGAGATGGGCGCGTCGCGATGTTCCAATGCACACGAGGCAGCGCGCTGCCGACTGCACAAAATCACTCGTACGCTATAAGCATTGAAAGCTATTTATAGAACACGAATGCGGCGCACGCAAATTGTGCTTGTATGCGTGTGAAAAGTGTGACGATATGTGTGCATGCCCATCTCTGTTCTAATGCAATTGCTAGTACAAAAATGCCAATAAACCGCGAACCAAGGCTTCGTTGGTATAACTGAAAACGTAGTTCTGTCTATTTTTAGGTCTGGTTTATGGCTTATCAATATGAATTGGTTTGTGGGTGAGTCTAAAAGTGGGACTCCATATCGCGGTTTTTTAAGACTGTTTCCTTTGTCTTAAATTTTAGACTTCTAGGGTTTAAGCCAAGAAAAATAGTTGGGGACCATCCCACTGCTCAAGCATTCGCGCAATATCTTTTTCTTATGACAACCATCTTGTCATGGCTATTCCCAAAATTCTTCGCAGAACTTTTGGAACTCTTTTAATTCTGACTACATGCAAAAGAGCCAATTCCAATAAAAACGAGAAGACCAAGCTAACTTCGTCTGTGCCGAAGTTTTTACACCCTTGCAATAATTAAAAATTTTTGTAACTAAAACCCATTTTTCGGCAGATAAACATGTGATTTAGACCAAATTTCCTGAATCTTTTTGAAAACATATCAAATTAACAATTGTCGAGTTTAAGAAAGATAAAATTTAAAACGGAAAAGTTTTTCTCACTAAGACTGATTTTCCGACCGATCGGTCTTATGGCAGCCTTAAGTTATAGTCAACCGATTTTGACCAAATTTTGCGAATATATTTGAAAGCATATAGAATTAGTAATCAGTGAGTTTAAGGACTCTAACATTAAAAACAAAACAAATTTCTTACTAAGAACCATTTTCAACCGATCGGTCCTATGGCAGCCATAAGATATAGTCATCCGATGTCGATCAACTTTTTCAAATTAGTTTGAAAGCGTTTAATATTAAGAATCACTGACTTTAAGAACTATTTACTTGAAAACAAAAAAGTTGTTTTCGCTAAGACCCATTTTCCGACCGATCAGTCCTATGGCAGCTATAAGATATAGTCATCCGATTTTTACCAAAGCTTGCAAATCTGTTTGAAAGCATTTAATATTAATAATGGACGAGTTTGAGGACGCTAACATTGAAAACAAAAAAGTTTTTCTCACTAAGACCCATTTTTTAACCGTTGGTTCCTATGGCAGCTATAAGATATAGTCATCCGATCTTGATCAAAATTTGCAAATCTGTTTGAAAGCATTTAATATTAATAATGGACGAGCTTGAGGACGCTTTACATTGAACAACAAAAAAGTTTTTCTCACTAAGACCCATTTTTTGACCGTTGGTTCCTATGGCAGCTATAAGATATAGTCATCCGATGTCGATCAACTTTTTCAAATTAGTTTGAAAACGTTTAATACTAAGAATCACTGACCTTAAGAACGATTTGCTTGAAAACAAAAAAGTTTTTCTCAGAAAGACCCATTTTCCGACCGATGGTTCCTATGACAGCTATAAGATATAGTCAACCGATTTTTACCAAAGTTTGCAAATCTGTTTGAAAGCATTTAACATTAATAATGGATGAGTTTGAGGACGCTAACATTGAAAACAAAAAAGTTTTTCTCACTAAGACCCATTTTTGACCGTTGG
>JBAMBO010004502.1:0-99172 GCA_037044535.1 Lordiphosa magnipectinata
CCGCAGAACATAAACCAGATCCAATAGGAGATGGTTGTACAATAGTTTCTAGATTAAGATTTGAAAAATTATTGTTAGTCTCATTAAGAGAAGATTCAATAAATACTAAAAAAGCTAAAAAAAAAATAAAATTAAATTACAGCAGGAAAAAACAAAAAAAAAATTAATAAAATTCTAGTTCTATATTTGAGATATGACTTTGGTAACGTATATCAAAGCACCCTGAATTCGGAGCACCCTGTTCGAGCACTCAGTTTAAACCAAAAGTTATTCACTGTTATATGAATTTAAGATTTTAAAAATATCTTCAGTATTTTAGAAGTTATGATTTTTTATTCGAAAAAAGTCAGTGATCCTAACAATAAAAATTTCCAGAAAAAAATTTAAAAAAAATAAAATTACACTAAGCGTAATGCAAAAGTTATTATTTTTAGTTTATATGTATGTACTGAATGAAAAAAACATATAAGGCAGCATGTCTAAAGCCTGTGTGAATTAATCTACAGTTTAAGGGTCAAATACCCCACTGTGCGTCGCTCTGACGAGCATGAATAAAATCAAGTCCTTAAGACGCGCCAGACAACCAAATTAATTTACTGACATTTTCCACTTTCCATGCACAGTAAAAATTTGAGAAAATTTCTGGTCGGGTGTGGCGCACCAGTAGTATGTGTGGCTGCTGGAGGTTGTGGTTTCGATCCCGCCTCGGACCATCTAATAAAAAGTTTTTTTCTTTCTTTAGAAAAAAGCTTTTACACATCCGGCTACCTTCACCAGCTACTGGTGCCCAGCTGTGATGCAGCAGCCAAATGGTAGGTGTCACACTGATTTGTCAGCAGCTTGAATTCAAAATGTTTTATCAAATTAAAGTTCAACAATTCCAAAACCACCTCACAAATTTTAAAGTCACATGATGTAGAGAAATTTTTGAGGCACTTAAAATTAAAAAATATGGAAAACTAATGAAAAAGAGTGCTAATTAATGTGCTAATAAATTTATTATTTTTTGTACTTTTTTGTTGCGCCTCGCTTTTGCTTCCAATTTGATCGATGTTGTCCGGGAAAATGTGCTGCAAGTTATTCATTTTCAATTTAGTTCAGCAAATCGGCTATGCATGCAATCCATAAAAACTATCGATTTGGCCACGCTATGATTATTTAGTTTCTCTTCTGGAAATCATCAAAATAAGTGAGACTAAATAAATGGCTCATCAGCTGTTCGAAGCTGTTTTTATACCCTTGTAGAGGGTATATTAAAATTGTCGAGATGTTTGTAACGCATAGAAGGAAGCATCTCCGTCTCCGTCCGTCTGTCCGTCTGTTTCTATGCTATCTCCTTCGTCAGTTTCAAAGCTGTCTTTACCAAACTTTCCACGAATTCTTTTGGTACAAATACGCTGCACATTTGTCAGAACCGGCCGGATCGGATGACTATAGCATATAGCTGCCATGGGAACCATCGGTCGAAAATGTTTTAGTGAGAAAAACTTGTTTGTCTTCAACGCAAACGTCCCCAAACCTCGTATTTATAAGTTTTCTATGATTTTACATAATTCCACTTAGTTTAATAGGACAACTATATAGTATAGCTGCCGTTGAAATTGGGTGTAAAAAATGTATATAGGAGGCCTTGTCAAACAAATTTACATTTGGCCGAATGTACATAATTCTGTCAGTGGATTCAGGCTACTAATTTATATAAATTATACAAGCTACTAGGGTATATAAACTTCGGTCGAGCCGAAGATAGTTTTCCTCTATTTTTATACACTTGAAAAGTGTATTATAATTTTGCCCAGGAGTTTGCAACGCATGGAAGGAATCTTCTCCGACCACATAAAGTATATATATATATAATATATCAGCATGACGAGCTGAGTCTATTGAGCTTTGTCCGTCCGTCTGTCCGTCTGTCTGTTTCTACGCGAACTAGTCCCTCAGTTTTGAAGCATGACTCGCCCACTTGTTTATCCACCTCTCAGTTGTCAATATAATTGAAGTTTTGTTTTTTGGTCTTATTTGCTGTAATTTTTAAAATTTTGTGCTCAATTCTCAAAGGTACCTCCTAAGCCCTTGAAGTCTCCACAGCCCATTATAGTAGAGGCTCCTTCGGCTTACTGTGGTAGCTTCCGTTGCTAGTGTTGTGGCCACCTACCAGCCACCTTTAAATTCGTATTCAACTAGTTTTTCCTCATCTAATACGCCCGGCGAGTATGATCCGCCTCCAGTCCATGGAGCTGGCTGTGGCTATGAATATTACCTCTGGTTTAATGATCGGCCAAGACATTTTAATCTCCCGATGCGTTTTGGTTGTCGTTATAGCAGTATCTCTCAGTGACCAAGTGCTGCTCCCGCAGTCCAAAATAATGGCTACGGCTTCTACCTTCCCACACAAAATGTTCCATGAAAGAGTCCATGGCATTGGCATTGACAGCTGAATTTCCCCTAGTGACTTCCCTTTTCAATTTTATACATTCATTTATTTGAATTAGCCCGCTTATTTTTTATACAAACAACAGCTGTCTTTCTCTGTTGCCTGGTCACACTACATTGTCAGAGCGGCTCTGGAAATTATCAAACAATTTCCGCTCCGACAAAATTGTCAGTGACTGAGTACCTAGCTTTAGTAATAAATTCAAACAACAATGCCTAATTGAACTTACACATCATTTATCTAAAATATCGGCAAATGGTTTTTTTTTCTAAAAATTTGGATAACGCAATCAAATATTACTCGATTTTAATAAACTAAGTTGCAGAAGACTCAAAATTAAATGTTTTTTGAAACTGCAAGCCAAAAATAAATAGTTTTATACAAATTTGACTTATTAATTTTCGTTCAAAGTACGGTGAAGACGCAAAAAACTGAAAAAAGAAAAACTGAAAGATATGTGCGTTCTTACAGACGGACAGACAGACAGAGACACACAGACGGACGGACATGGCTATATCGACTCGGCCTTTGATGGTGATCAAGAATATATATACTTTATAGGGTCGGAAAATAATTCCTTCTCCCTGTTACATACTTTTGCACAAACTTAATATAGAGTATATTTGTACCACAGACAGACGACTATTAAGTCATTGTTAGTAAGTTCTTAATAATCCAACTGTAAATTTTTTTCGAAACAAGTTAAATAAAGAACAAATACATACAATACATACATACATACTCTATGTATTTTTGGTACAGAGTTTAATTATTGTTTTACATCAAAAAGCAACAGATTGGGGGTGAGACCATGACCTTAAAAATTGCATACTCATTAGGTCCAGCGTAATGTACATGTATGTGTGCGTGGAACTAGGCTACCATTCCGCCCGTTGAGTAAGTAAATCCATTCTAAATCATTTTCTTTTAAACTTTGCACAAATAATAACACTGCATTGAAATCAATAATTTACGAAAGTAATATTAAAGGACACCAGAAGGAAATTTGTCATGGGAAGTTCGTATTGTTTAGTAAGATGCACATTTTTCAATTGAAATAGGACAAGGTATTTACTTCGCACTTAATTATCGGCAGCTCTGGCGGATTTTAGTTAGACTATTAATTTATACTAAATATTATTTGGGAAGCTATCTTCGATCTGAAAATGACGCGGCGATAAAAGTTTTTTATTGTTTTATTTGTTAACTATTTATCCATTTTAAAAGCTTTGAACTTTGTGGAAAGTCAATTATTTTTAAAGTCTTAGTTCGTATTGTTTAATATTTAAGAACAAAACGCTTGTCGCGACACTTTTTCAATGATGAAGTTCATGAATGTACTGATTAGGCGGTGATAATGGGATTGTCATTACTCTGACGAAAAAACGTTTTGAACATTTTGTAGATGTATTCATATGTGAACGTAATATAATCTATTTGATTTTACATATACATTTAAGTGGGGCGGCTGATAAGTATAATTATAAAAAGTGTATTTCTCAAGACATTGATCTTTTACGTTTCCAAAAGTTTTAAGAATCGCTCTTATTTCATAGACGCCCACTTCCACATTTAAAATGTGTTCTTTTAAATACTCTCACGCGCCTGCTTAATGTAACTTCTGATTGCATTTATTTGAATTGGATCCTAGAGACGACCACGAATATTAGTATTTTGCGGATCCGCAGATAATTTTTCTAATATATAATACGATAACAATATCGGAAAATCCGCCCCACTGGCGTGAAAACTCACGGAAAATTCATAAGGCAAAAAATTATTTTACATTCGATTGAGTTGAAACTCGGTTTGTAAGGATAGAATACAAAAGAATTTGAAATGTGATTTTCTAATGTTGCCAAATTCGTCCCCCAAGCGTGAAATGCCCGGAAAATTCTTCATGCAATAACTATTTTGATCCGATTGGCTTGAAACTCGGTTTGTACGGATAGAATGCGAAATAAAGTGAAATGGGGCGGTATCGATATCGATAACGATAACGATAACGATAACGATAACGATAACGATAACGATAACGATAACGATAACGATAACGATAACGATAACGATAACGATAACGATAACGATAACGATAACGATAACGATAACGATAACGATAACGATAACGATAACGATAACGATAACGATAACGATAACGATAACGATAACGATAACGATAACGATAACGATAACGATAACGATAACGATAACGATAACGATAACGATAACGATAACGATAACGATAACGATAACGATAACGATAACGATAACGATAACGATAACGATAACGATAACGATAACGATAACGATAACGATAACGATAACGATAACGATAACGATAACGATAACGATAACGATAACGATAACGATAACGATAACGATAACGATAACGATAACGATAACGATAACGATAACGATAACGATAACGATAACGATAACGATAACGATAACGATAACGATAACGGTAACGGTAACGGTAACGATAACGATAACGATAACGATAACGATAACGATAACGATAACGATAACGATAACGATAACGATAACGATAACGATAACGATAACGATAACGATAACGATAACGATAACGATAACGATAACGATAACGATAACGATAACGATAACGATAACGATAACGATAACGATAACGATAACGATAACGATAACGATAACGATAACGATAACGATAACGATAACGATAACGATAACGATAACGATAAGATAACGATAACGATAACGATAACGATAACGATAACGATAACGATAACGATAACGATAACGATAACGATAACGATAACGATAACGATAACGATAACGATAACGATAACGATAACGATAACGATAACGATAACGATAACGATAACGATAACGATAACGATAACGATAACGATAACGATAACGATAACGATAACGATAACGATAACGATAACGATAACGATAACGATAACGATAACGATAACGATAACGATAACGATAACGATAACGATAACGATAACGATAACGATAACGATAACGATAACGATAACGATAACGATAACGATAACGATAACGATAACGATAACGATAACGATAACGATAACGATACGATAACGATAACGATAACGATAACGATAACGATAACGATAACGATAACGATAACGATAACGATAACGATAACGATAACGATAACGATAACGATAACGATAACGATAACGATAACGATAACGATAACGATAACGATAACGATAACGATAACGATAACGATAACGATAACGATAACGATAATGATAACGATAACGATAACGATAACGATAACGATAACGATAACGATAACGATAACGATAACGATAACGATAACGATAACGATAACGATAACGATAACGATAACGATAACGATATCGATATCGATATCTTAAACTTAAACTTAAACGTAAACGTAAACGTAAACGTAAACGTAAACGTAAACGTAAACGTAAACGTAAACGTAAACGTAAACGTAAACGTAAACGTAAACGTAAACGTAAACGTAAACGTAAACGTAAACGTAAACGTAAACGTAAACGTAAACGTAAACGTAAACGTAAACGTAAACGTAAACGTAAACGTAAACGTAAACGTAAACGTAAACGTAAACGTAAACGTAAACGTAAACGTAAACGTAAACGTAAACGTAAACGTAAACGTAAACGTAAACGTAAACGTAAACGTAAACGTAAACGTAAACGTAAACGTAAACGTAAATGTAAACGTAAACGTAAACGTAAACGTAAACGTAAACGTAAACGTAAACGTAAACGTAAACGTAAACGTAAACGTAAACGTAAACGTAAACGTAAACGTAAACGTAAACGTAAACGTAAACGTAAACGTAAACGTAAACGTAAACGTAAACGTAAACGTAAACGTAAACGTAAACGTAAACGTAAACGTAAACGTAAACGTAAACGTAAACGTAAACGTAAACGTAAACGTAAACGTAAACGTAAACGTAAACGTAAACGTAAACGTAAACGTAAACGTAAACGTAAACGTAAACGTAAACGTAAACGTAAACGTAAACGTAAACGTAAACGTAAACGTAAACGTAAACGTAAACGTAAACGTAAACGTAAACGTAAACGTAAACGTCAACGTTAACGTTAACGTAAACGTACGATTACGATTACGATTACGATTACGATTACGATTACGATTACGATTACGATTACGATTACAATGACGATAGCGATAGCGATAACGATAACAGTAATAGTTCACTATTCTGATTTCGACGCAGCGAAGCGCGACTGGTTATTTGCTAGTAAAACTATATAACATATATCCTTATAAATATCCCTGCATAACTAAGTTTTGAATAAATATTTTTATGTTGACTCCCATCTTGGGCTAAAAATAAAGTACCAATAGACTTATTCAGACACAATGCCAAGTAAATACAACACAACAACACAAAATCTAATCTTTGCAAAAGATCGACTCGTAGAAATTAACATATGTAGAAATGTATGTAGAAATTAAGGAAGACAAAAAAAAACGGAGGAAGAAATATTTTATGTTAGACACAATTAAAACCCAGTCGGAATAATAAGTATTTACAGATGTAGTTGTAAAACGAAAAAGATAGAATCCATCTGGGTCGTTTCCTATGTAGTAATAGTAGCAAGGCAGCAAACCGGTCCGGAACCGAACCCCTGAGAACCGGTTCGATTCGTGTTTTTGGGGTTTGCGAACCGGACCATGAACCAGGCGCTCTATATTTTTAACTCCTCGAACCTGAACCCGAACCGGACCACTTTATCAAAAAATGAGGTTCGGTTCACCAAGTTATTTATTCAACGATACTTCCAGCGAAATATTGGAAATCTGGAGATTTTACTATAAACGATCGCATTTCTAACTAATGTGCGTGAATGATTTTTGATGTAAAGAGTGGCAATATAAAGTATGATGATTATACGGAAAGAACCCGTTTGACCATATGATGAATCAACTTGGCTTAGAACGGACGGTATAGGTCACAGCAATTGTTCTAAAATCTTTAGCACGACGAATGTTTTAAAATTTTAAAAAGGTCATAAAAACGAAGACTAAAAAAATATGGCCTTTACTATAGAAAATCAGGTATCAGTTGAACGAGAATTTTCAACACTTTAGTTTGTTCTTTCTGATTTAAGAGCTCCTAGAAGTTATAATGCTTAAACTAAGCAGATCCTAAAAATTTTTAATTTTAGCTAATGGATTTGATAATTACAATACCTTAAGTATTGAATATTATGATGAAGTATATGAATAGAGAGGTATATTAATTTCAATATCAACATAGAATTAATAAATCGAAAGTCAAACTATTCTTTTTTGTTCAAGCGAACCAAGGTTCGAACCAAAACCTTGGGTTCAGGGGTTCCAGGGAACCGGTCAGCGAACCGAACCTTCTGCAGAATTTGAGGGGTTTGCAGCCTTGAGTAGTAGTAGTATAATTTATTTCTTAGTTTGACAATGGCATTTTGCCGTCAGTCATATTTACAAAATAATGAAAGTTACTTATTAATAATAATTTATATATGGGCATTTCCACCAAAAGGTCCACCAACAAAAAAAAATTAAAAGTGCTTAAAAACACTCTGTTTTATCAAATTTTCGATGGGAATCAATTAAATTGAACTAATGTAAGCCTATCTTGCGCTAGCGCGAATTTTATAATTTGGACATAAATGTTGCACATTTTTTTGATAAAAGTGCCTATAGATTGCACTTACTTTTGCTATCAAAGGGTTATAAAAGAATGCATAAGAAACCATGAGAAACTATGTGATTGCAATTAATCGTAAGTTTTTGCTTCGCATTATACAGAAACCACATAAATAAAACAAGTAAGAGCGCTGTAGTCGAGTTTCCCGACTACAATTGACATCAATTGAGACACGCATACAAACACACTCACATACACAAACGCATACACACATACAAGCGCACACAAACACACACACGCGCGCTCACACGCGGCCTGCGCAGGCAGCGCTGCCTGCATGAAGTGAACTCTGCAGGTATTCGGGCTTCGCCCGGTGCCTTATTCGTTTTAGCTTTTGTGATCGCCGCCTCAATTTCCGATGTGCTAACTTGCATGTCCAGGTCGTCGTCTGATGTATTTGGAAGTCCGAAATGAAATTGTGCTCCTCTTTGTTGGACGAAAAGGAGATTTTTAAAGGAGGACGCGAGCTGTTTATTTTCCGCTATAATTGGATTAAAACTTGCAGTGCCATTAAGTCTTCTTACCATACTCCAGAACGATTTGCTATCCTTTATTTGCACTGTTTCTCTCTCGATGCGCCGGTAATATTCTTGCTCCTTTTGCTTACAAAAAATCTTTAAAGTGAAGTCCCCATAATCATAACCGTATTGTTGTCCAGCTCAGTTAGGGTATCATACAACTTATTGAAATCCGCCTCCCAACTGTTACAGCTTAGATATACCGGTATAATTTTAAGGGATCCGCACCAAGATTGAGCTTCATAATAGTATATCCATTTAACGTAATAAAGTCCATATCTAAATCGCGATAAATTGTTTTCCGGATCCCCTATAGACATCCTCCTGAGGCTCGACCACGAGTGGCGGCGGGCGTAGCAGTTTGCCTATGCAACTTGTAGTCGGCAAAATTGGTTTCGTATGAAGCTTCATTTTTGTCTATAAATGTTTCATAAAACGTGAAAATATCGTGGTCGTTTACAAGTTTAAAATAAGGAGTGTGTATGTGCTTGTTTGCTAATCCTGTTATATTATATGACAAAATTTTTAAATCTATTATGCTATTTTGTTGGGTATTAATATGACTGACGGCCTTATTACTAAAAATTACAATTTTCATTGGAACGTTGGAAAGTACCTCCATTGAATGCCCCTTTTGCTTTCATCCTGCTGATAAGCCTACCATAATTAGTGTCGATATTCCAATCGCTCCCGAGAAGAGCTTTGAGAGTTGGTTCTGCTGATTGACCATTCTGAGCAAGCTCATCCTATCCATTCCAATAAAACCATTTGTCCTCAATGGATAACTGTTCATCACGTACAAGCACTTTTTTGTTTGGATAGGCTGCCATAATTTCTGAGCGCAATGTAAGCATTGCATTTTTTCTCATCATTCGATTACTGTTGAGATCGTTATTTATAAAAATTCGGGCTCCTTTTAAAAGGTTGGTTTGCTTTAGTAGCCGTTGACCCAAAATTCAGCAAGTACCGTAATTTTTCCGCCAACGTTTTTCAACTACGTTCAGCAAAAAAATTTTTTTTTTAAACTGCCTATATCGATTGACAGTTTAAAGCAGGGGCCGGCAAAACACACATGCACATTTTGGCGTTGCGTGTGTGTGTTTAGCTACGCGAGAGCGCGCACATTTAGCACATATTTGTTTTTGCAAAAGAAAGCAGTATAAGCTCGTCGCTGCCGCAGAGCCCTGTTCAATACACTGGAGACTGAGACGAGCCGGACTCTGGTTTAAAGCACTGCTGGTGCAACAAATTTCGGCAAAGCTTTTTGGGGTCAAAGGCCAACTTGCATAGGTCCACCGGCGTCTGAGCTGATTCGCATTTGTTTTGTTGTGCCACTCACTCTGCAGTTTTGACAACACAACTCCGCGCAGAACTGCAACTCTCCCGTGTCGGCCAGTCCTTCTGCGTCAAATTTCTGCTTGCAGGCCAAATTCTTTTAGGCTTTTGTTTATTTTTTAAATAATTCGCGCTCACTCGCCAAAGAAATTTCTTCAGTCCACCAGGGTTGTCGATTGCCTACCTCCAATGTTTCCTATGTAAACGCATTATTTTCAGGCAAGCTATGAATATATAAGAAAATTAATTAAATAAAGTTGAATTCAATTATGTTACTTTATCCATAACCAACATTTTTGTTTAAGCTTTGCTTTTGAAAAATGATTCGATTTGAGTGCATTTGCTGGACTCCTGCATGGTCAGAGGCAACATTGGAGCAATTAGCTAGCCTATTTCATATAATAATTTCAAAAATTTTCGTAATTTTTAAAAAGTTTTTCCCTCGCTCACACAACACAGGGACAGAATAACAAAGTGACCGGCAGAAATTCCAAAAATCGGGGTTGTAATCCAGGTACATTAAATGGCTTAAACAGTAGGCAATTAAACCCTGAGGTAGGAAAAGACAGTTTTGAAGGTTCCACGAACTGTGTTCCGCAGTAATGAAACCCAAAATCGAGAATTGTTAAGGCTAATTTTTCATCATTTTTAGCAGATGCGTGCTATGCGAAGGTATAGCTTAATATATGGCAAATTGTAGTTAAATAGATATGTTCAAAAAAAAACTTTATAATGATTTGTAAGCATGAAAATTAGTTTGATTCTTTGTAGTAAGTCGAAGCATAGAGTAGAGCTAGACTTAACTCTTAACATCAGGCTTGATGCCGCTAAGAACGGTGCGTACAAGAACACTGAACCAATTTCTAGTTTTAAACCTTTTTCTTAAGACGAATCCAAAAAGAGAAGAAATCATCAAAAATTAAAAATAAAGCCTAGAAGCGACCTCTCATACAAACAGTTTTGAATGAAGGGTCCTGCTGGTGGAATCCGAATTCTGCAACATAATTCGCAATAACCTATGTTTATGCTCTCGAGCCGACGCATTTAAATGATGTCACGAGTAGATACGAAGCAATACACATTTCAAATATAGATATAATATTACACAGTTCGACAAAATCCAACTTTTTTTAAAAACCCGGCATGAGACCCTCAAATTATGATAAAAACGACCTCTGTAAGCATCACCTCATACCAAGTTTTTCAAATAAAGCATCGGTTCGCGTTTTACGGGTACTTTTGGACTTGCAACACACAACGACAACAACTTTATCTTAGATTTTAAGGGCTTAAAATAAAAATCTGGAAAATTCAGCAAATGTGGACAGGGTCATTGGGAACGCAATACAAAAAATTCACTTCAATTTAAACAATTAGGGTACCTCCAGAAGGTGTTAAACCTTCATTCATGAATATCTTTAAAAGCGCACGGTAAATTTTTATTAAAATCGATTTTTATGATGTTATAATGGGCTGGTGCATGGGCTGTCATCCAAAAACTAATTCATATAGGCCACAAACCAGACCTAAAAATAGACAGAACTGCGTTTTAAGTTTTTCCAACGAAGCATTGCTTCGCGGTTTAAAGGCATTTTTGTACTAGCAACTGCCTTAGAACAACATTGACCATTTAGGGTACAACCAGCCTTACCAAAATTATGTAATAATTTTTATTATACCCGTTACTCGTAGAGTAAAAGGGTATATTAAAGTCGTGCAAATGTATGTAACAGGCAGAAGGAATCATTTCCGACCATACAAAGTATATATATTCTTGATCAGCTTCAACAGCCGAGTCGATATAGCCATGTCCGTCTGTCCGTCTGACCGTCTGTCCGTCTGTCTGTATGAACACCTAGATCTCAGAGACTAGAAGAGCTAGAGCTACCAATTTTGAAATGTAGACTCCTATTGTCTGCACGCAGATCAAGTTTATTTCAAATTTTTGACACGCCCACCCCCGCCCCCACAATAAAAAATGTTGAATAACTCCCACAATTTTTGAGATATCGATCTCAAAACTTACATTAATATTCGCAACATCTATAAGCCCTCCAATTTTCATCAAGATCGGATGATAAATAGCCGAGTTAAAAAAATGTTGCATACTTTTCGGCTGTCCTGCCTCAGACACACAGGAAGGCTATTAAACGTTTCTTTCCATGAGTAACGGGTATTTCGAAGTCCGTTAGAGCCGACTTTAACTTACGCTCTCGTTTTTTTATTACCAGCAGGAAAACATATGATATCATTTAAATACTTCAGTTCAAGGCATATTTGCGTATCGCGGTTACTTCACCAAAGACAATTTTAATTGAAATTGTACTTTTTATACCCTGTTCCCATTAAAAATGGGAAAGGGGATCATGAAGTTGTGCAAATGTATGTAACAGCCAGAACGAAGCTTCTCCGACCCTATAAAGTATTATATTAGGGCGGGTCAATTTGTATGGAGCTAAAAAAACGTGGTAAGCGTATAGCAGATTCGGAATCTGCGATGAATTCTAAGAAAATTTCACGAAGAAACCCCATGTCTAAAATGAAATCCTAGCCCCCGCTGCGAAGCATGAAAATTTAAGGTTGCGGTATATTTTGGTATATTGAGGTTTGTACGGTTTTTTTTAAAAAAAAATAATACATTTTGTGAAGATATTATATTTAATTCTGATTCATTTTTTTATAATATAACTTATAAATATTTTTGTTTTTAAATTAACCAACAAATTTTTTTTAAATTAAATTTTTTTTAATAAAAATAACGAAACACGCCATACACTGATGAAGTGGATGACAATAAAAGATATAGGTTTGCAATTTGAAATATATATTCAATATAATTTGGAAATTTAAGGTATTTAAGGTATTTTAAAATTTTGACTAATTTCATTATGAAAGTTTACATACCAATGTATTTTAATGTCAAATTTTATAACTCTGTGGTATACGGCAGTAAACTTTTATTTAATTTTATTCGGTCAGCACAGTTCTTTCCGAAAAATCTCCAAGAAATTGTGAACAAAGCAATACAAAACAATTCATTTTTTGCCCATACAGAAAATATTTTGTTAGCAATGCTTTTCGATGAAAGAAAATGTCATCGAGAAAATGCTTCTAACAAAATTATTTACTATCGCGAAAAATTACAAGATGCGTCTAAGCTTTGGTCTGTACAGATTATATGAATTTAGTTGACTTAGATAACGACGACATCTTATTTGAACCTCCGTTAACTTTTAACATTCCACATGAACACTTATTGGAGTATTTAAATTCTGAGGAAATACCACTGGCAGATCCAAAAATTCCATCCCACATTCAGGGAACCGAACGATGTGTGCAATTGTTGACAATTGTCGCACGACGCTTAATGCCGCACAATGTAGATGACGTTATGTCAGTAACTTTAGAAAGTCGTTTAAAATATCCACAAATCGAGTCGAAGCAAGACTTTAAAAATTGACTTTATTTATATTTAATATTAAGTTGAATGAATGTAAGAAATTAGAGAAAATTAAACAATTACATAAGCGTTTTGTATTGTGACTTAACATTGTTTTCATTAATTTGGTAAATTTTTAGATATAAAGAAAAACGGCATCTAATGTATTTTACGCCCCCTTTCATGCCACGCCCACTTTTTTTTGAATACCTAAAATTCCCAAAGTATATTGAATATATATATTTCAAATTGCAAACCTATATCATTTATTGTCAAAAAGTTATAGACTTTTGGTTTCCACTTTATCAGTGTATGGCGTGTTTTTGTTATTTTTATTAAAAAAAATTAATTTAAAAAAATTTGTTGGTTATTTTAAAAACAAAAATATTTATAAATTATATTATAAAAAACTGAATGAGAATAAAATATAATATCTTTACAAAATGTACTATTTTTTTAAAAAAACCGTACAAACCTCAATATACCAAAATATACCGCAACCTTAAATTTTCATGCTTCGCAGCGGGGGCTAGGAATTCATTTTAAACATGGGGTTTCTTCGTGAAATTTTCTTAGAATTCATCGCAGATTCCGAATCTGCTATACGCTTACCACGTTTTTTTAGGTCCATACAAATTGACCCGCCCTAATATATATTCTTTATCAGCATCAACCGCCGAGTCGATATAGCCATGTCCGTCTGTCCGTCTATCCGTCTGTCTGTCCGTCTGTGTGTCTGTATGAACGCGTCGATCTCAGATACTATAAGAGATAGAGACACATATTTTTGCATGCACATAGTTGTATACCGTACCCAGATCAAGTTTGTTTCAGATTTTGAAAATTCACCCCCCCCCCCCCCCAAAGAGCTTGATATTTAGATGACAAAGAGTTGGTAAATAGGAGGGTCCCCTGGTCACAAAAATCGCGAAATTGGCAAAATTTTCATAGGACATAAGATAATTATGAAGATGGGATAAATGGCAAATGAAGACGCATATATAAGAATTGTCTACACTACCAAAAACGGCGGAATTGGCCAAGTTTTCATATGAGCGTTTACGAAAACGCAGATGTTGGTAAACAAGAGGTGTAGATTAAAAAGTCCAAAATATGTTGCGAAATTTCCAGAATTCTCATTTCAATTTAGAATAATACAGAAGACGGGTAAATTGGAGGTGTAAATCAAAAATCGCGAAATTTAATTAATTGTATTATATAATGAGTTCAGATTATGATAAAGATTTGATTGATAGCAATAGTATATTTGTAGACTGAACGGCACCAAAATTCGCAAATGATTTTAGATTATAGTGAAGATTTGATGCTTGGCTATTGAAGACCGATAACTCAACCCGGGAAGACGGGAAGAGCGCTCAAGTCAAAATTTCGGAAAAAATGTATCCTTTAAAGCGCCTGTAAGCCATATTTAAAAAGCTAGGGTGCTGATATTTGGTTAAATTAAATTTAACAGTAATAATATAAAAGTGAAAGCTGAAATGGCTGAACGGATTCGGATGAAAGTTGACACACACATACTTGATAACCTGGAACTGAAATAGAACAAAGGCTATCAGGGCTGTCCCCAATTCCAAAAACGAGTTGATTGCTGTTCTGAATTCCGTAAATCGACAAAATTGTCGTATTCAAAAGTTGCGCAGAAGAGCCGGCGGAATTAAAAGTAATTTTTTAATTTTTCTTGGAGACTGAAAAAAAAATGGTTGCCCACTTCACAAATAACACTGTGACATATTTTTGAACTCAAAAAAGGTGATAGAGTTCTGACCAAAAAATTCTGAAAGGGTATGATGGTAGTATAAAAACCCTGTCTGGGTTTAGTCTGATATGCTGCCGATCTCTTTTTACTTCACTTTGAACTTTTCGCTTCAGAGTAGGATTTTCGATTCCATATCTCGTAAACTATTTTGCTTATATATCTATCGAAAAATTACATCTTCATCAAAAATACAGAAGTTTCTCAAAAAAACCAAGTTTTTACCACTTTTTTACAGTTTTTAAACTTCATCTTGAAACCCGTTACAAAGTTGTAACTTAGAACTAAATAAACAAACTGTTAGAACGAGCCAACTTCATATAATTACTCTTTCACATAGTTATATGCCAACACGCATGTACAACTGTCATAAAAACTCGTAAAAATCGAATATTTTTGGTAAAAAAGAACAAAAATTTAATTTTTAAATTATAATTTTTAAGTTATGTTTTTTTTACTATTTTATTGATTTAATAAAAAACAATCGAAATTTTTGACTGTGTCAGCCAATTGCTAGCTAAAGTGGCAATTTTTCGAGTTTTGATTACAATTATACTTGCTTAAGGGCCCGTAACTATATGAAGGACCAATCGAATGAAGTTGGTATGCTCCAACCGTTTGTCTATTTAAGTCTTAGCTACGTTTTTGTCCTGCATTGCTTACTCAAATTCGATACAGTTTTCAAGACAAAGTTGAAAAACAGTATACAACGAGAGCGTAAGTTAAAGTCGGCTCTAACCGACTTCGATATACCCGTTACTCATGAAAACAAATGTTTAATAGCCTTCCTGTGTGCCTGAGGTGGGACAGCCGAAAAGTATGCAACATTTTTTTACTCGGCTATTTATCATCCGATCTTGATGAAAATTTAAGGGCCTATAGATATTGCGAACATGAATGTACGTTGTGTGTATGTAGTGGCAAAAATTTGAAATAAACTTGATCTGCGTGCAGACAATAGGAGTCTGGATTTCAAATTTGGTTGCTCTAGCTCTTCTAGTCTCTGAGATCTAGGTGTTCATACAGACAGACGGACAGACGGACATGGCTATATCGACTCGGCTGTTGATGCTGATCAAGAATATATATACTTTATATGGTCGGAAATGATTCCTTCTGCCTGTTACATACATTTGCACGACTTTAGTATACCCTTTTACTCTACTAGTAACGGGTATAATGAGGGAAAACATGATGATTTTACGAAATTTTTGTAATTTTGAGTATATAGATGTGACTTTTTTGACTTGCTACTTAGAAATGTTCTATAAGCCAAGCCAAAAGCAACAACTTTCTTTAAGACGTTAAAGCGAAATTCCAAATAGTTTACGAGATATTGAGTAGCAAGTCCCAATCAGAAGCGGAAAACTTCAAAGTTCAATAAAAAGAAAACGGCAGCTAACCAGACCAAACTCAGCGAATATTTTTGTGCTACCATCATAACCTTTCAGAATTTTTTAGTCTCGACTCGATCAACTTTTTAGTGTTGCACAGTGTAATTACCCATATATATAACTAAAACAAAGTCGTGTTTAGAATGTTACACCATATTTATCTCAATGACGACTGTACGGATTTTTAAGATCTTTGATATGTTGGACTGGAACAAACAGTCCAAGCGGTCCAAAAAAAGTCTTTTGTGATTTAAAACCGGTTTTTGAAACAAATTTGCGAAAATGGGAACATGTCTAAATAAGTTTAGATTATCATCAAGCTTTAATAGTTGACAATTGTCGACGGGTAAATAGGACGCTTAGGCCAATCAGTCAAAAAATATAGCGAATTTTGCAAAATTTTATAAGTTTAGATTATCATGAAGATTAAATAATGGGCAACTTTTTTAATAAGCTTTGATTGTCATAAAGTCGGGTTAATAGGTGTACAACGCAATTGCAATGCATAAGCGCAATCTAAAGTTATGTAATCTCCATGGTAATAAGACCGCTAAATACTTAAGAAACTGCTCTGCAAGACCACAAATGACCGCACATAACTACATAACTATGATTATGACAATACTGAGTCGCGATAAATACCATGGATGACCAATGGCAAAGAATATAGTCAAGATCATAAAGAATGTTTCAAACCACTTTCCGTTACTGACAAATCATTAAATCGCGGAAAAGTACCAAAGAGGACCAAAAAATGTAATAATGCCAAACAAACTTTACTTCCAACCGAATACAAAATAATGCCAGGATCAATGCATAAGCACAATTCGCAGCTAAGAGATCTCCATCTGAATAAAACCGCTAAATGCTTAAGAGACCAAGGCTGCAAACCTCTAAAATTTTCCAGAAGGTTCTGTACGGGGGTTCGAGCCCATTGTAAGGTCCAAGGTTCGGTTCGCGGACCGGTTCCTGGAACTCCTGAACCCAAGGTTTTGGAGAGAAGAAGAGAAGAGAAGAAGCACCCACATCACGCCGCCAACTGCTACGCCGAAGCGACAGTGCACAGCCGTGACATCGGCTAGCACTCCCTCACAGGCAGTAGCCTTTGAGGAAAACCCAGACGACGTGCCCAGCACGTCCAAGTCCGCTGCAGTGGCAGCCGCAAATGGCAGTGATCTTTTTTTTTTTTTTAGCTTTTTTAGTATTTATTGAATCTTCTCTTAATGAGACTAACAATAATTTTCCAAATCTTAATCTAGAAACTATTGTACAACCATCTCCTATTGGAGCTGGTTTATGTTCTGCGGCCCTTTAATTCAGTCGCTGGGTTGGTAGATCTTTTCTTCGGAGGCGAGAATGCGTTGCTTGCAGGGTGAGAGATTGTGCAAGTTCATTAGGGTGGGCTAGAAGTTTTTCAGAATATTTGCGCTTTAGTTGCTGTATTTCAGTTTCGACCAATGGGATCCTCAGGTCGTTGTGGATACACTCGTTGCGAATATACCATGGCGCTCCAGTGAGTGTTCTAAGAATTCTTGATTGTGATCTTTGAAGGATGTCCACACTACTCGCACAGGCATTTCCCCATAGCTGTGAGCCATAAGTCCAGACAGGCTTTATGATGCTTTTGTACAGTAAGACTTTATATTCCAGTTTTAGAGGGGAACGGGAGTTAATTAGCCAGTGAAGGCTGTTGGCCTTTAGCCTTATTTGAAGTTTTTTCGACTCTATGTGTTTGCGCCAAGTGAGCCTTCTGTCGAGGTGGACATCAAGGTAAACAACATCGTTTGATTGTGGTATCATAGTCGCGTTTAGGGATATCTGGGGACAGGTGCTTCTGTTGAGTGTGAACGTCACGTGTTTACACTTTTGCTCGTTAATTTTTATGCGCCAGTTGGCCAGCCACTCCTCCACGTGAGATAGGTGTCTTGCCAAGAGTCTGGAAGCGATAATTGGACATCGTGATCTGCTTAGAATTGCCGTATCATCAGCAAAAGTGGCCATTGTTAGTCGGGGGTCTGTTGGGATGTCGGCAGTGTACAATACATACAGAAAAGGACCGAGAACGCTACCCTGTGGCACTCCGGCTCCAATGATGAACTCTTCCGTTGTGTACTCATTTTGACGAACAGAAAAAACTCTGTTGCTGACATAACATTCTAAGAGTTTGTGTGTATTTGGAGGAAGCAGTGTCCTAATTTTGTATATAAGCCCGTCCAACCAAACGCGGTCAAACGCTTGGGCAACATCTAGGAAAATGGCAGAGCAGTATTCGTGGTGCTCATACGCAGTCCGAATATCTGAAGTTAAACGGTTGACTTGTTCAATGATCCCGTGTTTTGCTCGGAACACAAATTGATGTGAAGGAAATATATTTTGTGCATGGGTATCAATTTTGCGAAGTAAGATCTTCTCAAATACTTTTGATAAGCAAGGTAGCAGGCTAATGGGTCTATATGATGACGCTTGTGTTTTATCCTTTCCTGGTTTCTGAATCATTATGATTGTCGATTTCTTCCACTGAATTGGAAAGTATCCACATCGCAGTACGGCATTGAAGATTCTCGAGATGTATGTAATGGCAGGACTTGGAAGTTCCATAATCTCTTTTTGGGCGTAATAAGATCATGTCCTGGTGCTTTTTTGGGATTGAGTTCTGTTATAACTTTTTTTATTTCAAGCGAATGAACTTTGATTGGGTAAGTCTGTGCGGCAGTGGGAATCAGTGGCAGTGCATATGCATTGGTTGGTGGATTCGGCTGGAAAACATTTCTTAAGTGAAGTGCAAAGACATTTGCCTTTTCTTCGTCGCTGCGGGCCCATTTTCCTCTCTGATCCCTCAAAGGCGTATCTACCTTTGCAGGTGGCTTTATGCTTGCGTGTGCTCTCCATAGGGGGAATTTGGTGCTTGTAGGCGATAGTTTTTCGATGTAACGGCTATGGGCTAGCTGCTCCTCAGCTTCGAGTGCTTTGTGAAGTACGCGTTCTGCATGTCTCAGGCGAGTCCTTGAAGCAGGCGACCGATTGCTCTGCCATTCTCTTCTTGCACGCCGCTTTTCAGTGACCAGCCGGTCTATAAAGCTGTTCGTTAATCTACGATCTTGCTTAGGTTTTGTTGTTGATGCTGTTAGTGGGCTCGAGTGATGAGCTGCAGCAGTAATGATTGAGCTCAGGGCTCGGACTGAATTTTCAATGTCTTCTTCGCTGTTTATGGTTGGGCTCATTTCAATGTGACTGCCTTTATATTTTTTGTATTTAAGCCAGTTTGTCTTATGTGATGTCAGTCTCCGAGGATACTTTCTGATCTGAGGACACTCCAGAAGGGTAAAAATAATCGGAGAATGGTCTGACGACAAATCTGCGAGTGCTTCTGCAGTTACCAAATTTTGTGGAACTTTTCTTGTTATGGCAAAGTCTATAAGGTCGGGTATTTTCTTGGGATCTGCTGGCCAATATGTAGGCCTACCCGGAGATACATAGTCGAGTTTGTTTGATGCGCGCATAAGTACGCTATACAGTTGCTTTCCTTTTGGATTAGTCAGTCTAGAGCCCCAGTGCGGATGTTTCGAGTTATAGTCACCCGCGGCTAAAAAGCGCTGACCTAATGTATTAAAGAAATCCAGAAACTGATTTTCTGATATTGCGAAGCGTGGCGGACAATAAACCGCCGACAAGGTGATATTGCCTCTTTTAGACTCTACACATATTGATGTGGCTTGTAGTAGTTTCCCGAAAATGTCGATTTCATTGTCTTGGAGAAATTTTGATAACTCCACTTTGTGGCGAGGAATGCCATTTGCATTCCAGAGTGAAACTCTTAGGAGAGCCATTATTTGGTTTGTTGCGAGGCGAGCATTTGAATGAGAATGCCTTGATTCCTCATTTGTTCTTGCATTGCGTTTTGCATAAATCCAATGAATTCCTTCAGTGTTTGCTGCAACGATAAAAACATGCTTTCTAAGCTACTATAGTTTGATGGTTGTTCCGCTTGTTTATTAATTGTTGGCAGAGCCGGATCAGTTCGTGTATCGTGTGAGATTGTGGCTGGCGATGTGGGTCTATTCATTCCTAGTTTCAATGCACTTGCAAAAGAAACGCCTTGGGTAGTACTCGATGGGACAAACGACGATCTAGCAGCTTTGGTAAAGAAAACTCCAGGAGTCGATTGCGAGGGTGTAAGCTGATTAAGGTTTCCATTGGAACGTGCAAATTCAGTGCGCGTATTAATCCTGCTCTTCAGATCTTTGTAGACTGGGCAACCTCTATAATTTGCAGTGTGGTTGCCTCCACAGTTACTGCACTTTTTAACAGAAGGGTCCTCCTTGCTCGCAGGACATGTGGCAGTGTTGTGCAGCTCTCCGCATGCTACACAAACAGGTCGTAGAGCGCAGTAGGCTTTAGTGTGCCCGAATTCTTGGCAATTGGTACATTGTACTGGATTTGTACGTTTGTGGGGCTCCTCTACAGTTATTCTGCGGTGCAATAAGAACTGTAGGTTGTAAATTGGGTGCACAACATTTTTGTTGGGAGCTGTGTTTTCCGGACTTAGCTCAACTTTGAATAGTGGCTGGGGTATTTTGTCTCTGTTCATAAGGTTTATTACGGACTTGATCTTAAATCCCTTTTCTTCTAAAGCAGTGCCGACTTCCGTTGATGGCACACTTGATTCAATGCCTTTGATTACCACTTGTAGTCCTTTGCAGCTTTTTAGTTGGTAGGTGTAATAGTTTTTGTTTTCAGTTCTTAGGTATTTGTCGACAGTGCGATAGTTTTCCTCGGTGTTGACTTGGAGCTTCGTTTCGCGTATTTTGCCTTTGCTGACTGATGTCACATAAAAGTTGTTGTTGCCTATTAGTGGGATAAGCTTAGCAACTAGGGTCGCGCAGTTGTTATCTCTTATGTAGATTGGTGGAGGCCTTGGTTTTGCGGCATTTGGAGCCTTTTCATCGCACTCTGCGTCAAGCTGTTTGCCAAGAATTTGGAACCTATTTCCAGTGAGCGGATCTTTGTCCACAGGTAAATTACATGTTTTGTTAATTTTTGGAGTGTTGCCGCTTTTTTTGTTTTGCGGGCTTAGTTTTCGTTTGTTTATTTGTACATACCGATCGATGCCAGTCTGCACATATGAGCGGGTGGTTGGTGTTGTACTTCCTTGTGTTTGTGTTGATGGGAGTGCGTGCTGCGTTGACATTATTGGAAGATGGTTGGTGGTGATCGATTTATTTTGAACACTTGTTGTTGTTGTGCTTGTTAATGTCGATTGTGCTGTAGTAAGCGTTACCGTACTCATCGTGGGCAGAGGGGAGGGGCATTGAGCACTCCATGTCGGAGCGGTTGAAAAAGAGTTTACGTTCACATCACTTGTTGGTTTTAGCGTGCTGGCGGGGTCGGGGGAAACTACTGCAAAGTAAGCATTGTTGCGCTGTATAGAAAGCCGGCGATCGCTTTGCTGTTGTTGCATTTGAGCAGTGAGTTCTCTCTGACTCATGGTGTTGTTGGTATTTTTTCCAGTTGCATTTGTTGTGTTTGTATACGTTGTCATTTAATTAAATTAAATTTAATTAAAAAAAAATCAACGAATTAGATATTATTGGACAACATAAGCACGAGTGCCTATGAATGTCCATTAGCGTCTTTTGTCGCGGGTCGAAGGTGTTTGTTAAAAATATCCGATTTGAACACTTTTATAACGTTTTTAAACGGAGCTCAAGAAAAACACGTCTGACCTCGACGGCGGTCCCATCACAAAGTGATCTTAAGGCAGAAAATCCTCCCTCAGTGCACATTCCACCCCAAGCATCGTATGCAGCCGTTTCAAAAAAAGTGAGGGTAGCGGTGGTACCTCAGTCAAGAGGAGCTATCTGCACTTGAGGATGCGATACTGGTAAAGTCTTCCTGGCATGTTGGGATACGCCCATCAGCTTCACGGAAATCCATTTCCGGCCGGATCATCTGGTCATCGACTGCAACGATGAGACGACCGCGGAGTGGCTGATGAGCAACGTGTCAAGGTTGACAGAATGGAAGGGAGTACCCTTTCTAGGTAAAATGGGAGAGAATATCTCCTCGCCCCATTACATCACCATTTTCCTCCCAAGGAGTGCCGCGAAAGCGGATGAATGGGTCCTCACAATGCTGAGGAACCAAAACAGCGTCGTGACTGACACATGGCGGGTCATGTCACGAAAGGACCAAGGAGGCGGAGCCCTCATGGCTATTGGTATCGACGAAGTCTCGATGCAGACCATTGTCTCAATGGGTCACCAGCTCAACTTCAGATACGGGAAGATCCCCGTACATAGTCTCAAGAAGACCGCGAAGTTGGCTGGACAGACCCATCAACAAGAGACGAAGGCAGGACGCCCCGCCGAAACCGGAAGTAGAGAATCTCCGGGTGAGGAACCCCTCACAGAAAAGGAGGATGTCGCTGAGGACGAGGATTTCGACGGGGAATCCCCCGTAGAAGACATGGAGGTAGTGGAGGAGGCAGACGAGCCCATGTCCTCACAACAAACTCGCCTCAGATCTTGCACTCCATGAGGACGAAGAAGCCGACACAACATTGATGTTCGGAGGCGGTGGGAGCAGTCCGGGCTCCCCGCCAGAGAGCGCAAATCAAACAACGCAATGATGACTTCCCCCTCAGTCATCAAAAGCACCAAGCTAGTCCAGGTGAACGTTCATCAAGCAAAGGCGGCTTCTAGCTCTAATACAGGAACCCTGGTGCAATGAGGAAATAAAGGGCCTGTATAAAAAAGAATCCACGGTAATTTGGGAGCAAAGGCATGCCTTCCCCAGAGCCTGTATAATGATTTGGAAGAATATTAAATATACTATCATTCAGAATTTCTCCTTATTATATAAAGGATTGGCAGGTCTCCCTAGAGGAAACTATGTCACCCAAAGAATAATCCAATTTAGGTTGGAAACGAATACACAGCAAAGTATCCCTAGAAGGAGCCCCCGCAAACCCAATTGGGGAGGCTTCTATTAAACGCTAGGAAATAATATTCCTAGGATTCGGTCACCGAAACACCCCCTAGCAATAGAAATTTTAGTACCCTCTTAGCAAATCGAGAAAAGAAAATGATGCTCCTTGGTGGAGTGCTGCCCTGGAGAAACTCAGAAAGAAGACCCGAATGAGTAACGAACAGAGAGTACGTCTCTTGTTAGACCGATGCTCACTTATTGAACTGTCGTATGGGGGGATAGGGCAAATCTTCTCACTGTAAGGACGCAGCTGCAAAAACTGCAAAGGCTGGCATGTAAATGCATGACCAGATCCATGCGTACATGTCCGACAGCGGCATTAGAAGTCTTGATGAAGCTAACACCATTTCACTGTACCATCTCCCTGAAGAAGAAAGCTACACTGCTAAGACTAACAGCAGAAAAGGTGGATAGAAACCACATAGTAAGCTTAAGGGACTCTGAGAAGCTGAAGAAGGAAATCCCTATAATCCTCCAACCCAGAGACGACATGGTGGCTGAGTACCACTTTGACTGGAATTTCACTGTGCACAAAAGTAATAAGAGAGATTGGATGTCACTAGAAGAAACACACAAAATGCAACCACACATAATTCAGTGGTACACAGACGGGTCCCTGACGCCCCAAGGAACTGGACTTGGGGTAGCAGGACCGGGAACGAAAAGGTCTGAGGCAATGGGAGAATTCGCAAGTATATTTCAAGCCGAAGTATGTGCCATCTCCCGATGCTCAGACCTTAATATGGGAAAGAACTACCATAACAGAGAGATAGCTATCCTTTCTGATAGCCAAGCAGCGCTCAATGCGCTTAGCAGCAACAAGTTCACCTCTAAGCTAGTCTTAGAAACAAAAAACAAATTGGACCAACTAGGCAGAAGGAACAGCCTGACCCTACGATGGATACCGACATTATAATATTCCCGGAAACGAATTGACCGACGAATTGGCACGCAAGGGTGCAGCCACTGCTATGGTAGGCCCGGAACCCTACTGCGGCATAGGCCAACACACCATAAAAAGTCTCCTTAGAAAGGAAGAGAATACGCTTAGAACAGCACTAGGGCATGAGGGGGATGGGTAAACACCAGGGGGATGAAACAAGTTAAAGTATTAATAGTGAACCATAACCTCAAAAGGTTCAAAAAGAAAATCCAACAAGGAAAAAATTCCCTTAGGATCTTGACAGAACTCTACACGGGCCACTGCAGACTACGGAGCCACATGTTCAAGTTGGGAATAACAAACACCCAACTATGCAGATATTGCGAAGAGAAGGAGGAGTCCTCCGAGCATATACTAGCACACTGCGATGCTCTAGCAAGGCGCAAACTCAGTAGATTTGGGAAACACATTTTACACCCAACCGATATCAGTAACCTAGAACCCACGAAAATCCTGACATTCGTACTGGAAATAGGGCTGCTAGGAGAGTTGTAAACTCAGTAGGGGGGCACAATAGAACAAGATTGGTCGCGGTGCGCTATTCCCCCAACACTTAATAATAATAACAGATTCTAAAAAAGTTTTATTTAGCTGCCGACTTACGCCGAGCTTTGTTCTAGAAGCTTCGGGCCAAGCGTGGTCCTTGCTTAGAGCTACGTTTTTTAGTTGTGTTCACGTGTTGTTGTTTATGTGTTGTATAACTGTGTATAAGTAAAAGTGTCGTCTTGTCCGTTTTGGTATGTTTTCTTCATTTTATTTTGGTAATTTTGCTTATATTTTATTAGGCTCTTCATTTCATTGCGAAGGTTCACGCATGCATTTGGTTGAACTTTGGTCAAGCACCAGCGGAACAAATACCGAAAAATGCAAACAAATAACAGAACTTATTGAAAATGATCTACAAAAAAAGGTTACACACCTGGATCGACTAGTTAAGGCAAGTGCATTAGCTACAGTTGCAAAAAGATGTCCGAGTTTTGGAAAATATGCAGAGTCAAACAATAAAGAATTGAAAAAATTTAGACTTCAGCACAGCCGAAAAATGCACAGCCGAAAAATCTTAACAAAGACCAACATAATGAACACACTACTTTTGCGTTCAGATCCATTCATAACAGGGCAGAGACAACTTGGAAAAAAGGAAAAATCTATTTTACTGGAATTTACGACTTACTTGATGACACATTATGATCTATGTTGTAATTATTATTTTATGGTTAACTTTTGTTCCTCAAATACTTCGATTTTTTGTAATTTTAAATTTTGAAAAATGAAAACTCGATTTTGGACCCTTTCATTTTTCAATGGCCCCCATTTTGAAAAAAAAAATTATAACATTTTTTTCGAGGTTCAGACCAGAATGACATCTATACTGATTATAACCCCGTTTTTATACCCTTGTGGGTATATTAAAATTGTCCAGATGTTTGTAACGCATTGAAGGAAGCATCTCCGACCACACAAAGCATATATATTCTTGATCAACATGACGAGCTGAGTTGATATAGCCATGTCCGTCTGTCTGTCCGTCTGTCCGTCCGTCCGTCTGTCCGTCTGTTTCTATGCTATCTCCTCCGTCAGTTTTAAAGCTATCTTAACCAAACTTTGCACGAAGTTTTTTGGTACAAATTCGCTGCACATTTGTCGGAACCGGCCAGATCGGATGACTATAGCATATAGGTGCCATAGGAACCATCGGTCGAAAATGTTGTTTTAGTGAGAAAAACTTATTTGTCTTCAAAGCAAACGTCCCCGAACCTTGTATTTACAAGTTTTCAATGCTCTCACATAATTCCACCAAGTTTGATAGGACAACTATATTAGGAAATTAGGTGTAGAAAATGTTTATAGGAGGCCTTGTCAAAAATGTGTACATTTGGCCGAATGTACATATTTGTGTCAGTGGAATCTGGCTACTAATTTATAAAAATCATACAAGCTACAAGGGTATATAAACTTCGGTCGAGCCGAAGTTAGCTTTCCTCTATTTTTGCTTTTTATTTCAGCAACCTGGAGACGAGAAATTGTGGTCGCCAGCACTACACTTTTTTTATGGACCCCCACTGTTTGTAACACAATAAAAAAAAACAGAATTGGAAAAACTCTGAGTTTCCAAATAAGAATTTTTTTATAAAAGGCCCAAAAATAGACTCCGTATGGAGAATCCCCCCTTAATATAATTCATTGATCATTTCGAAATTTCTTCATTATTATCCTAGTGCTTTCTTATAATTTAACACACATACTCACATAATTTTAAAACTTGTGAACTTAAGCTAAAATTATTAAAATTAAATAAATTTTCCGCTATTTTTTAATAATATTTTATTGGTTATGCTTTTATGTGGGTGGTGGGTGTTGGTGGGGTGTGGGCGGGAGGGGTATATGTCCAATAATATTTTTCTCCATACCACATTTTTATACCCGTTACTCGTAGAGTAAAAGGGTATACTAAAGTCGTGCAAATGTATGTAACAGCCAGAAGGAATCATTTCCGACCATATAAAGTATATATATTCTTGATCAGCATCAACAGCCGATTCGATATAGCCATGTCCGTCTGTCCGTCTGTCCGTCTGTCCGTCCGTCCGTCCGTCCGTCCGTCCGTCCGTCCGTCTGTCTGTATGAACACCTAGATCTCAGAGACTAGAAGAGCTAGAGCAACCAAATTTGAAATGTAGACTCCTATTGTCTGCACGCAGATCAAGTTTATTTTCAATTTTTGCCACGCCCCCTCCCGCCCCCGCAATTTGGAACGTCATATCTCCTACAGTTTTGGAGATAGATCGTTCGTTCCTTCTAGAGATACCTTGTAAACAAAATTATTTATCGATTTGCTGAAGGAATGATAAAGATCGGATGAACGATACTCAAGTTATGTGCAAAAAACGGTCAGTTAACACCCACCACCCACCCCACCCATAACCTAAGCATTGCGTTCAGCAGCAATCTTAGTGAGAGAGAGAGAGAGAGAGAGAGAGAGAGAGAGAGAGAAGAGAGAGAGAGAGAGAGAGAGAGAGAGAGAGAGAGACTTAGAGAGCGCACTACGTTGTGCGTTGTGTGTTAACTGGCCGTTTGACTCGTGACCAAATTCGAGCTGCGACATTAAGGGTGCAGAGTATGTAATAGTCGGGCTTGACCGACGTTTTCAAAAGTTTTGTTGTCTGATCTGTTTATCGTGATGAATTTGGAGTCATTTATGTTGCATTTAGTAATTGACAAATGTCTATTAATATCTGGCGGATAATAAATAGCCGAGTTAAAAAATATTGCATACTTTTCGGCTGACCCACCTCAGGCATACAGGAAGGCTAATAAACATTTGTTTCCATGAGTAACGGGTATATCGAAGTCGGTTAGAGCCGACTTTAACTTACGCTCTCGTTAAAATTATTTTTGAAGAGCCATGGTGAAAATTGTAACCCTCTATCTCCATTAAAAGTATTTTTGGCCACACTTCCATACAAGCGAAACCAGTGTGCAGTGGAAACGTGCTATAAGTACTCTACACATTTTACCAGCTGGTCTAGTCACGTGCTTATTCCAAGATAAACAATCGTTGAATGTAATACCTAGGTTTACTATCTGTGATTCATGTTTTTTATGTATGTAATACCTAGGTTTACTATCTGTGATTCATGTATTTTAGGATTGTTCTTAATTTTTAGCTTTCAAGATTTCAATACACTTGCACTTTGTAGGATTGAGTGACAGGCTGTTAGACTTAGCCCAATCCTTAACACTTAACAAATCTCTATTACAAATTAGATGTTACTCACTCATTTATTTTATTCAGAGGACGACTAACATACATTTGAACATCATCAGCATATATGTAAACAAAATCCTCCGTAATACTAACTATTGCCGTGGTGCAGCTTCTATTTTTCCCTATTTTAATCATCTTGAGGAGTCGACAAAATGAGCCAGATCCTCTATGGGCAGATTTCCGTTCTTCTTCTGTCATGATGTCCCGCAGGGGTCTTTGTATTTCCGTTACCGCTTGTTTCGTTGGCAGCGCTAAAACATTCCTTGCGCACTCGTCCGCTCTCTCATTGCATGGTATGCCTGCGTGACCAGGCACACAGACGAGCAATACTGCATTAATCTCTGCCTGGAAAACGCTATACCAGTTCTGTAGACGGAATGATAGCTATGTAGCTTGTTTTTCGGAGAAAATGCCTGGTCCTGTGCCTTCTCCGTCTTCGTACCGTCTGTGTAGATGAAAGAGCGTTCGCCCTGATGGTAGTTTCTTGCTTCCATTGCTCTCATTCCGGGAACCAGGTTCTAAAGGTGTCGTTCCATTTCTGAGCTGGTATAAATTATTCGCTTCCGTCTGCCTCTGCAGTTATTCCTACTTCAAGTAGGCCTATGTGGCCTGGAGTAGATGCTTTAAGAAGTTTAAGAGCCGTTTTCTCATGTTCATGTTTTTGTTCAAATAGAAATCCATATAGATTTTGCAACTAGATGGTTTTTGTGCAATTGGTTGTCTCATGTAAGTTGATTATAAATTCGGGTATTTGCGCCACGGTCACACCGGGAGGGCTGGAATGGTCTAATACTAGGTTGGCAGCACCTCTGCACTCAGCTGAATTTTGTCTTTTTTATTGTGCGCCAATTTTAAAAATTAGAGCAAAAATTTTACAGAGAAGGAGAAGGTTTTTCTTTTGGAACGACTTGTTACTATGATGGGAGATTAAGCAGTAGGTCGAAAGCTATGTTCACACAGGCAAATAATTTGGACAAATTTTCATGAAAATTGGGCTATATAGGCCAATTGTGGAACTTTCCGGCCATATTTGATCAAATTATTTGCGTATGGAACCACAGTTTAAGTTTTTAGTCCTGAAAAATCTTTATTCATGGCTATTTTTATCAAAATTTAGCCAAATTATTTGGATGTGTCATCTTAGCTTAAGCAATGAACTAGGGGAATCAGAATGTGCATCTGTAATTTCAGCAATGTCTGCAGGTGTTCTTGTATATTAAAGGCACATCCAATATTTTCCATTTTTGGTTTACTTAATAACAATTCAGACTTTACTGTTTTTAGCAGCAGTTGTTTTTTGTTTTCAAATATTTTTCAGTGTGACCATATGCGCGGATACATAAAAAGACTTATTTTGCATAAGCATGTATATGGTTTTGAAATCAATGAGGGTGAAGTAAATTGCTACGAAATTCATCTAGATGGTTAGCATTGAACATGAGCAAAGCAAATGCAGCAAATACACCTAGATTTGCAAAAACACCAACATGAGAAAGCGGCCCTTAGTTCCCGGAGTCTTACTGCTCTTTTCGCTGCTGTATACTTCAGGAATGTGACAACTGCGTAATGTGAACAGAAAATGGCTTGTCACAGAAATCACTTGGTGTTTCATACTTTCTGTGACGCCAATGAGAACAGTCTTTAATTCTGTCCCAAATTCACACAGACAATAATGTCGCAGTGTGACCAGTGAGTGGAAAGGTACCCAATTTTCTTAAGGTAAGGTACAAGGTAAATGTCACAAAATATACCTAGGTAAGGTAAAGGTATCCGGAATTCCCACTACCTAGATAAAGGTACAAAAAAGGTACTTTTAAATTAAAAAACATGGTTCATCAATTTATAATAGTAATAAATGTTAACTGTACGGGCTTAAATCCAAATATTAGGTTTGAAAATGGAACATTTTAATTTCTTATGATGTTAAGATTATTAAAATGTTGCTCATATAACATCTCGCTTTTGTAATATAACAAGAGTTTCGAATATTTCGACACCTATTCTATTTCCTTTTGGTGTAGGTATTTGGCCTCTAGTGCTAAAAATTCTTTCAATTGGGGCAGAGCTAGGCAAAATGGTACTATACTTAGAAAAAACATTGCAATTATTTGTATACTTAAGTATAGATTCAAAAGATTTGCTATAATCGGCAAGATAAGTTAACCCTCTAATCCTACTTTCCAGAATAATGAAAGAAACGAATTCAAATAATTTTTTCTAAAGTGAAATTTGGCTCCTGAACTTAAATATGTACTCAGAAAAAGTGCAAAAGCTTTCGTTTACCTGTAAGGTGAGAAAAAGTGAATAGGTGTCTCAAGACACTCTTAAGCTCCGAGTGTACAAAAATTTCAAATTTTATTTATTTTTATGATACTCTGAAAAACAATTTTTTTTTTATGATACTCTGAAAAACCATTTTTTTGGATGTGCAGCATAAATACAGTTTGCATTTTGTGCAAATGCACTGCGTTTGAGAAATTTTACAGTACTTGCACCATTTTCTTCCATTTTCTCGATCCAACCAATCCGGAAAATGGTTTAGCTGGTCAAACCGCAAGTCCGATATTGGATGGCTCGCTTTTGCGCCTAGTTTGAGGTTTAGCTGCGAAGGTCTCTGAGAGAGTGGAGACTCTGTCTGAGAGGATGGTGACCGTATTTTCCGCCCTGATAGAGAGGATAGAGACTGGGTTGTCAGTCCTTGTGAAGATCGATTGATTGGGCGACCTGGAAAGTTTTTGGTTTGAAATGACACCAAACCTTGAGCAATCGATTCGCGAAAATCCGGGAGTTCAAGCAACTTGTCCATGTTCCCTCTTTCCTTTTCTATACGCCTGTATAACACATAAGCGTTTGTTGCTGCCATATCAATCAAGTGATACAAAATTCGAGTGGCAGCATCCCGAGTTTTAGCTCTGATATGATAGCGGGCCATTAGTCCATCCATTAGGTCTACGCCGCCCATGTGAGTGTTATATTCGCGAATAATTTGTGGGCAATCAACTTCGATGTTTCGCTAAGATTTCCTATCGTAACGAGCAGTCTATGCTATTCCCTCATGCGAATTAGCCCTTTTAAATGGCTGAACACCCACATAAGTCGACAACAAGCGAACTGCTTTGTTGTCTTTCAACAGCACATTACATATTTCGACTCCATATGAGGAGCCGCCTACGTACTCGGTCGAAAAACCCCTTGGTTTGTTTTTGATAGTACTATCGTTTGGAAGCTTGAAATTAGGGATACGATTTACACGCACTGTGCCAAGGCTATAAATACCTTTCGCACGCAGATAGACCATCAAAGGTAGCGACGTATAAGAGTTATCAAAGTAAATAATGTGGTGCTTGAAGGGTTGTACGGTTTTTTTTAAACGTACAACAATGTTGGCCGAAGCACCAAGGTCTGGGTGACCAGGCAAGACCACGTTATCACCTCAAAGCGGTATGCATAGCCAAAAGAATCGCACAAGACAAATAGCTTTATTCCCCACTTGTGTGGCTTATTGGTCATATATTGCCTCAAGTGGTGCTTCATTTTTGTGCTGCACATTTGCTCGTCAACACAAAGGCGGGCTTGCTTTGGCACGGAGTCAAACCTTTGGTTAAGACAGTCGACAAGTTTTCGCGTGCGGAACAGTGGATCGTATCCTGGCTCACCCTTTTTGATCCGCTCGCTCTCATCTCGCAGTGAGAGGTACTGTTTAATTCCCTCGAATTTGGTTCGGGTCATGCAGGTTTGTATAGGTCCAAATGCGTTTTTTGCCCAGTAGCTTTTCAGATTTGGCTGGCGATAAATGGACATGTACATCAAAATACCAATGTAACGGTGGATATCATCACTGTTAATTTTGAACTTATTTGATATATTATTCGTTAAAGCTGCTCGCATGGTTTCCTTCTCGATCATATTCATGATTTCTGAATTGAAAAAATAGCAAAATAGCTGTGATGGAGTTCTAAGCTCCACTAATTCAGCTGGCAGCGAAGAATCTCCTCGAAAGACTATGTCGTTCGCATGCAACAGCAAACCTTGCAGTCGCCACACAATCTTATTCGGCTCCTTTGTTATTGATTCAATACCTATGTATGTATACATAAATAAATTAGTTACTCGTGTAACATCTCGCAAATATGTTTGCTTACCAAAACCATTGAAGCCACCAGAAGATGGCGAAGATATGTTTGCTGAATTGTCCATAATTGTTAGTGGCGATCGAGGGCTTTTGGCGGCTTTCCGGGCTGGCCTAGATTCCTGTACCACATTTTGCACATTTTCAAAATTACTGTCTATAAATGATACAGTTTCAGCGTCCTCAAGTGCATTAGTCAGAGCTTCTTCCAAATTCAAGTCGTCCCCGTCGTCACTTGATATGTCTGACGCTTCCTCATCCGACGGGACTGTGCACATGAACAAAAAAGTATAGCTTAAAGCTTTTTAGAGCTTTCAAAGCTTTTGCACGTAATTTCGTGTTTGTTGTTGACAGAAAAACAATATTCAAATGATGCAAAAGTTCTTAGTTTTTTAGATAATGTCATTAATATAATAAGTGTCTCAAGACACCCTTACGTGTTAGAGGGTTAAGACTTTCAATTCAATATTAGAATTTTCATAACAATTGTCAGTTTCATCCAATCTTCCATTCCTGGTATTGTAAATGGTTTCAGAATCCGTTGTATTTGAACTCTCATTGACAACAGTTTCCAAATTTTCCGAGATTTCTTTAAAGAACCAATCTTTAAAACACTTTCCAATTTTGTTGTTTTATTTAGAATTCCCATCAATTTAAAGCAAAGGTAGGTGCCTCGCTTGAAGTCAAGTTTTCAAAGGAAGAAAATCGTTTAAAACTTCTTCTTTAAGAGAACCTTTAAATTGATCACAATATTTCAAATTATTCAAGCATTGAAGTCAGAAAAAAAATTCTAAATTACAACGGGATTTGCCCTGCAAAGTTGCGACTTTTCTTCTCAACTTCATCTGCTGCTATTGTGGATCTGCCAACAGAATTCCAAGTTGCCGTTGCTTTCGCTAAGGAAGAATTGTACAATTGTAATAGATCCTGTTCAGCATCTTCCGTGACCGTGAAGTTCGAAAAATGATTTCAGCATCAGCTGAACTATCCCCCTCTATTACCTTTAAATCAGACTTATCTAAAAACTTAGGCTTCAAGTGTGTGTTTCCAAACTGTTCACCTTAAAGGTTTTTTAGAAGTTGGATACATTTTTTGTATTTGCTATGAACTTCAGCTAAAATAGTAAAAATTATTTCATTAATGTGGGAATGTCGCATACGCTTATTTGGGAGCACGAGAGAATGACGATGAAGATTGCTATCTATATGGTGGTCGGTTACACGAAAGTAACTTTTGTTATTGCAACTCCACATATCGGCAGTCGTACATATAAAAAAATAGAGGAAAGCTAAATTCGGCTTGACCGAAGTTTAAATACCCTTGAAGATTGTATAATATATATAAATAAGTAGCCTGATTCCACTGACACATTTATGTTCATTCCTCCAAATGTACATATTTTTGACAAGGCCTCGTATATACTATATAGTTGTCCTATCAAACTTGGCGGAATTATGTGAAAGCATAGAAAACTTATAAATACGAGGTTAGAGGACGTTTGCGTTGAGGACAGAAAAGTTTTTCTCACTTAAACTACTTTTTCGACCGATGGTTCCAATGGCAGCTATATGCTATAGTCATCCGATCCGGCCGGTTCCGACAAATGTGCAGCGTAATTGTACCAAAAGACTTTGTGCAAAGTTTGGTCAAGATAGCTTTAAAACTGACGGAGGAGATAGCATAGAATCAGACGGACAGACCGACATGGCTATATCAACTCAGCTCGTCATGCTAATCATGAATATATATACTTTATTTGGTTAGAGATAAGGTGAATTTACTAACAAGGTGACGTATTCCCCACTCCTGCTCTTTGTCAAGGGTTCTTGTTTTTGACAGTATGAATGTCAACGTCGTCGAGTAAGGTTGTGGAGCGCACGATTTTTTTCATTGTCATTGAAAATTTGATTATAATTAAAATAAAATTTAAATTTTTAAAAAAAGTGTATGTGTTATCGGTTCATATGTGAGTTTTATTTTATATGAATTTGACTCTATTAGATATCAACAAGTCCACGACATATTGCATGCTATGCCGCTCCAGAACTGCGGAACGGAATGTTGCTGTACCTAAAGACGAGAGCAGAAGGGAGCTGTGGTCAAGGAGCACATGCGTTATGTTAAGGAGTTCGAGCGAAATTTGTGCAATTAACGAAAAGTGCAGAAGCAGCATTTGCCTCTCAGAGCAACTGTCACCGTGTCACCGACAGAGCGAGGTGAACAAAAATTATGGTCTCTCACCACATCGGAGTACGTCACCTTGTTAGTAAATTCACCTTGGTCGGAGATGCTTCCTTCTATGCGTTACAAACTCCTGGGAAAAATTATAATACACTTTTCAAGAGGGTATATTAAAATTGTCCAACAATTTTAATATACCCTCTACAAAGGTATAATGAGTATTTTGAAAAATACCGGCGATATTTATACCCGTTACTCGTAGAGTAAAAGGGTATACTAAAGTCGTGCAAATGTATGTAACAGGCAGAAGGAATCATTTCTGACCATATAAAGTTTATATATTCTTGATCAGCATCAACAGCCGAGTCGATATAGCCATGTCCGTCTGTCCATCCGTCCGTCTTCCGTCTATCTGTATGAACACCTAGATGTCAGATACTAGAAGAAATAGAGCAACCAAATTTGATATGTTGACTTCTATTGTCTGCACGCAGATCAAGTTTATTTCAAATTTTCTCCACGCTGACCCCCGCACAAGCAATAAGATATGTTGAATAACTCCCACAATTTTTAAGATATCGATCTCAAATTTAAAACTTACATTCATATTCTCAATATCTATAAGCCCTGAAATCATCAAGATAGGACGATAAATAGCTGAGTTAAAAAAAAAAAACGGTTAGAGTCGACTTTAACTTACGCTCTCGTTTTCTTATACAGCCGTGCTCGCATTTTTACCTGTGTAAATTTTGCGAATTCTGCGGTGGTCATCCAGAAATTTCTATTCATAGTTTTTCTGGACCTAATGGGGGCCTATGTAGTGAGGTAAAGCTGCTGATCGGTTCAACTTGGCGAACCCAGCGCGATCCTGGCTTACTGCGTCTCAAGTCGACTCACACCTCCTCGTTGGTGACCACTGTAAACAGAACGCTTTGCATCCGCAAAACTTCTGGCTGACGTGAGCGGCGAGCCCTCCCTACAGGGTACAATATATAGGGTTGGTGCGTCGGGTTTGGTACCCACCGCCGTCAAAAAAACTCCACCAATGAAAACTACGACAACAATGCCTCGGATACGGACCGCCTCTGACGACGCCCCACGCAAAAGTTTTAAGGACCACCATTTGAGGATATGCACCTGGAATGTTCGCACCCTCAACAGAGAAGGTGCTGATATCCAGTTGGTGAATGTCCTTGAGAAATATTCATCGGACGTTACCGCACTTCAGGAAATGCGATGGATTGGACACGGGAGCATGGTGAAAAGAACATCAACAACCACTGCACTCTGGGAGATTTACTACAGCGGGCATGATTCCAAGCATGAGTTTGGATGCGGCTTTGCAGTCAGTGCAAGATTTCGTCGCTCTGTTATCAGTTTCACACCAGTGGACATGCGACTAGCCGCACTCAAACTTAAGGCTAAATATTTTAATATTAGTCTTATCAGTGCAAACGCCCCAAAGGAAGACAAGGGCGCTTCGATAAAAGACGAATTCTATGAGCGCCTGGAACAATTATATAAGCGCTGCCTAGATCACGACATAAAGATCGTGCTTGGCGACTTTAACGCTAAAATTGGGAGAGAAGGAGTTTTTGGATCGATAGTCGGTCGATTTAGCCTTCATGAAACAACCTCCGGTAACGGAGAGAGGCTAATAGACTTTGCCGCGGGCAGGAGCATGGTCATAAGTAGTACCAGTTTAAAACATCGCGACATCCATAAGGCGACTTGGAAGTCCCCTGATCAACTAACGCGAAATCAGATTGATCATGTTGTGATCGACGTAATGCACTCATCGAGTGTTCTAGAAGTGCTTGCGATTCGAGGTGCCAACATAGACTCGGATCACCACCTTCTTGCAGCCAAAGTGTGCACGCGGCTCAGTGTGGCACATGCCTCACGTACTAGTACACGTCGAAAGCTAAATGTTGATAAGCTGCAATCACAACGGACCTCTGAAGCCTACACAGCTAAACTCACCCAACTGCTCAGGGAAAACTCACCATTCCCATCTGGTGTATGCGAACAGTGGAATCACATATCACACTCCATGAGTATGGCTGCCAAGGAGATACTCGAATTCGCCGAGCACCCTCGAAAGCAGACTTGGTATGATGAGGACTGCCGCGACGCGACTGCAGAGAAAGACGCTAACTACAGGAGAGCTCTGTAGTCGGGAGCAACGCGGGCTGTTAAAGAGCAATACCGGAAGAAAAGGAGAGAGGAGAAGCGCCTTTTCAGAAGGAAAAAGAATGAGCGAGAACGGCGCATGCGTGAGGAAGTCGAGATGCTATTCGGCATGGGTGAGACTCGAAAATTCTATCAAAAGATTAAACGACCAACTGAAGGTTTCAAGCCCGGAGTCACACAATGCAAGGACGAAAATGGAAATCTGGTCACAGATCCGCAAGTGGCGCTAGACAAATGGAGAAGCTATGCACCAACTCATCAGCAGAATATGGCCCGACGAGAGCATGGCCGAGGATTGGAGTCTAAGTGTAATTTGTCCACTTTTTAAAAAAGGAGACCCTGCAGTTTGCGCCAACTATCGTCGAATCAGTCTCCTTCCCATGGCTTATAAGATTCTGTCGTGCATTATTTGTGAACGTCTGAGGACGCTTATTAGCACTCTGATTGGACCTGGTAAATACACCACAGACCAGATATTCACATTACGACAAATCCTGGAGAAGACCTATGAGAGAAATATAAAAACCAACCATCTTTTTGTTGATTATAAATCAGCCTTGGACACACCGATAAGGTCAAGGTTCTTTGACGCCCTGTCTACCTTTGGTATACCAGCAAAGTACGTTCGACTTTGCATGAAGACGTTGAGAAGCACTCGAAGCTCCGTCAAAATAGGAAAGAACCTCTCCGAACCATTTTATACCAAGAGAGGTTTTAGGCAGGGTGATACCCTATCGTGTGACTTCTTTAATCTACTGATGGAGTATATACTGCGCCAGTGCCCAAATGCCAACAGATCGGACACACTTCTTTATAAAGATCTAATGCTACTCGCATACGCCGATTATATTGACATTATTGGCAAAAACGAACGGGCGGTAAGCAGGGCGTTTTCAGAGATTGAGAAGCAGTCTAACGCAGGAGAAGAAGTGCACGGACAAGAAGTCTACGCGTCTTGGACAATTTGTTACTATGGGGGGAGTATAACTGTGAGGTTGTAGAGGATTTTGTCTACCTCGGGACGATGATTACCGGCGATAACAACATCAGCCTGGAGATCCGAAGAAGAATTACTCTTGGAAACCGATGCTACTACGGGCTCAGTAGGGAGTTCAAGAGCAGAGCCTTTTCTCAAAGAACAAAAATGGCGCTATACAAGTAGCTCATCATCCCAGTCCTGCAATACCTTTAAAAGTTGGCCATGGATACCGCATTCGAATGAATCACGAACTGTATGAGCTCTATAAGGACATCAGTCTAGTCAAGCGAATAAAGCAACAGCGGCTGCGCTGGTTAGGACATGTAATCCGGATGGATGAAGAAGCTCCAGTAAAAAAGCGAAGGCGGCTGACTTTGGAGGACAAGGCAGGAGGGGTCGCCCACCACTAAGATGGGATGATCAAGTGCGGAAAGACATTTCCAACCTTGGTGTGAGCAACTGGTGCCAGCTCGCACAATGCAGAAGCGAGTGGAGGGCATTCATTGCAGAGGCCAAGACCGTCATGCGGTTGTGCTGCAACATCGGGCCAATAAAGAAGAAGAAATTTTGCGATTTAAAACCGATTTTCAATACAAAATAAGTCTAAAATCGCCAAATGTTTGCGAAAGTGAAAATGGGAGCACGGCTGAAAGTCCGCCTTCCTCATATCTAGCATGGGTCGAATAGTTTTTGGATCCGGAATGTTAAGCGGTTTAGCAAAAACCGGTCCCTGATACTATTCTTTTCGATATGACAGAGCGCGGCAGCATCTCGGCTAAAATGTAATTGGAGCGAAAAAATTACGTACGAAAAGTACCTAATACCTTACCTATTGACAAGGTAAATGAAAATTAAGACCTAGATAAGGTAAAAGGTACTTGAATTTGAAAATGCCGAGGTAAGGTAAAAGGTACACAAAATATGTATCTAGGTATGTACCTAGGTATTTGTACCTAGGTACTTCCAAACACTGAGTGTGACGCACTGTACACCTATCATAACCATTAGAACTAGGTCATCTGCATATGCTATCATCTACAACCGTTAAACTTCATGGTAAGAAGTTCGTTGCGAACCAGGTTCCAAAGAGTGGGAATATACATCCCCCTTTGGAGTGCCTCTCATTACTCTTTTTCTTGTGTTGCCTGCACAGAGATTAGAGTTGATCACTCGGCTGCTAAGCGTGTTCCTTAGCCAGTGAGTAATCATTGGATGTGAGCTAATTTTGGCAAGAGGTGCCGTTATCGACTCGTTACTGACATTATTGAGGGCTACCTCGATGTCGAGAATAGCTGACAATGCAAACTCCTTTTAATTCAGGGATTCCTCAATGATCCCTACCGCTTCATGTAGTGAGGTTGCAACTGATCTATCCTTAATGTAGGCGTGTGGCGCACCTCTGAACGTGCGTGTTGTGAGCTTGCTTCTCAAGTGAAGATTCACGAGTCGTTCCATCGCTTTCAGCAGAATGATAGAATAATGCGTATATAAGCATAGATTATCTTATTCTCGGTGATGATTTCGCCAATCATCGTATTGTCTATTTCTCTATCTCCAAGTGCCTCGGTGATTTGTAGGTCGGTGGTCGCGACCTCTGATTCAGCATCTAGGCAACCTTGAAAATGTGTCGTCAACAGCAGTTCTAGAGATTCTTGCCTGTTTTTCGCGTATGTTCCGTGCAGATTACAAAGTAACTCCGTCTTGGACGAATCTTTGGATCTTCGTGGTTGAGCTTTGGAGGTCGACTGACCGGGCAGAATTTGAGAAAAGCTCTGTTTAGTACGTCTGTTATCGTTTGATGACATTTTTCAAGTGCACCAGGCTGCAACTCTTCTTCCGGTGGGTCGTGAAGTGTGAAGATTTTTCCCATTTCGTTCTTATAGCGTTCTCGCAAGGAGTTGGTTTCTCTCAGCCCCATTTCAAACAGTTTTTATTTATTTTTTTTATTTGAACGAATTGGTAAACAATTGCAAATTGTGGCCAATTGAAATGACATAGGAAATAAGGCCTTAGGCTGTAACCTATAGTGGTCCGAAAAGGAGCACTTTGGTAGTTGTCGGAGGTCAGAGATCCTTTGCTTAATGCTACTGTTATGTCCATAACCTGTGCACAGTCCTTACTCCGGAAAATGGGGTGGTCACCCCTGTTACACAGATTAAGACCACTGTGAAGTCATTGTCGCGGTAACGAGAAGAGCACTTTGAACCCAGTTCTTACCACAATACATGTTCTCGGCTTATCAACATCTCTGGGGAAGAGAAGATGGTACCCACGAGAACTCAGTACACAAACCCTTTCACCCAGCATTCTAGGTTCCCGGACGATTGCCATGTCAAGCATCACCTCCTCCACGAATCGTATTAGTTCAAATGAGGATACCATGGAGTGATGCAGAATAATCAGTACCATCCTAAGATTGTTTGACCAAAGGTGAATTTATTATAAAGGTGACGTACTCCGTTGTGGTGAGGGGCCAAAATTTTTTTCAACTCGCTCTCTCGGCTCTGAGACAGATGACAGCTGCTCTGAGAGGCAAATCCTAGAAAAAGAAAGCAAACATTTTACGTTCTGCACTTTATTTTTGTTATTAGTACAAATTTTCTAACTCGTTACTCGTTGACCACAGACCCCTTCTGTTTTCGTCTTTAGGTACAGCTACATTCCTTTCCGAAGTTCTCGAATAGCGTAACATGCCATATTTCGTGGACATGTTGATATCTAATAATGATTCAAATACATATACAATAAGACACACATTTGAACCGATAACACACACAGTTTATTAAATATATGAAGATATTAAATTAACTATAAGCCAATTCTTTTTATTGTTTTTTTTTTAACGAGACGACGTTTGATTTCATACTGTCAAAAATAAGGCCCCTCGAAAGAGAGCAGCTGTGTTGAGTACGTCACCTTTATAGTAATTTCACCTTGGTTTGACCTAGCACCCTGGCTCAGAAGTATTGCCCGGAGGCAGCCCATTCCAAGTTTCAGCTGGCCTTGCTTCTTTCAGATAAGGCTCTGGGACTCCCGACCAATTCTTATCCTTGCCGTTTCCTTTGTCGCGCACCATCAGTTCCTTACTCCTTTTTCTGACCTTTGATCATGTTGAGTATGGTTCGATCCTCCAAAATTGGGGGTGGGATCCATACTATCATGATCAATCGTTCATAAACCTGGTCCGGTGGGACGAACTCAATCCTTGCTCTATGAGACATCTCAGGGACTCCTCATTGGCACAAGCCACTATCTTAGCTCCCTTACACCACTTGACGGCATCTAACTCAGATGATGACACCCTCCAGGACTTTTCGGTTGAAATTTGCCCTTCCAGTTCGAATCGGTCGATAATGGCCACCTGAAGTTCAGGCTTCGAACTTAAGTTAGCCAACCGTGGCCGATAAAGATGATCTTCTGGTCTGATTCGCTTGTTATCTGAAGCCTTGGACGAGTTATCCGATCTTTGCTGCTAAGGCTTACCACCCTTTCCGCCATTCAATCCCTTCTTTTGGGATGGTCGACTTAAGGGGTGGTCTCCTGCGGTACTTCTTGTCTTCAGTGAGTGCTTTGGCTGCCTTCGATGTGGATGGAGATTCCGTCCTCATGGCGGTTGCCGGTACTTCCAATAGGGCCATGGTACTCTGTGCTGGTGCCTGGTCTGCGCTATCCTTGGACAGCCGGTTGTAGCGCTCGTTGTAGATCACGTAGTACTCGTGCTTCCACCTATGTGACTTCTTCCACGCGGTCAGTGACTCCGGGATTCGGCACCCAAGTGTCGATCCGAAGAGCGTCCTCATTCTTTTCCTTTAACGGAACCGTGGCCGATAAAGGCTTGCTCGTCGTTGACTTGCATGCGAGTAAACGCAGTCGCAAGCCCTTCTACTGTAGTTGGCGGGAATGAGAAAATGAATTCGCCATTTGCAATCTTCGACTCCATGTCCACCCCATCTTGACGATGAAGTGAACCTTCACTTGTCGCATTACGCGGTGTGGAGGCCAAGTGGTCCACCCCCACGCTGGGTCTGCAGTTTCTGGATATCGACGACGTAACTTGCGTTCTCACTTATTTGATGCCTTATTTGATGCCCTAGGGTAGTTTATACACAGCGGTCATAAAACTGTAAAGTGTAAAAGGCCTTATAAAACGTGCTCAAAGCATCGAATAAATGTATTTTGTATCGTGCTAATCGTATATAGAAACTTAGCTTCAGCTTTAAGGAATAGGCGATAGCTGAGTGAATAGGCTTGATGCCTTGTATTTTTTGATTTGCAGGTTCGAATCCCGGTAAAAGATGGCAGAGCTGTATTCTGTTTTTTATTTAAAAAATTTCCTAATCTATTGCCCAAGTCAACAAAATTGTTACTAAAGGCTTTTCCTACACACGATAACAACACTGGAAACAATAATAATAATTTGCAAGCCCCAAAAATCGTGCCCACAACGGCAAGTTTATGAGTTGTGTAAACATCTCTCTACGCCACTGAGCGTGAAATTCGTCGTATTCTGCCTTGATTTTCAAATAATGACAAAATACACAGCCTGTCAAAAACAGCTGGCTTAATACAACAATTACTTCATAAATATCAATATAAATCATAAAGGACGTTCCGAAGCCCGTGTGTCATAAGATTACCATTAATCATTTTACGAGGACTAGGGAATACCCTAATAGTCATAATTCCTACAAGTATAGTAAGTTGTTTTACCTTGGAGTTATTAATGAGATATATAATTGTTCCGGTATTCATCTTGATGTTCCGCAATAAAATGTATGCAATCGCAGATTGGTTAGTTTATATTTAAATGATGATTCGTAGGCTTCGATTATGCTTTCACCGACGCTCAGTATGGTCAATTGAAAATAGTACTCCGCCTATGATTGATCTAAAAAGAAAAATGGTCTTAGTACAAATGAGTGAACAAATTATTGTTTACGAATTACAATATACTGGAATTTTTTTATACACATAAAGGAGCGGGCTCATCCGCAAGAATTGTGGCATTCGCCACAACGTCAAAGCTCCTGTAGGATATTGAAAGTCAAAATGGTTTCCTAATCAAACATCCCCTCACTTATATACTATAACTATGAACTAACCGAATCCTTTACCAGTATTAAGTATTCAAGGAAACCCTAAAACCGTTTACCATTTTAATAGGAACCCAAAAACGGAACCATACCGAAACGATAATATATCTTCAATGATAGTAAAGATACTCATTTTTCTTACCTTGGTTGGTTCCTTACTTGGTAAATATAAAAACCGCGAAAGCCAGGCTAACTTAGCCTGTGTCGAAATATCAGAGTTTGAGAACGCAGACATTAAAATAAAAAATGATTTCTTACTAAGACCCATTTTCCGTCATATCGTCATCTGATTTCGACTAAATTTTACGAGTGTGCTCGAAACCACATAAAACGAGAGCGGACAGACGGACATGGCTATATCGACTCGGCTGTTGATGCTGATCAAGTATATATATGCTTTATATGGTCGGAAATGATTCCTTCTGGATGTTACATACATTTGCACGAGTTTAGTATACCCTTTTTACTCTACGAGTAACGATCCTAGCTAGATAAGAGGAAGGAGGACTATTAGCCGTGCTACCATTTTCACTTTAACCAAAAATTTTGCGATTTTAAGACCAATTTTGTACTGAAACCCTGCTTTAAATCGAGAATTTTTTACGAATGTGAAAAAAGAAAAACTATCGCTGGTATTTTTCAAAATACTCATTTTATTTGTACAACTGCCGATATCTGGAGTTGCAATAACAAAAGCTACTTTGGTGTAACTGGCCACTATGTAGATAGCAGTCTACATCGTCATTCTCTCGTACTCGCATACAAACGTGTGCGATTTTCCCTGAGCTGAAGTTTATAGCAAATACGGACTTAGAAATACCAATATATGTGGAACAGTTACAGATAATTCAACCAACTTCTGTAAAGCATTAATAGTGTACAATTTTTAAACGTAATAGACCTGGATAATTCAGCTGTTGCTGAAATTATTTTGACAAGGCACTTTAGATGCGCATCACACACTTTGAACTTAGTTGTCACGGAAGATGCTGAACAGGCTCTAGAATTCTTCCTTAGACTTTGGTTTTGTCCACTATGATACTTCCAAAATTTAAAATGACGTGAATTCCATATTAAAACAACTAAATTGTGAAGTGTTTTAAAGATTGGCTTGTTGAAGAAATTACGGAAAATTTGGAAACTGTTGTCAATGAGAGTTCATATATAAAAGATTCTGAAGTCTTTCAAGAAACGAGTAATGGAAGATTGGATGAAACTGAGAATTGTTATGAAAATTCCAATATTGAAATGGAAGCCTTAACTTATCTGGTCGACTATAGCAAATCTTTTGAATCTTTATTTAAGTATAAAAATATTTGAAATGTTCTATTGAAAGAATTTTTAGCTGTGGAGGCCAAATACACAATAACGAAACAGACAAGGTGACGAAATTTTCGAAGCTGATGTTACGTTAAGAAATCGAGATAGCATACATATAAGACAATAAGCACAATATTCCATTTTTAAACCATTCTTTTAAATTTAAAAGTAGCTTTTTTCTACCTTTACCTAGGTACTGGAAATTCCGTATACCTTTTACCTTACCTAGGTATATTTTTTGACATTTACCTTGTACCTTACCTAGGTAAGAAAATTGAATACCTCTCCAATCACTAACGGATAGCCACTTTGTGTGTCTTCTAGATATATACAAACTTTGGGTTGTCAAAAATGATCAACCAACCACAGCTTTAACCATTAGATTTAGGAACTTGAAATTTTGCAAAATAATTTCCTTATATAATATATGTACTAAGAAATGATCAACCAACCACAGCTTTTAGGCGAATCACACTGAGCACTTCTAACATCCAACATCTTGAGTCATAAATATTTACCATGGCGGATTTTTTACCTTCGTATCATGTTCCTATTAGACACCGACCCTCATAACATTTTGACAAAACAAAAGCTTAAAAATGTTGGCTTAGTATTATGGTAATTCAGCATTTAAACCTAGGATGTTGGATATTAGATGTGCTCAGAGTGATTAGCCTATTAAACCATTTGAATTAGGAATTTGAAACATTTGTTATAGTCAGACATTCTTTCTTGTTTTTGCTAAATATTCCAATAAGTTCAAGTGGCGCCTGTTATTTAAATCAAACCATTTAGCTGTTTTTGTCAATGGCGCACAGTGGGAGATTTCGTATATTTAGGTGGAGTTAATTCAAATTTTCGATTTAAAAGAATGAAATCACTGGTATGAAATTTTCGACTAATAATAAAACAAAAATAAATATTTTTTGACTTAAATTTTTAATTAATATATAAATTTTTATTAAAAACTAAATAAATTTTTGATTTAAAATATTTTTTTAGTTTTGAATTTTTTACGAACAACAAAACTTTTTTAATGTAGTTTGGAGTGCTGAACTAGAAAATCAATTTTAAATATTTTTAATCCGATCGTCTTTTTAAATATTTTTTATACCCTTGCAAAGGGTATTATAATTTTGCCCAGAAGTTTGCAACGCATAGAAATATTCATTTCCGACCCCATAAACTATATATATTCTTGATCAGGGCGACGAGCTGAGTCGATTGAGCTTTGTCCGTCCGTCTGTCTGTCTGTCAGTCTGTCTGTCTGTCTGTCTGTCTGTCTGTCTGTCCGTCTGTCTGTCCGTCTGTCTGTCCGTCTCTTTCTACGCAAACTAGTCTCTCAGTTTTAAAGCTATCGAGCTGAAATTTTGCACAGTCTTTTTTTTTACTGCACGCTGCTAATATGTCGGAACCGACCGGATCGGATGACTATATCTTATAGCTGTCATAGGAACCATCGGTCAAAAAATGGGTCTTAGTGAGAAAAACTTTTTTGTTTTCAATGTTAGCGTTCTTATACTCGGCCATTATTAATATTACAGGCTTTCAGACAGATTTGCAAATTTTGGTCAAGATCGGATGACTATATCTTATAGCTGCCATAGTAGGTCTTACTGAGAAAAACTTTTTTGTTTTCAATGTAAGTGTCCCTAAACTCGTCCAATAATAATATTATATGCTCTCAAACAGATTTGCAAACTTTGGTAAAAATCGGATGACTATATCTTATAGCTGCCTTGAGGACCGATCGGTCGGAAAATGGGTCTTAGGGAAAAGAACTTTTTTGTTTTCAAGTAAATCGTTCTTAACGTCGGTGATTCTTAATATTACACTTTGGTCAAAATCGGATGACTATATATACTGTTTTAAATTGTATCCTTCTTAAACCCGGCAATTGTTAATTTTATATGTTTTCAAAAAGATTCGAAAAATTTGGTCGAAAACAGATCGGAAAATGGGTTTTAGTTAAAAAGTTTATTGATTTTGATGTAAGCGTTCTTAAACTCTGACGTTTCAAAAACAGCATTTCCAAGGGTATAAAAACTTCGGCACAGACGAAGTTAGCTTGTCCTTCTCGATTTTTACAAGTTTAGGCAGGAAAAGGCAGCTAATGTTTGTTTTTTTAGTATCACTTTTGACGTACACATTAAATAAAACAAAAATCACAGCTGCAGCAGGCTGCAGTCACAAGTTCTAAGCCAAGAAACATTAAAATGTGAAATATTTTCCATAAATCGATACACTCGCAAATACATCACTTTATTCAACTAAAACACATACTCAACGAACTCACAAATACTTTTTTAAACGCAAAAATACCTTTAAACTTTAATTAAAAACAAAAATTATAACGGCTTTAATGTCTTATGCGTTTTTTATGGCTTTTCTGCTGCTTCCTAATAGGCTCAAAAGCATTTCAATGCACGTTCTTTCACATACGCCATGTTTGAAAGCTCATATCTGATCGAATATCGATAGCACATAAAAGATTTAACTACCGTTAGACTCAGGGATGTATTGGCCATGAATTAAAAAAAAAAAATTTTGCGCCATTCAAATTTGAATTAATTCCACCTTAATGTACAAAATCTACCACTGTGCGGCGCATTGTGAATGTCAAAAAGATGACGGCCAAATTTAAATTTTTCAAAATGGTAAGAAATTATGCCAGTGGAAAGGGGCTATTAAAGTCGGCCCTGCCCAACTTCGATTTAGCCGTTACTTAGGGGAAGAAATTTTTAATATCCTCACTGTGTTCCTGATGGGATACCTCCGAAAAGTATGCAACATTTTTTATCTCGGCAATTTATTATCCGATCTTAATTAAAATTTCAGGGATTATAGATATTGCGAATATAAATGTAAGGTGGCACTACACTCGAGTGTCGCCTGTACGCAGTGGCGCCAAGGAGACGGACGTTTGGCTGAGACAGACGATTGGCAGAGAGAGACGGATCAACTAGCAACAGTCGTTGATAGTCAGCCGTAGAAGTCGTACGCACGTAGCTGAATCAAAAAGTTGCAAAGTTGAATGTTAATTATCATTTTCTTTATCATTTTCCCATTCGGGTGGGTTATTATTTAAATAAACATTTAAACATTGTTTTAATCATTGGATATTCATAATCCTACATAAATGTAAGTTTATATATTGAGATCGATATCTTTCAAATTGTCTGAGTTATTCAACATTTTGAACTGTGGCGGCGGGAGTGTGCGTGGCAAAAATTTGAAACGAACTTAATCTGCGTGCAGAAAATAGGAGTGTACCTTTCGAATTTGATTGCTCTAGCTCTTTTAGCCTCAGAGAACTAGGTGTTCATACAGACAGACGGACGGGCGGACAGACGGAGAGAGCTATATCGACTCGGCTGTTGTTGCTGATCAAGAATATACGTACTTTATATGGTACCCTTTTAACTCTATGAGTAACGGGTATAATTAACAATCATCGAGTTGAAGTACGTATATATTTAAAGCAAAAAGGGTATTTCTCATTAAGACCCGATTTGCGACCGATCGGTAAAGTGGCAGCGATAAGATATAGTCATCTGATTGCGGCCTAATTTTGCATATCTGAAGCATTTAATATTAATAATGAAAGAGATTAGAACGCAAACATTGACAACAAAGATCTTACAAAGCCCTAATTTTTGACCGATCTACTGCAGCTATAACATATATACTAGCTCACATTACCTATCCTTACAGGGTGAGATTATACTAAAATATTTTATTTCAGGGATGGAAGCCGGTTCTGAACCGAACCAAAACCAAACTATACCAATCCCCAAATAAGTTCCCTCAAACCAAATATTTTATGAAATTTTGCAATTATTAATGGAAGTGACAGTGGTATTTGTAAATTCTTACTTTAGTAGTTATTTTCTAGCTTGGTTTTTACCGTTTCTATATTGATTACCAAGCTATCTGACATTTTGTTTTGCATTAAAACTTGGAATCCGATTGTCCCTGCCTGTCCGTCTATCGTTTTGTCGTCTGTCCACATGAACACACAGACTTCATAGATGGTAGGATTTGAAGTATCTAAATGTATACGAAAACTCCTTCTACTTGCAGGCAGATAGTTTACTTTCAAATTTTACCATGCCCCCAGCCTCTCCGCAATTTGGAATAATCGAAAGATCTCCCACAGTTTTGTTCGTACCTTTTAGACAGCGGCAACGATCGGAAGAACGATAGTCAAGCTATGAGCAAAACAAAGTTCACTGCCACAGCGCTGCTTTCAGCTGCTACTGGCTGCCAAATACATGCTGAGCATACCATTTCGCAGTTACAGAGCTTAACCGATTTTCTAACTTGTAATTATTGTTTAAATTTAAGGGGTTTTAGCTAATTTTATATCAGTTTAAATTTCTAGATCCAACCGTTTTAGCTGTGGATCGTTGATCTTATATAAAATTCCTAAATAAAATGGTTTAAGCTGTGGTTGGCTGATAATTTCAGTCAGTCGTCCGATCCGGGCGGTTCCGACATATTAGCAGCGTGCATTAAAAAGAAGACTCTGTGAACGGCTCTCGGCTCGGGAACCAGAACACTCGGCTCTGAGCTGTGAGATACAGCTCGTGAGCCGTGAGCCATCAACCGGCTCTCGGCTTGTGAGCAACAGCTGTGAGCTCACGGCTCGCGAAATAATACCAAAGAGGATAAAAAATAGTAATAATGAAAAAGCCAATCGAGTGAAAAATCATGCCAGGATCAATGCATAAGTGCAATTCGCAGCTAAGGGATCTCCATGGTAATAAAGCCGCTAAATGCTTAAGAAACTCCTTTTCAAGGCAACAAATGAACACACTTAACTACATTACCATGATAATGACAATGCTGAATAAATACCATGGATGACCAAGACTTAAAAATACAGTCAAGATCATAAAATACCGAAAAATACCATAGAGGATCCAAGTCAGTAACAATGCCAAACAAAATTTACTCCCAATCAAGTGAAATACCATGCCAGGATCAATGCATAAGCGCAAATCGCAGTTAAGGGATCTCCATGGTAATAAAACCACCAAATGCTTAAGAAACTGCTTTTGAAGACCGCAAACGGTCTCGCATAACTATATTGCCCTGTTTATGACAATACTGATACTGACCTCCCTTTGAACAAAAGTGTGCAACATCAAAATGACGTAAAATTTTAGACCTTTTGTACGTATAAATATGTATGTATAAATGATATTGACTTCTTGGAATTCGTGGGAATTTTAATTTACTGTTGTTTACGCTGGAACGGGACCCTTTTAAGTTCTGGATGGAAGAGAAAGACGCATTGCCAGTGCTTTCTGACTGGGCATTGTCATATCTTATTATACCGGGAAGCTCCGTGTCATCGGAACGCTTGGCTTCGGCTATAAAAAGTGTGGTTTCGGACACCAGAAGCCGAATGACCGATGAGCACATAACTCAACGGGTCTTTCTAAAATCTTTGTCTAACGACTATTGGTAAAATCAGAAGTTCTTACTTTTCGTAGATTTAACTGAATAAGTTTTTTTTATGCTTTGTAGTTCGAATGCTCTATTTTGAAAGGTGATGAATTTAAAAAGTAAGCAATTTTTTCCTTCCATAAATTTAAATTCATGACTAAGTTTGTAGAACTTCTTATCTACTTCTACTCTACATATAAAACAGTTTGTCCTCATTCACTGACTGACTGACTGATTGGCAATCAACGCAAAGCGCAAACGGTAAGAGATAGAAGGCTGAAATTTGGACAGGAGTTTCCATTAGTGGTGAAAGTGCGTACTAAGACGGGGTATTGAAAAATTCCAACCGGAAAACCCAGAAAAGCGTCGAAAAAGTTTGTATGGAAAAAATTGTTTTTCATCCGATTGACATGAAATTTGGTTTGTAAACGTAGTACGCGAAATAATTCGACACGTGTTTTCCCGATTTTGGAAAATCCGCCTAGGAGGAAAATGGCCGGAAAATTCTGCACGCAAAAAACTATTTTTCATCCGACTGACTTGAAACTCGGTTTGTAAGGATAGAATACGAAATAAAGTGAAATGGGGCTAACGGGGGGATAACGATAACGATAACGATAACGATAACGATAACGATAACGATAACGATAACGATAACGATAACGATAACGATAACGATAACGATAACGATAACGATAACGATAACGATAACGATAACGATAACGATAACGATAACGATAACGATAACGATAACGATAACGATAACGATAACGATAACGATAACGATAACGATAACGATAACGATAACGATAACGATAACGATAACGATAACGATAACGATAACGATAACGATAACGATAACGATAACGATAACGATAACGATAACGATAACGATAACGATAACGATAACGATAACGATAACGATAACGATAACGATAACGATAACGATAACGATAACGATAACGATAACGATAACGATAACGATAACGATAACGATAACGATAACGATAACGATAACGATAACGATAACGATAACGATAACGATAACGATAACGATAACGATAACGATAACGATAACGATAACGATAACGATAACGATAACGATAACGATAACGATAACGATAACGATAACGATAACGATAACGATAACGATAACGATAACGATAACGATAACGATAACGATAACGATAACGATAACGATAACGATAACGATAACGATAGCGAAAAAGAAAATGAAAATGAAAATGAAAACGAAAACGATAACGATAACGGAAACGGAAACGGGAACGTTTATGATAGCGGTAGCGGAACGGTCACGGTGGGGGGGTCATATGCTAGTGTTATATATAAAATAAAAAATAAATATCTTTTGTTAAATTAATAAACATACATTAAATCTATATTTTTAAGCGCAGTTTAAGAATGTAGTTCATATTACGCGTCAAATGACGCCTCAATTACCTCAATAGACCTCATTATTAAGATCCGGGTTTTTATTGAAAAATATCGAAAATATTTTTACACCAAAATATTGATATCATAATGATACTTTTTCTTTATCGTCAAAAATATTGATATATTTTTCAAATATTCGACAACCCTACTTGAAATAGCTCTACAGGCAACCAAAATTTGGTTTGTTGTGTATACGGGGTATTGATTAATAGCCCAAGGCAACTCGAAAAAATCTCTACAGATGCCATTACCAAAAGATTAGACGAGCTCAAATGTCAATAGCAATTTTTAGCCAATTCAATCTTGAATAAACACGCTCTCATAAGAAGCATATCCAAGCAATTTAAAGGTCCCGGGTACCGCTGGATACATTTTACTTTTACTTTTTATACTCTGTACAGAAGGTACACAGAGTATACAAAGTTTGTGCAAAATTATGTAACAGGGAGAAGGAATCATTTCCGACATTGTAAAGTATATCAATTCTTGATCAGCATCAACAGCCGAGTCGATATAGCCAAGTCCGTCCGTCTGTTTGTCCGTATAAACAAAGTGATCTCAGAGATGGTAAGGGATAGAGGTTTGACATGTATGGAACAACATTCTTGCAGGCAGATCAAGTTTATTTTCAATTTTTTGCATGTCTCTCCCAGTTTTGTAGATAAATGGCTTGTACTTTTTAGAGATATTTAGTAATCAAGATTATTTATCGATTTGCCGAAGAAATAATAAAGATCGGATGGACGATAGTCGAGTTATAAGGAAAACAAACAATTATGATGGGTAGCACCGTCCGCAACGGCAATGCGCAGCACTTCACACACTTTATAGGTGGATTGCCCGAACTAGAAAATATTTGTTTAACTTGTGTCAATTTGTGAAATTAACGGTTTACTATAAAACCCCGGCCCGCGGTTAAAAATAAGCTCTAGCCTTGAACATTCCCCCATGAATATTTTGCATCGTTATTATTTACTTAAATCAGGGAATCAAACCGAATCGTATCTCGGTTCTGGTACGTACCAAAACTTATGGGTAAAAGGTTCTGTTTTGGTTCCGACATTATTTCGGTATTTGGCATCGGTACCTATTTTTATCTCGGTATATCGGTACGTACCGGTATGGACCGGTAAAATATAAAGAAAGATCGGTCATTGGTTGGTCCATCAGATTGCTTAGCGAAGACATAATAATTGCACCCCGGAAAATAATCGATCTACGCTTACTTGCCTTTCTCAAAGGCATACAAAAATTTGTGGACACTTTGTCGAGTTTTCTGACCACCATTTAAGTACATCTTCTTTGTATTGTAAAAGTTCAAGTCTCAGGAAAATTGACAATGATTGATGCCATTACAGCCTAATCACACTATGCACATCTAACATCTCACATCATGACTTAAAATGATTAATAACTATTTGACACGCATTTCTAAATTTTCGATTTTTAAAAATATTAAGTTGGTCGTTGTCTAATAGGACCAAGCTACAAAGATACGAAGGATGTTAGATGTGTTCCGTGTGAATAGCCTATTAAACTGTTTTGTGAAAATTCGGAACTATTTGAATTGTCCTGTTTCTTTTCATACATTTAAATGTATGAATCGACTTAGCCTCCACTTTCGTCTAAAGTATTTGTGTTAAAGCTGCTTTTCTCATTAATTTTCACTTGAACAGAAATGGATAGCACAAGTACTTTTCTGTTTAAAGGTTATCATGACATTATAGTGACGGTCTAAGAATATAGAACGCAATATTTTAAAAGAGACTGGTCTCGTGTTTTTCTTTTTTTTAGAATACAAAAGATTTGCTATGCCAGATTTTTTTTAAAGCTGACGATTTAACCAAATTGCGTAAAAGTCCCCTAAAATTAAGTGCCAGCTTTGCAGTCTAGTTGTTGCACTCAAAACCGAAACTGTACCGGTACAATGTATAGGTTCTTTGCGGTCTTTTCGGTTCCAAGAATATCGGTTCTCGGATACCCGTAAACAACAAAATTTAAAATATCGGTTCCGGTTCTGAGTTTTAATCTGTTTTTTTTCGGTATACGGTTCCGTTTCTGATTCCCTGGTTTGAATTGTTAAATATGAGAAATGTTTGTTTTTTAAGCTATTTATGTCCACTTACTTGCGTACTGCGATAACAACTATCCATTGATGGGTTTTCTTACTAAAAGTTCTTAGTACATAAATAGCTTTAAATTTCTACATTTGTTTGTATTAATTGTATAAAACTTTTTTTGGATTATTTTTGAAAAGACTACTTTGATTTTAAAAAGGCTTGGGATGTCCTGACTTTCTTAATTTGTTTCGCGGGCAGCTGACATTAATGGCGCGCATGATGCATATAACTGCATAACTGCATTTACATGTCTTAAATTACACTAGCTTACAAAAAAAAAATTAAATGACCCATTTCTACTGAAACTATTTTTTAATGTAGTTTGGATTGGTGTTCTCAAAAATCGATTTCAAAAATTTTTTTATGGCAACGTGTTTTAAATATGAATTTTTTTCTTTTTTTCGGTAGGTGCTCTTACATTTTATGCCACATCTCAATTCATAATCGACAGATGGTGTCAAGCAAGATATGAATCGAAAGGTCATTATATTGTCAAAAAAAAACGAAGAACATTGTTTTCAAATCGAAACGGTTTAGAAGTTTGAATACAATGACCAAAAATATTTCAAAAAAATCGATTTTTTGGTCGGAAATGCAAGAAATTTAATTTTTAATCGCCTAGGAATAATATACAAAAATCCAAAAAAAAATTATTTTTATTCCTTTGACTTAAGAATTGCACTTCTATAGAAGCTGGATCAATATAAATGAAGGAACTAACTGTCAAATTTGAGTATTTTAAGAGTTTAGAAATTTTTATTTTCTATTTTCTTTGTCAATATTAGAAGCGGGCGAATAGCCAGATCAGAAAAAAAATTCCAGAATAGAACAAAAGTCGAAGCAAATGAAAATTTATTTTTAAAAAATCTCAAAAACACCACTTTTTTCAGCACTCAATTGCTCACAGCTCCTGTACTTATTTATAGATTTTTTTTATCGATATCTTATTTTCTTCGAAGAAGTGCGGTTCTTAAGTAGAAAAAAAAAATAGTTTTTTTTAATTTTTAAATAGTTTATCTAGGCGTTTTGAAACGAAATTTATTGCGCTTTCGAGCAAAAAGTCTATTTTTATACCCTTGTAGAGGGTATATTAAAATTGTTGAGAAAGTATATACATATAATATATTCTTGATCATAAATTTTTAATGCATGCTCCAGAGATCATTGAACATGCTCTGTTACCGAATGGCCAATTATCGGAAGAACAACAAAAACAAAATTGAATCGCTTTCCCAAAGTAGCGTTGGAGTTATTGAAGCCATCAACAGTTTGTCAGTCCGTTGTCAGCGGCACTGAAACTAGCGACTGTGATGACGAAAATGATATAATCTCTAACAGTGACAGCAACGATGAATACTCTGATAATTAATTGCACCTTTTATCAAATAAAAAAAATGAAAAGTGTAACTAAAGTACAAAGTATGTTATATTAGTTATAGTTAGTGAAAACATGAAATGAAGTTAATTTTTAAGTTTAATAAAATTAAATTCAAGTAGGAAAAAACAAAAAAAAAATTTAATTCTTGTTCTATATTTAAAATTTAACTTTGGTAACGTATATCAAAGCACCCTGAATTCGGAGCACCCTGTTCGAGCACTCAGTTTAAACCAAAAGGTATTCACTGTTATATGAATTTAAGATTTTAAAAATATCTTCAGTATTTTAGAAGCTATGATTTTTTATTCGAAAAAAGTCAGTGATCCTAACAATAAAAATTTCCAGAAAAAAAATTTAAAAAAAATAAAATTACACTAAGCGTAATGCAAAAGTAATTATTTTTAGTTTATATGTATGTACTGAATGAAAAAAACATATAAGGCAGCATGTCTAAAGCCTGTGTGAATTAATCTACAGTTTAAGGGTCAAATACCCCACTGTGCGTCGCTCTGACGAGCATGAATAAAATCAAGTCCTTAAGACGCGCCAGACAACCAAATTAATTTACTGACATTTTCCACTTTCCATGCACAGTAAAAATTTGAGAAAATTTCTGGTCGGGTGTGGTTCGATCCCGCCTCGGACCATCTAATAAAAAGTTTTTTTCTTGCCTTAGAAAAAAGCTTTTACACATCCGGCTACCTTCACCAGCTACTGGTGCCCAGCTGTGATGCAGCAGCCAAATGGTAGGTGTCACACTGATTTGTCAGCAGCTTGAATTCAAAATGTTTTATCAAATTAAAGTTCAACAATTCCAAAACCACCTCACAAATTTTAAAGTCACATGATGTAGAGAAATTTTTGAGGCACTTAAAATTAAAAAATATGGAAAACTAATGAAAAAGAGTGCTAATAAATTTATTATTTTTTGTACTTTTTTGTTGCGCCTCGCTTTTGCTTCCAATTTGATCGATGTTGTCCGGGAAAATGTGCTGCAAGTTATTCATTTTCAATTTAGTTCAGCAAATCGGCTATGCATGCAATCCATAAAAACTATCGATTTGGCAACGCTATGATTATTTAGTTTCTCTTCTGGAAATCATCAAAATAAGTGAGACTAAATAAATGGCTCATCAGCTGTTCGAAGCTGTTTTTATACCCTTGTAGAGGGTATATTAAAATTGTCGAGATGTTTGTAACGCATAGAAGCAGGGCTTAATACCGGAACCGGTACCGGAACCGTTAACCGAAATAAACCGATTCAAATTACGTACCGGAACCGGAACCGGAACCCATACAAATATTTTTTTGAGAACCGAAAACCGTTTACCGTTATTAATGGAACCGATAGAACCGGAACGAAACCGAAACGTTGGTACCGGTACAGTTTCGGTTTTTATTCGGCTTTCCATAGCGCATCGTAATTTTTTTCACGCGTTGGAGATCAACCTACAGGATGCTAAAATATTTGCTTGAGGAAGACATCTTCAACATTTGCTCCAGTTCTGCGGCTGCAGAGAACGACTTTCTTCTGCACCAGAATGTGTGGGACTCAGTTCGCCAAATCGTACGCATACTAGAACCAGCGGAGGTTACCACAACTTAACTTCAAGCAACTTAACAGCAAATTGGAAATATCCAAAAATTCGTCCTCTCTAGCGAAAAAGTTTCTTCATAGAAAAACGAGGGAAATCCTTTCTTGAAAACAGTGCTTTTTTATTTGGCATATTTTTGGACCCTAGATATAACGTAACGCTAAGTACTGAGCAAAAAATACTTGTATCAATCTTTTACAAAATATTTATGCACAAATTTCGTCCGTTGCTGATCAATCACTGCTTAATGATGAATGCAGTTCTAATACTAGTTCTTTTGAATGCGCCGCCAAAGTTAAGGCATATATGATATTGCAGGAAAAGAAACTTGGTGATAAAATCACTTCAATTGTGTCAATTGTGTGTTGTGGATTCCATTAAGACTTTTCTCGCACTTTAACGTGCTCGAAACCATGAAAACATTCTTAACTAATGGTCAAAATCCTCCAAAACGTTCCCAGAATTGTATGAGATTTCCAACCACATTGAATGCAATTATGTTTTTTGCGAGCAAATCACAAGAATGCTAAACGTATAAAATTCAAAGTTAAATTCGAAAACTAATCATTTTTAATATAATATATATGAGTATAGAATGTAATCATAAGTTCTAATTTGTTAACTACGTAAAAAAATACGAAACGATTCATTTTGTGTGGAATTCTGATTCGTTTCATTACACAGGAATAAAATGATTAAGATTTATCTCAGAATTTAATTTTTGCAATATTAATAATAAGTAGTACTTATACCGGTACGTACCGGTATACCGAAATAAAAATCCGGGTACCGTATCGAAACCGAAAACCGAAATAAATTGAAAACCGAAATTGAACCTTTAACCGAAACATCCATTTCGGTACGTACCGGAACCGGTACCGGAACCGAAATTCGTTTCGGGATTGAGCCCTGCATAGAAGGAAGCATCTCCGTCTCCGTCCGTCTGTCCGTCTGTTTCTATGCTATCTCCTTCGTCAGTTTCAAAGCTGTCTTTACCAAACTTTCCACGAATTCTTTTGGTACAAATACGCTGCACATTTGTCAGAACCGGCCGGATCGGATGACTATAGCATATAGCTGCCATGGGAACCATCGGTCGAAAATGTTTTAGTGAGAAAAACTTGTTTGTCTTCAACGCAAACGTCCCCAAACCTCGTATTTATAAGTTTTCTATGATTTTACATAATTCCACTTAGTTTAATAGGACAACTATATAGTATAGCTGCCGTTGAAATTGGGTGTAAAAAATGTATATAGGAGGCCTTGTCAAACAAATTTACATTTGGCCGAATGTACATAATTCTGTCAGTGGATTCAGGCTACTAATTTATATAAATTATACAAGCTACTAGGGTATATAAACTTCGGTCGAGCCGAAGATAGCTTTCCTCTATTTTTATACACTAGAAAAGTGTATTATAATTTTGCCCAGGAGTTTGCAACGCATGGAAGGAATCTTCTCCGACCACATAAAGTATATATATATATATATTATATTCTTGATCAGCATAACGAGCTGAGTTGATATAGCCATGTCCGTCCGTCTGTTCGTCTGTTTCAATGCTATCTTCTCCGTCTGTTTTAAAGCTATCTTAACCCAACTTTGCACGAAGTCTTTTGATACAAATACGCTGCACATTTGTCGGAACCGTCAGGATTGCTTGACTATAGCGTGTCATAGGAACCATCAGACAAAAATGTTGTTTTAAACTTTTTTCCCCACACCTCGTATTTATAAGTTTTTTATGCTTTCACATAATTCCAAAGTTTGATAGGACAACCATATAGTAATAGCTGCCATAGAAATTGGGTGTAGAAAATTTATATAGGAGGCCTTGTTAAAAATATGTACATTTGGCCGAATGTATATATTTGTGTCAGTTGAATCAGGCTACTAATTTATATAAATCATACAAGCTACAAGGGTAAAAAATGACTGCGCACTTTTTATACCCGTTACTCGTAGAGTAAAAGGGTATACTAAAGTCGTGCAAATGTATGTAACAGGCAGAAGGAATAATTTCCGACCATATAAAGTATATATATTCTTGATCAGTACCAACAGCCGAGTCGTTATAGCCATGTCCGTCTGTCCGTCCGTCCGTCTGTCCGTCCGTCTGTTTGTCCGTCTGTCTGTATGAACACCTAGATCTCAGAGACTAGAAGAGCTAGAGCAACCAAATTTGAAATCTAGACTCCTATTGTCTTTACGCAGATCAAGTTTATTTCAATTTTTTGCCACGCCCACCCCCGACCCCACAATAAAAAATGTTGAATAACTCCCACAATTTTTGAGATATCGATCTCAAATTTAAAACGTACATTTGTATTCGCAATATCTATAAGCCCTGATTTTTATAAAGATTGGATGATAAATAGCCGATATAAAAAATGTTGCATACTTTTCGGCTGTCCCACCTCAGGCACACAGGAAGGCTATTAAGCATTTGTTCCCATGAGTAACGGGTATATCGAAGTCGGTTAGAGCCGACATTAACTTACGCTCTCGTTATGTATTTATTTTTGTTTATATGCACGCGCGCTGCTGCTATCTTGAAAGCTCAATTATTTCGCTTTGCGCATCATCTCAGATTCTACACGCGCCGTGCAGCCAATTTTTTTTTCTCTGTGTAGGTAAGGTAAAAGGTATCCGGAATTTTTGGTAAGGTACTTTTAAATTTAAAAGCATGGTTAATCCATTTTTATTAGTAATGATAATTGAAATCGTAACAAAACAACAAAACAACAAAAAATTCTTTCAATAGGGTCAGAGCTAGACAAATTGGTATTATACTTATAAAAAACAATACAAATCTTAATTGTTGGGTTTAGCGACCTGTTCTTAGTTATTTAAGAAATAGTCTTAAGCCGGCTCAAGTTCGTGTGTCTTTTATGTGCTTTTAATATAATAAAACACAATTATTTGGTTTCCTCCAGTATATTTCGATATGCCGTCGGCAGTCGTCATCAGGGCTGTATAATAATACCACAAGAAAACAAAACACAAAATTGTTATAGTTGATACAAAACAAAACGATTGCAAAATGATTACATACAGATTACATACATTACATACAAGTACCTAGGTACAAATACATACCTATTTACATACCTAGATACATATTTTGTGTACCTTTTACCTTACCTCGGTATTTTCAAATTCGTTCATTTTCATTTACCTTGTCAATAGGTAAGGGACTAGGTACTTTTCGTTTGAGATTTTTTCGCGCCGATTACATTATAGCCAAAATGTTGCCGCTCTGCAATGTTAATGAAAAAAGTTTCAGGGACCTGTTTATGGCTATCACTGGACTTCCAGTACACATTTCCTGTTCGAAAACTAAACGATCCTTGCTAAATAAGAGGAAGGCGAACTGAAAAACGATTTTAAATCGAGAAATTTTTCCAAATGTGAAAATAGAATAGTATAAGAAAAATATCGCTGGTATTTTTCAAAATACTCATTTTATTTGTACGACTGCCGATATCTGGAGTTGCAATAACAAAAGCTATTTTGGTGTAACTGGCCACTATGTAGATAGCAATCTACATCGTCATTCTCTTGTGCTCGCATATAAACGTGTGCGATTTTCCCACTTACATGAAATACTTGTTACTATATTGTTCATAGCAAATACGGACTTAGAAATACCAATATATGTGGATATGTGGAACAGTTACAGATAATTCATCCAACTTCTGTAAAGCATATATACACTCGGGAAAAAATGGCATAGTAAAAACTTTAACAATCATATTTTATTTTATTATGCAATTTTTGTATTAAAATCAATTAATATGCACTTTGATTCAACTAGAACCATATTTAAATACCTAATTTTCTTTGCGCCATTTATATGAACTATTCGGGGAATTCGAACTTGAGAACTACAAGTGGTCTGATGTTGTTAGGCAGATGGTAGATTCAATTAAATACAAGTAGTATCTGAAAAGGCTTTCCGCCAGCGCGCGCATTAGCGCAACCGGTAGGAAGGACGTTCCAATTGTGTTCAGACCAATGGTCCCGAGTTCGAATCCCCGCAGAGTAAGTAAACATTTTTAAATACAATTTAATATAATTCGGTGTTTTTCAGAGTCCAACTGGTGGTGGCTTCAATGGGGGATTCCTACTCTTAATTCAGAACAAACTAATTGGATTAAAAATTTAATTTTAAAAAAATAAAATTTTTTTTAATATTTTGTGACGACCCAAAAAGTCCAGGTCGTCACAATCGAGTTTAATGATATTTTTCTAATATGTATTTAGCTAGGCATTGGAGCTAGGCGAAGTTTATACTATTAAGTTGGCACTGAAGCCCGTGTATTGTAGTTTTAAGTTAGACTAAGTTAGGCACGGAAGCCCGTATGTCGTATTCTATTTCTAGTCGTACTAAGTCAGGCACTAAAGCCATTTTAGTTAGTTATTAAAAACGCACTGGAGCCCGAAAATCACGTAGCACACATTTATTGCAGTTAGGTAGTGTCATACAGTCAGTTGGTCAAGTTAGGTAGTGTCATCGCAGCAGAGGCGTTGCCCGTGTCACCACGGCACAATCGTGAACCACATCCTACCCTCTCGCTCATACACACGCGCACCCGTCTTTGTCGGCATATGCGCAGTAGCCCACACACACACAAGGCTTTTGCGCGCCAAACACGAAGAAACAGCGGCGGCAACGACCTAACGGAACCCTTAACGGATCGTCCATCGTCGCCAACAATTGCGCAGTAGCAGCGCGCACCCACACACACACACACACTCGTCGCCGTCAACTTTGGCGCGGCAGCGTCGCACGAGCAGTCCTCTCGCTCACACACATACTCCCGTCTCCGTTGGCGTCTGCGCAGTAGTCACACACCGTGGCGACAAAAAGGGAATTGCGCAATAGTCAAACTCGAAAATGCCGTTTGGTCGACACTGTTGAGAGAAGCAACGGGACCCCGAGAGAGAGAGGCGGGTATAGATTGGCTCATGATACAATAACATAAGGTAGTCTCGTCGGCGGCAGAAGCTCGTCGTTTTTGTAGCTTATCGACAGTGCATTCTTGCTTGTCGAATGGAAAGGTTGTGCCCGGACGATTTTTGTTTGATTTTTTACGGTAAAATTAACCCTAACGTGACAAAAAAAAATGAACTATTGCTATTATTGCCGAAAGCATGTACCGGGTGTAAAAATTCATGCACCGAAATGTGATATAAAAAGAAAGATATGGGAGGAAAGCCTGAGGTGCGAACTTGGTGTCAACTCACAAATCTGCGACACACATTTTAATGTTTCCCAGTGGAAGACTGCACCCAATAGAGGGCAGACTTATAAAAGGAGGCGCTTAAATAATGATGCCGTTCCCACAAGAAATGAAGATCGTCAAACTGAATTTATTAAAGAAGGATACGCCAATTTAAGCACGCAAACAGAGTAAGTTAAGCTGGTGAAAATATGTATATATGTATATGCAAACAATAATATAACTGTGTTGTAGCGACAAGGTCATTCATAATACAATGTTGATGGAAAACGAGAGCCTTAAGAACAAAATTTGCGACATGCAGAAGGAGTTGGATAGCTTACGCCAGCAGCTTGAGGCTTTTCAACAATTAGATATGTCTCTTTGTAAAATTTTTACTCAGACGCAAATTAAGATTCTAAAACGTGGTGGAAAAAGAGCATTATTTAATTCAGATGACATTTCTGCGGCTATTTGCCTTCAAACCGCCGGCCCTCGGGCGTATAACCACTTATATAAGAAAGGATTTCCATTGCCTAGTCGTGCAACGTTGTACAGATGGTTGTCAGAAGTTGAAATAAAGACCGAGGAAAGAGGAAAAATTATTGCTGGCAGCGGAAAATGTTAATATTGACAAGTCGGTCAAAAATTTTTATTTCAAAATTAGAGTATTTTTTAGAATTAAGAATCTGAACAAAAGAATCTGTATTCAAAATCAAAAACAACGATTGCTTTCGAATTCAAAATTACTTAAAATAAAACTTTAAAAAATTAAAAAATTTAAAAAATTAAAAATTTACATCTTTGTATTATTAAATTATATTTTAAACCACACGGGCCTTCTGAGGGTTAATCAACACGCTATACTGCCGTTTCATTCGAACTCATGATACAAAGTGCCTTCTCACTCGCACTTGTTGCAAGCATACGTTAAGCTACCCTCTGCCGCCGACGAGACTACCTTATGTTATTGTATCATGGATTGGCTGAGCATCGATATCAAAAGAGCAGCGAACGATCGAGGATAACGGGCCTGAGAACGCCAACGTTGGCGTAGGTCGGTTAGAGGGCGAGGTGCTTGCCAAAATGCTGGAGAGTCGAACTTGAGTACGAGAAGCGAGCAGTCGAGAGTAAAAACCACCGAAAGTAAATCCGTACGACGTAGATGCCGGTAAATAGCTAAAAGAAGAAACTGTATTAAAAACGTTAGATTAGGGCTGGTGCAGTTCCGTAGATTAATAGAGATTAAAAATTGTGATTAAAAATTATTAATACTAAAGAATATCGTGCGTGTTAATTGCTAATTTGTGGGACATTTTCAGTGTCATAACAAGAGAGAAGGTGAGTCTGCTGATCGCAAGAAGCCCCTTCCCCCGAGAGTCTTTAGGTCTTTTTTTCCAGGCGCGTTGGGCATTAACCGCGTGTTCTGTCCCGCCCCTTGAGAATCTTTAGGCCCTTAGGAGGACACGTGAGGCACTAACTGCATGTTCTGCCCCATCCTTGAGAATCTTTAGGCCCTTAGGAGGACACGTGAGGCACTAGCTGCGTGTTCTGCCAAATCCTTGAGTGACTTTAGGCAATTAGTGGGACACGTTGGGTACTAACCGCGTGTTCTGCCCCACCCTTGAGCGACTTTAGGGCATTAGTGGGACACGTTGGGTATTAACCGCGTGGTCTGTCCCTCCCATTAGGGAGTCTTTAGGAAATTAGCGAGACACGTTGGGTACTAACCGCGTGGTCTGTTACCCCGTTAGGGAGTGTTTAGGGTATTAGTGAGACGCTTAGGGTACTGACCGCGTGTTCTGCTGCACCCTCGAGTGACTTTTGGGTATTAGTGAGGCACGTTGGGTACTAACCGCGTGTCCCCCCTTTAGTGACTTTAGGGTATTAGTGGAACCCGTAAGGTATTAACCGAGTGTGCTCTCACATCCTCGATCTTCTCTAGATTAGCCTAGAGTCGCGCCAACCGTGTGCGCTATCCCGACCCGAGAGCCATCAGTTTGTTTGCAAGAAACGTAGGGTATTAACCGCGTGCTCTTTCCCTCCCCCCCTTGATCGTCTTTAGGCTGGTCTCGGGTCACGCCGGGTACTAACCGCGTACTCTGTCCCGCCCTTGCGAACCTTTAGGCTACCAGTAGGACACGTTGGGTATTAACCGCGTGTTCCGTCCCATTCTTGAATTTCGCCAGGCAGTCAGCTAGTTACGTCGGGCACCAACCAAGTGTTGGGCCATATCCCTGATATCGTTGAGTTAGGAATCAGTCGTGCTGGACACTAACCGTGTGTTCAGTTAGTCATAGTGTTCTAAGCAGAGTAGGGTCCCTCTTCCTTAGTAGTCTGTTGGCCAGAGTCAGTCGCGCCGGGTACAAACCGCGTGATCCCCTCCCAGTCCCACAGTCAGACCGCGGAACCGCGTCGGGTACTAACCACGTGGTTTTTCAGTCCGTCTATTAGTCTGCCCCTCCCACTTTATTAGAGTAGATTGTAGTGGCGCGAAATTGATGGTAGATGATATTTAGAAGAAGGCCAATTCTCCCATCGCCCTATCATTCTCAATAGTCCCCGCGAACTACAAATGTCTTGTAATTGACCTTGGCCAGGCTGGGTTAAGACCCCGGCTGGAAAACTTCGTTACAATTTTATAAAAGTGTACCCACTTAATATTTACCAATTCCATATTTCAAAGTCAAAGTGTAAATATTGAAATTATAGAGCAGTTTTCCCTCAGTGTAGTTTATAGTTTTTAGAAGATAGTTCAGCTGTTACTGAAATTATTTTGTCAAGGCACTTTGGATGCGCATTACAAACTTTGAACTTAGTTGTCAACATAGTTGATGCTGAACAGGCTCTATAATTCTTCCTTAGCGAAAGCAACGGCAATTTGCAGATCCACAGTAACAGTAAGGGCATAGCCTCATATCTTCGACGACATATCTCCGCCCAGTACATTATGCCGGCGCACTGTGGGCCAGAAGTCTCTTTAACAGCCTAACTAGGAAGATTAAATATAAACGATTCATAAAATATTGAATGTAACGTACATAATTTAAAAAGCAAAAAAAAATTTTAAAAGATATGGATAATCCAAGTCAAAGTTGAAAAATTTGTGAACAAAATTTTCCCGATCTGATAAGTTGGTTATGTGTTATTGACCCAAACCGGTATTGACTTTGACTGCCCACCCCGTCGATGATTTTCAATCAATCTAACTGCTTTAGATTCATTACTTAATAGGCAAATTACACTGAGCATATCTAACATCCCACATCATGAGTCATAAGAATTTGCCGTGTCAAAATTAGTCATTTTTATTGGGTGGTCCTTTTAGACACCAACCAACTTATTATTTTGACTAAACAAAAATTGACAAATGTTGGCATGGCAAATAGTTTTTAAGCATTTTACCTCATGATGTGGGATGTTAGATATGCTCAGTGTAAATAGTCATTAAAACAACAAAACAAAAATAAAAATTTAATGACCAAAAAATCAATTTATTTTTTATATATCAATTTACCACCCGTGCTACACTTTTGAAACCATATGAATACATCCGTATGAAAATAGTTAAGCTCCGAGTTTATGGGCAAAATCCGATGTTTTGAAGACAAAAACATACTCTTCGGCTGAGTGTTTAATAGAATGAAACTCGATTTCAAATGGGAATACAATTTTAAAGCGATTTAATAAAATCCAAAGCAAATCTGCACTAAAGCGCATACCTCCAGCTATAATGCACTATTCAAAGAAAATATTAAGCCATGCTGCAAGGGTATCGCGAGGGGTACTTTTGAGCACTCTCAACGCAAAGTCGCCAAATTTAAAAAACCCAAAAGTGTAAGATTTTTTCCAGTTATTAGTAGTAGTAGTAGTAGTTTTTTATTTTTTGTAATAGAATAAATTGATTTTATATAAATGTATAGTATGGTATTGTGTCACTCCTCGTGACATTTCCAGTTATTATGTAAACACTTATGAATGGAAACTTCTTTGTATTTTTTTAAATAATCAAACGCCGGCAGCTGTTTCATTCTTAGTTTTGACTATTAATTGTTTATTTCTTGTGTCAATTTTAAGAAAAATCAACTTTGAACGGCTGCCATCCAAAAACCATTTTGTGAAAAGGTCCCACATTTTGCCATAAAATTGCTATATGTATTCCAAATCATTTCCGACAATCGATTTATCCAGTCTCCCAAACAAAAAATTGGGACTTTTGGCCAAAATTTCGGGCCGCTGGCCCAGTGTGCGGTGGAGATATGTCGCTTTTTTTCTATGTCGTTTTGAATCGTCATAACTTTGGAAAGCGTCGGAGATATGTCGTCACAGTAATGTCGTTACCCCGAAGTTAAGAAAATTTGTAAGCTTATATTAATAACTCCTTGCGCCACAAGATGGAACAGTATGCATGACATCTTGAAATAATGTTACTCGCATTTTCGCTAGGCTATTGATATTTTGCAGGGCGAATCTCGTTGTTATTTATGATTTCTCTGCCTACTTTACTTCTAGTAATACATAAACTTCATTGCTTGAATAATTTGAAATATTGTGATCCACTTAAAGATGCTCTTAAAAAATGAGTTTTTTTTTTTACTTTTAGAGAGGCAAAGACCACTATTCCACTTCCAAAATTTAAATTGAACCATATTAAAACAACTAAATTGTAAAGTGTTTCAAAGATTGGCTTTTTGAAGAAATTACGGAAAATATGGAAACTGTTTTCAATGAAAGTTCAAATACAAAGGATTCTGAAGACTTTTAAGATACCTGTAACGGAAGATTGGATGAAACTGAGAATTTGTATCAAAATTCTAATATTGAAACGAAAGCCTTAACTTATATTGCCGATAATAGCAAATCTTTTCTTTTCTATCTGTGCTTAAGTACGAAAATATTTGTAATTTTTTTTGTAAGTATAATACCATTTTGCCTAGCTCTAACCCTATTGAAAGAACTTTTAGCTGAGGAGGCCAAATACACAAAAAAGAAACAGACAAATTGACGAAATATTAGAAGCTGTTCTTTTGTTAAAAAATCGAGATAGCATAAAAGACAATAAGCACAATGTTCCATTTTTAACCATTTTTTTGTACCTTTACCTTTAAATAGGTACTGGAAATTCCGCATACCTTTTCAAGGTATATTTTTTGACATTTACCTTGTACCTTACCTAGGCAAGAAATTTCATCAGAAAAGTTTTGGAAGTAAGCGATCCAGTTTTTCATGAAAATAACAGAAAACGAATAATCAAAATTCTCAAATCAAATGATTTTCCCACACATTCAATATATGGCCTTTTAAAGAACATTAAACTCCAAAATAGTGCACCAAAAGAATCAACACCACAGATCTACAAAAGTGTAGTATATATACCAACTTATTCCGATCGGCTGATACATTCCGTTTGCTACAACAGAGATATAGTTTCAATAGCCCATAAACCGCTACACACAAACAAAATGTTTTTCAGCAATACCAAGAGCCAGATAACAGCGCTAGAAAAAAGTAATTTGATTTATAAAATCCCATTTGCTGGAGACGGAACCACTATATGCTATAAGGTATAAGTTAAATTTCCGTTTGAATAAAACTTACAAAAATTACAATTTTAATTGCGGTCACAAGACCTTTCTTTATTTAATAACTTTTTGAGACTGATTTGCTTATATTAAGCTAGCCCTACTTAAGCTGTGGGTTGTGGCGGCGACGTCGGCTGCGGCGGTCAGCAGCGGCAGCGATGTTGGCGGCGGCGATGTTGGGCAAGCTTCCTAGAATTGTTTTGCACTTGGCTTGTGCAGAAATTTGATGACGGCGATGTTGGGCAAGAGTTGCAGCTGCACTTGGCGTGTGCAGGAAATTGGCCAGAAGCTGCACTTGGCGTGTGCAGGAAATTGGCCAGACGCTAGGTCAGCATTCTTTGCCTTTGTTTTGCATAGCGGAATTTTAGTTTGGATTTTGGGTTGATGTCCGGGGTTGACATCTGTGGCAATAACTCTTCCCCCTTTGATTGACGCTTGTCCTCAAGCGATCACTAGAAGAACGGAATGTCGTTGAATTTTGGTTCGAAGGAAAAGGGCGTGGTGCGCTCTGGCTTCTTTGGAGCTTCGATTGGGGTGCTGTTAGTGTTTTGTTGCAATTTTGGCATCTCGATGGTTTCGTTCGGAATAGCTGGTGCAAGTTGTAGAATTACTTCCTTCCTTCTACCATTATAACAGTGTAGTCCTGAGGTTAGGATTACTGCAGTGATGAACAGGACTATTAAGGTTACCCTGTTGATTGACGAATGTGTTTGTAGCTTTTGAATTTGTTCCGTATTGTTTATGTGCAGTTCGTCCAGTGCCTCCAAGGATAGGATTTTGAGACGTTCGATCTCCGTCGGTGCAATCTGTATGGTGGGTGATCCCGGTTTCATTATCGTCAGTTCTATGTTGTTGAATTCTTTGTTGTTGATTACGATTGTCTCGTTCCAAAAGTTGACGAGGTAGGAGCCCTTAACCATTTGTACGCCGTCTTGCCATTTTACGGTGCCATTGAAGTCGTTCAGGAAGATGATGCCGTTACCAATTTCCTCAATTTCTGGGACGTGATCCGCGTTGCTAAATTCACACAGCGATTTCTCTCCTCTAAGTAGCTTAGGAAGGCAAGTAGTATTACTTAAATCGATAATTCTATTCTTGTTACATATTTTGACATTATTATAGGTCTTACAATCTTTATTTATTCCAAACAATTTTCCTTGATTTTGAAATATTTCTTTTTCTGGCAAGTTTATTATGATTTTTTACTATAGGTTTTATCAGAAGATTTTGATAATCTATTTGTTCTAAGTTTGGAATTTTTATTACGTAAAGCAAAGTGGTTTCGTTATGTAAAATGGACACATCAGAAAATTCCAACATTTCTTCAATAGATAGGGGTGGCATATTACTATTTTTAAATTGGTCATTAATTGTATTTATTTCGATTTCTCCCAACAAAAAGGTATTTACTACGTTAGTTTTTGCCCATTGTATGGCGTACTTTATATTAATAACCTCTTCTTTTATGAGTCTAATTTGGTTTTGAAAACTTATAGCTATCTCATTACTTAAAGACGAATCTTTTCGGATTGAATTCCCTAGATCGTTCGAGATTCTGGTTAATTTATTAATGCGGTCTTCTAATTGTCTGTTAATGATAAATTGTTTATTGTCATTCGAATTAAGCTTGTTCATGTTTTCGGTTAACATTACCAGATCATCGTGGTCTGGGCTACCGGCCACATATTTCCAAGCTGAGCCTATAAGATTAATGGCTCTAGCATGTCGTTTTTTAGGTGAAATTATGGTGCGGAAGGTAACATAGGTTTGGGATATTTCGTGCTGTAAGGTATGATATAGACTGTTGGTCTTTAGGTCTTGTTCCGTGTGGTATTGTAGCTTGTCAAGTGTATTTTGGATTAACTCCAGGTCTATGACATGGACTATGCGCGTATTGGATACGCATACCTTGCCAATTCCTTTGTTGATGGTAGCGGTCTGAGCGTCGGTATAATTGGTAACGTCAATGGATCCGTGTATTACGTCTGCGGCGACCAATATCCTGTAATTAATCATTTGCTCTTAATATTACTTTTATGAACGACTTTCCCTGAACTAGTTAGTATTGTTGTAGCTCGGTTTTCCTTTACTGTTTCTTTCCTGAATCTGGCTGATAATTTCGAGCCTAATCTGGTGTTAACCTTGACGAATATTTCGTCCCCTGGTTTATAGTCGAGTATAGTCTTCCGGTTTTTATTGTGGTGTTGAAGGTCGCTACTTTGTTTTTGTTTCAGTCGGTCAATGTTGTCCTGTCTGGCTTTTTCGTATTGTTCGGGTTTTGTCGTTACGTTCCTGCCGAAGAATACCTCAAGTGGTCGTTTTTTAGTAACTGAATGGATAGAATAGTTGTATTCGTAAATGGCTCTATCTAAGAGCTCATGAAAATCTCTATGAGTTTCTTCTCTTTTGAGACATCTCATTATTTCGGACAGCGTAGAGTGAAATCTCTCTATCTGTCCATTTACGGTGCTTTTATAGGGTGGTGCTTTAAAAATCTCGATCCCGAGTTGATCGTTCAACATGAATCGGATAGAGGCTGAATTAAGTGATTTCTCGTTGTCCATCGCTACGTACTTAGGCACGCCAAAGTAGAAAATAATGTCTCTCAAAGGTATTCTTATGTCTTCTATTGCTTTAGACTTAATTATTCTTCCTTGAGCCAGCTTTGAGAACTTGTCTATGGCTGTCAACACCAAGTTTTTTTCGGTTGAATAAATGTCTATATGAATTATGTGTCCGGGAAATTCTGGAATTGGGGTTTCTTTTAGCTGCGGATTTGGAGGATGTCTGTCGTATTTTTCTTCCCTGCAGACCCTACATTGTTTTGTCAGTCTGGCTATCTTTTGCTTCATTTTGGGGAAATAGAATTTCTCTGACAGCTGGATTTTATTTTCTTGAAAATTGCGATGTGCCCTGTTATGAACCCTGAGGATTTCTTCGTCTTGGTCTGCTTCGTTAGTTAGATCCTCAACCTTCATGTGGGTAAATCTGACTTTATAGCTCCTAAAGTACTTTGGGTACAGTCCTTGAATTTGGCCCATTATGTCCTCCGTTGTTCTGATTCCGTTGATAACAGAGGGGTTCAGATGTTTCTTAAGTATGTCGAGTAAGTCTTTGCTGGTATATTGTGGTCGTGACATGGTGTGTCTATGAAAGGTCGGAAACGGTATGTCAAAAGTATAATCTGTAACGTCAGCTTTGTTAATGTGAATTTGATTTTTGAAGGCATTGATAGGTACTTCAATGCTGGGTATTAAGTCGTCGGATGAACTCTCAGCACTGTGCTGGGTCGAGGCTACGGAATTTATTTGACTGGGGATTTCAATTCGGGATAGCGCATCAGCTACAACGTTCTCTTTACCGGGTTTGTACAAAATTGTGTAGTTGTATTCCTCGAGGAGAGATTTCCATCTTTTAATTCTGGCATTCCCATTCCAACTACTAAGGGAATGGGTCAGAGGTTGGTGGTCCGTAAAGATTTTAACTTTGGCTTTACCGTAAAGGTAGTTTCTCAGAACTTTCAGTGCCCAAACTATGGCTAGCATCTCCTTCTCGTTTGTAGCATAGTTTTCTTCTGCCTGCGAGAGCGTTCTTGAGAGGAAGTGTATTGGTTGATTTTCCTGCGATAGGACAGCCCCAATTGCAAAATTCGAAGCGTCAGTAGTCAAATGGAATTCTTTGTTAAAGTCCGGGTATCGGAGAACTATGTCGTTAGAGACGAGACTACTTTTTAATTTTTTGAAAGCTTCTAGCGCTTCTTCATTGAGATGTATTGGTTTTTGTGAAGACTTTTTCTTGGACACTCGTCCGTCTTCCCCTCTCAAAAGAGAGCTAAGGGGTTTTGCCAGCTTAGCGTAATTTTGAATGAACCTCCTGTAATAACCGGAAAGGCCCAGAAATGATCTAAGGTCTTTTAGTGTCTTGGGACAAGGATAGTTGGCTATTGCCGTTACCTTTTTGGGATTTGTTTCAATTCCTTTGTCAGATACGACAAAGCCGAGGAACTCTACTTTTGTTTTTAGGAACTCGCATTTGTCTAACGAGCATTTCATATTGGCTTCCTGCAGTGTTTGAAAAATCTTACTCAAATTTTCGAAGTGCGACTGCTCGTCTTTGCTGAAGACGATAATGTCGTCTATATAGATGAAACAGATCTTGCCGATGTGCTCACCAAGAATGTCATCGAGTGCGCGTTGAAAGATTGCAGGCGCGTTTTTTAATCCGAATGGGAGTCGTGTAAACTCATATTTTCCGTTGTTAACGGAGAAGGCTGTCTTTTCCATATCGGACTCCTTTAACGGTATTTGGTGGAACCCGCTTTTTAGGTCTAGAACAGAAAAAAATTTGTTGCTACCCAATTGGGCAAGTACCTCGTTTATATCGGGAATGGGGTATCTATCTGCTATGGTATGCAAATTGATTTTTCGGTAATCTATAACCATTCTGTATTGTCTATTTCCGGCAGAGTCTGGTTTTTTACTAACGATCCATGCTGGTGAGTTATATGGAGAACGGGACGGTCTAATGATACCGTTGTCTAGAAGTTCTTGAATTTGTTTATTGATTTCGTCCTTTAAAGACATGGGATATTGGTAGAATTTTGAATACACTGGTGTATCCGTGGTTGTGCGAATTTCTGCCTTTACATTAGTCGTGTAGGTCAGTTTTTCGTTTGGGTCTGCAAACAAGTTCGGGTATTCTGTGATTAACTGGTCCAATTTTCCCTTTTGGTGTCGAGTCATGTGATCTGTTCTCAGGGTGATATTATTTATCGCCGCTACTTTCTCCTCTTTGATTTTTACATTAATATGGTCGTTGATTGTCATGATGAGTTTTTTTGAATCAGTTATCCCACCTAACCTCTTAAAGTCATCCCATCCAAGAATAGCATCGAATGATTTTAGTGTGGGAAGAAGAAAAAATTTGATTTTTTGATTTGATTGCCCGAATAGAATAGCTTCTTTATGGTGTGTAATTCGGATGCTGCCCCCTACTGTTACAGCGTCAAATGGTTGGTTGTTTATTTTGGGATTCGTTACGTGCTGTGGTTGAATGTAGTTATTGTCTGACCCAGAATCAATAAGGATTCTGAGTACTTTTCCCCCCTTTACTCTACATTCAAAGTAAGGTAGAGATGACCGTTTTATTCTAAAAAATGAATGTCTGAGTAGTCATTTTGGCTATTAGCGTCGGGGTCTTCGTTTAAGTCGATTTGGTCAACGAATTCTGCAAGGGATTGCTCATAGTCCGCTTGAGCCTCGGCGGCTGCTACCTGTTGTTCGTATTCACTCATATTGACGGATGCCTCATCAGAGCCCTCTTGTCCGTTGTCTGTGTTCGACTGAATATTAAAATTTCTTTGCCTTTTTGGCGCTTCTGGTGAAAGTCCGGGTGGTCTCTTCCCTACATCAAAGTTTGGTCTATTCATGTAATCTACCTGCCTGGTTTGCACGCTTCTATCCACCTCCATTGGTTCTGGGCGTGGATGAGGTTTTGGTCCCATTGGGCGAGGTGGTGCGACCGGCTGTTGAAATCCGCCTTGGCGTTGGTTGCCTATCTGTTGGTGCTGGTGCCCATAATTATTTAGATAGGGTCTGAAACTTTGTTGTGGACCATGTTGCACAAAATTTCTTTGGGGTATAAATGGAATCGGATTTTGTCGGAATGGGGTGTTTCCTACTCCTAGCATTCTAGGCATAGGTACGGGTTTTTGATTAGGCGAACGGAACCCATTGGGCTGCGCTCTAGTGGTGGCATGGGTTGCTCGATAACCTTGGTTTTCGAGTTTAAGGCACAAGTGCAAGGCTTGTGGAAGATCTGCGGGCTCTTTCATGCCCAACAGACGTGAGAGGTCTCCGCGTAAACCGCGAACAAAAGTGTCTAAAGCTTTGTCCCTGTATAGTTTGGTCATTAGTTGCTCGGATTCTTTTGACAGTTCCATGCAGCCTATCTTGTTTAAGATCAAGGACAGATGTTTATAAACCGCTTGGTAGAACTCTTCTACCGTTTGATTGTTGCCCTGGACAATAGTAGTCATTTGGTACTCCAAGGTACCCATGTCCCGTTTGTCAGCGTAGTGTAAAGTGAGGCATTTGGAGATGGCACTCCAATTTAGGGGAACATTATATGATTCCAATGACGTGTCTGCACTACCAACAATTTTATTACGGATGGTATGCAGTATACCGAAGTACTTAGGTGTGCCTTCCTGACCCTCATAAATTTTAAGAACTCTCTCCACTCCCTTTTTCCAGGAGCTGAACTCCGATGGGTTACCTGAAAATTCTCGGAGGCACTTCACAACATCTGGTACTCTATCTAAGTCGTCAAGGTTTGCACGGTGCTCTGGAGCAATTAGCTGATCCGTAACGTTAAAAGGGTTTCGATTTGCATTACTGATTTCGCTGAGTATGCCTGGAAGTATTTGGGATAATATAACCGCCACTGTATTGGTTAACTCTTCCTGATTGTCCATATTTCTATTCTGTAAATATTCAGCCTGTCTTTGTGTTTGTCTTTCCTGTATTCTTTGTTGATGTCTTAGTTGCTGTAGTTGTTGCTGTTGCTGTTGTTCGTCTTGGGATACGTTCAATGTCTCTTCTATGTTAAGCACGGGGGGTCTTATTAAATTGCCTGAATTGGCCATTTAGTTTGCCAGTGATTTTACGTAAAACTTCTCTCTGACCTGGTAAAGATTCGTTTCGGATGTAAACCAAAAAATAATATGATTGCTGGATAGTAAGTAACCTTTTGTTCAGTATAAAATTTTAGCTGAGGGAGTTAAATATTTAATGATGACTTTTGGAAAAATGTTGGATTACTTCACTTAAACTTTCACTTAACTTACTGTTTTGGGTTTTCTTTTTAATTTTTAAATAAAGATTTTCGTTTCGTTTTGTTTGATTACTTAATTTTTTAAAAATTCTCTTTTCCACAAATATTTTATTATTTTTATTTCGCAATTATTTTCTCAAATTTTCCTTTTTTTATTTTCGTAGTTTCTTGATATTTTTTTTTTTTTTTTTTTTTTTTTGTTAATATTACTCCACTTAATCACTAACTTACAGTACAAATGATATGGCCACCCTCCCTGGCGATCCGGATTTCATCCTTTTTAGATATGGGTATCCTACTGGGGATCCTGCGACCAGCACTCCGCGAAGGTATCCTGCGGACGGACCTGACAGGATTGTGGTCCACCGATGGGTAATTGAACAATTAAGTTCTGTTACCAATTTTGTTTTCGAAGCACCGGGAGGAAAAATTAATTTCCTCGAGTCTCACCGGGATTCTATTTCGATTTTCGAACCGATCAGTGCGCGTCGTAGGGTCGTTTTGCCCTGTTGTCGCGTCGCGTACTTAGTAACCGTTTTGCTCTTTCGTACGACTGTCGGTCCCTGCTCGGGCGCCAGTTAAATTTCCGTTTGAATAAAACTTACAAAAATTACAATTTTAATTGCGGTCACAAGACCTTTCTTTATTTAATAACTTTTTGAGACTGATTTGCTTATATTAAGCTAGCCCTACTTAAGCTGTGGGTTGTGGCGGCGATGTCGGCTGCGGCGGTCAGCAGCGGCAGCGATGTTGGCGGCGGCGATGTTGGGCAAGCTTCCTAGAATTGTTTTGCACTTGGCTTGTGCAGAAATTTGATGACGGCGATGTTGGGCAAGAGTTGCAGCTGCACTTGGCGTGTGCAGGAAATTGGCCAGAAGCTGCACTTGGCGTGTGCAGGAAATTGGCCAGACGCTAGGTCAGCATTCTTTGCCTTTGTTTTGCATAGCGGAATTTTAGTTTGGATTTTGGGTTGATGTCCGGGGTTGACATCTGTGGCAATAACTTATATATTGGTACGACGAAATCAAAATTAGAAACTAGACTATCGGGACATAAGTCTGATATAAAACGACGTGACGAGACACCAAATCAAAAACAGCACTTGCGGCCCACTGTTTAGAAAGCAGACACTCACCAGACTTCTCAGCAGTGAGCATACTGCAACAGGAACAACAATATAACAAACGGTTCACGTTAGAAATGTTGCTTATAATTAACATACCCACACACATAAGACTGAACTACAAAACGGTCACAGAAAATTGCGCCCATATCTACAGACACCTTTATGACCATAGGAATAAGAAAACAGACTGAGTTTCTAACTCCGCAGCTGACTGATTGGACGCTATTGCTCTTCTGTATATAATCATTTTGTAATCTTTTTGTTTTGTATCAACCATAACAATTTTGTTGTTTTGATTTCTTGTGTTATTGTTCGTGAAATGCTCAAAAGATTTTTTCTGGCATGATAAATAAACATCAATGAAAAAAATTTGTATTCTCACACGTGTTACTAACAATTTTTTTCATTAGAAAAATAAATTTTTTTTCATGTTACTAACTCAGCATTTTTCACACTCGTGTTCCTAACAAAATGGTATTATATTTATAAAAAACCTTGCAATTATTTTTATCCTTAAGTATAAATACAAATGATTTGCTATAATCGGCAAGATAAATAAAGACTTTCAATTAATATTACAATTTTCATAACAATTCTCAGTTTCATCCAATCTTGCATTACTGGCATCGTAAAAGCCTTCCGAATCCCGAATATTTGAACTCTCATTGACAAGAGTTTCCAAATTTTCAGTAATTTCTTTAAGAAGCCAATCCTTAAAACACTTTACAATTTTGTTGTTTTTATTTGGAATCCACTTAAATTTAAAGCCAAGGTATTTGACTCGCTTGAAGTCAAGTTTTCAAAAGAAGAAAATGGTTTAAATCGGTTATGAAAGTAACTTTTGTTATTGCCACTCCAGATGTCGGCAGTCGTAAATATAAAATGAGTATTTTAAAAAATACCGGCGATATATTTTTTTATGCAGCCGTGCTTCCATTTTCGCTTTCCGGTAATCAGTTCAAAATTGGTTAAAAATCTCAAAATTTTTGCGAAAGTGAAAATGGGAGCACGACTAATAGTCCCCCGTCCTCTTATCTAACATGGATCGTATAGTTTTTGCACAGGGAATGTTTAACGGACGTCCAGCAAAAGCCACAAATAGGTTCCTGAAACTTTTATTTTCAACATGGCAGAGCGGCAACATCTTGGCTATAATGTAATCGGTGCGAAAAAAGTTACGTACGAAAAGTACCTAGTACCTCACCTATTGAAAAGGTAAATGAAAATTAAGACCTAGGTAAGGTAAAAGGTACTCGAATTGGAAAATACCGAGGTAAGGTAAAAAGTTCACAAAATAAGTATCTAGTTATGTACCTAGGTATTTGTACCTAGGCACTTCCAAACACTGACTACACCATAATTATGACAATACTCAACCGTAATAAATACCATGGATGACCAATGGTAAAGATTACACAAGGCAGTAAAATAAGACTATTTGCAGTATATTGAAGGGTTGGTGGTGATTCTAGATGATTTTTGTGTGCTAAACACGAATCGGTTTTCAGAAATGGTCTATCACGTCGAGATTTTTAGTAATTTGAGCTTAAAGTTGCCAAAATTCCTATTTTGACCCTTTTTAGACGCGTTTTGTGGGAAACCTCTATTTTTGCTGACTTTTTTTTTAACATTATCATAAATAACTATTTCTTAACTTTGAAATAAACTATCCCAAACATTTCTACGATTTTTTTTCAATAAAAAAAATACCATTTTTAGTAATTCTATGCGTTTTCACAAAAAATCTTGGTATTTATTTATATGTATTCAAAATGTTATACCTTTGCTAAAAATAATCGTACAATTCTTTGGAATAGTATATTTCAAAGTTAAGAAATGGTAACTTACGATAATACCCTAAAAATTCAAAACAGAAGTATAGGTTCTTCACAAAACGCGTCAAAACAGGGTCAAAAAAGACATGATTTGAAACTTTAAGCTCAAATTATTAAAAATCGACGTGATGGACCATTTCTGAAAACAGATTCGTGTTCAGCACACAAAAATCATCTAGAATCAACACCAGCCCTTCAATATACTGGACCTTGTTGCCTAGTGTTATAGTCAAAATCATAAAGAATGTTTCAAACCACTTTCCGTGACTGACAAATCATTTAATCGCTGTAAAATACCAATGAGGATCAAAAATAGTAATAATGACAAACAAACTCTGCTCTAAACCAAGTGCAAAATCATGCAAGGTTTAATGTATAAGGCCAATTCACAGACAAGGGAAGTCCGTGGTAATAAAACCGCTAAATACTTAAGAAAATGATTTTGAAAACCACAAATGACCACACATAACTATGATTATGACAATACTGAACCGCGTTAAATACCATGGATGACCATGCTCCCATTGATATGAGAGTTATATTTTGGCAACAGTCGTTATTCAGACACATAAGAAAATTGACTCGTTTCGAGGCGCCGACACTCGCAAGCATGCGTCGCAACAAGTGCAATTGTTTCACAAGTAAGTTAAAAAAATAAAATCCACGGCGCCAGCATGGAGCAATGAGTATTAGAGACAAAATTGGCGCTGCCTCAGTCAGCTGTTCGCTCTCATTTACGCTCATTCATTTACTCATTACTCATTTACTATAGTATCTTTTTGGGCACTATCGTTTAGCACCACCAAAATTGAGAGGCAGCTCAAATTGGTTCTCTAATACTTATTCTCCATGGCGCCAGCTGGGCGCAACAGGGACAGTATGCATGATCAAGACCCGCTTGGCGCTGAAGCAGATGTCTGCAAAAACAAAACATGTGCAGCGTGTGTCTCGCTTGTCGACTCGATCCTAACTTATAAGGAAAAAACTTTTAACATATTTTGCCTTTCAAAGTGTTTTTTTTCTCTCAACAATTTACAGTCAACAGAAAACACAAATAACAAACGGTGAGAAACCGAAATTGCTTACTCTTTTTGTGTTTCTCTCAGCGAGAAACACTTTGAAAATCAGTGTTATTATGGACTTTTGAACCGGTTCGGTTCGGGGTTTATGGGTCCGACGAACCGGACCATGAACCGAACGCCTAATATTTTTGACTCTTCGAACCTGTACCCGAACCGGACCACTTTTTCGAAAAATTAGGTTCGGTTCACAAATTAAAGTAGTTTTTTCAAAGACACACACAGGGAACAGAAATTCCTTGTAATTTGACCGCTTTCATTCAAGAAGTTCTCCAATCCTACGACATTTCTCTAGTTTAGTTTTATACTATCATCGTCGATAATGGATCGAAGATGGTTCGAGCAGGAGAACTTTTAAATGACAACTGCAGAGCAGAAAATGATTGCAGCTATGAAGAATGTAATGTTGCTGAAGGTTGCTCAAGTGTATAAAAAGCATTTCTTGATTTGGACGATGACCAAGTTACCTCAATAGGTTCTCTGGAGAAATCTGTAATTGCAGTTTGTTGTGCTGCACACACTCTAAATTTAGTAGTTAACGATTTTTAAAGGTAGTTCAGTTTGACATTAGTAGAGTTTTCACACGAAACACCGTACTCACAATATATGAAATCTATTGCATATAGAAAAATTGAAAAAACCAGTGCTAGAGTGTGATGCGATGGATCTCAACCTACAAAACTACTTTTTCTAGCTCATAAATATTTTTTCATTCAGAGTTCTTTTAAAGAGCTCCACATATATATGTAATTTGTTGCAGTTAATTTAAAGCTGCAGGATTCACGATTACTACAAAGTGATTTGTATTACGCTTTCTTTTCATGCCGAGCAATTGTTCTAATTTCTTCAGCAAGACATTGTTTATTACTATCAAAGTGCCTCTTTCTTCTATTATGAGCTCAGTACCAATATTGGCTTGCAGTGTTCTTAGACCCGAGATTTCAAACTAAAAAAAAAAATTTGCGAAGCAGCATATTACAGACGTGCTGAAGCTCCAAAAAGAAATTCTTAATGAGAGACGGTCATAGCTTAATATACTCAGTTTGTCACGGAATTCTTGATCAGGAATATATTCATATATTTGATGTGTTCGGAGATAATTTCTTCTATGCGTTGCAAAATTCTGGGCAAAATTATAATACAATTTCCAAATGTATACAAATAAGTATTAATAAATCGAATCTATTCTTTTATGTTCAAGCGAACCGAGGTTCGAACCGAAACCTTGGGTTCAGTGGTTCCAGAAACCGGTCCTCAAACCGAACCTTAAACTTTACAACTGGTTCGAACTGGTTCTGCAAAATTTAAGAGGTTTGCAGCCTTGTATGAAACGAAAGGGCCAAGCTAACTTCGTCTGTCCCGAAGTTTTTATACCCTTGCAAATGCTGGTTTTGAAATGTCAGAGTTTAAGAACGCTTGCATAAAAATCTAACAATTTTTTAACTAAAACCCATTTTCCTACAGGTAAACATCTGATTTCGACCAAATTTCACGAATCTTTTTGAAAACATATCAAATTAACAATCGCCGAATTTAAGAACGATAAAATTGAAAACAAAAAAGTTTTTCTTACTAAAACCCATTTTCCGACCGATGGTTCCTATGACAGCTATAAGATATAGTCATCCGATCTTGACCAAAATTTGAAAATCTGTTTGAAAGCATATAATATTAATAATGGCCGAGTTTAAGGGCGCTTTCATTGAAAACAAAAAAGTTTTTCTCACTAAGACCCATTTTTCGACCGATGGTTCCTCTGGCAGCTATAAGATATAGTCATCCGATCCGGACGTTTCCGACATCTTAGCAGCGTGCAGTAAAAAGAAGACTCTGTGCAAAATTTCAGCTCGATAGCTTCAAAACTGAGAGCCTAGCTTGCGTAGAAACAGACAGACAGGCGGACAGACAGTCGGACGAACAAAGCTCAATCGACGGGCTTGAGGTTGTAGGCTTATTCCAATCGCAGGGTAAAGGGTAGAGGGGAAGTGGACCTTAAGGTCAAGCTCTCTCTTCTCACCGGCTGTCCGTTGGTTGGCATTCAAAAAGGCTATTGACCCTATATAGAAGCAGGCAGAGAATGACTTTGAGGTAGGTCAGGCTTAGGGGACAGAGGGATTTCAGACGAGCCCATATATTGGGGTGGTAGTGGGTGCCAAAAGGCAGTGAAAAATCGAATCGCAAGGGGACCGGCAGTCAGTTAATGCTGATGCTAGAAAATCAAAAGCTTTCACGCCGAAAGTTTTAAATAAATTCGTTTTATTTGCAACGAAATTGCCCTGTGCGGAATAAATATAGTTAAATTAATAAAGAAAACTGTGACATAAAAACCAGGAAAAAAATATTTAAGAAAAGTGACAGTTTTTTTGGTTCTTCCAGCGTAGCCGTCTTCTGGTCCGCACGAGGACGGCCACGGGTGTCCTTTTTTTACCTTCATCGCCAAAAATAAACAGGAACTTCAGCAGTAGAAGGATTCTGCCACTCCATCCATTTGCCCTACTCTTTTAACCCCACTCGTTGTCCAGCCAGAGTCCGAGAAGTAGAAGCGACTTAGAGAAGCCGGGATCGCCAGAGGGCCACTCTGAGCGAGGAGTCTACCTGCGGGGATAAATAAAAAGGAAAAGAATCAAGTGAGTCCGTTCCAACGCGCCAGGTTAGCCGACCGTCGGGTGTCCCGTGGGAAATTCCTTGCATAGGGAGCGTGCCGATTGGGGTGCGGCAATAAAAGCCAGAAATAGATTTTTAGAAAAAAGTCAAAATCATAAATCGAGACGTAAACAGTCCAAACCCTTCCAAATTGGTAGAGGCGAGTGTCGTCTCGAGTTCCTGCCAAGTGGGAGCAAAAGTAGATTTATAAATTTAACCATAAAAAAAATAAAAGCAAAAGAAAAGGGAAACCCCTTGACACATGCTAGTCTTAGTATAATTTGAGCCCGGCTAGCCAATGGCATAAAGTTAAATATATACATATACATACAAATAGCTACATATCCATAAAATTCCTAGTCCTTCACTTGCTGAAAGAGCTCTTGAGGTAGGTTAAGGTAGATTTAAGTATCATTCTGCACTGAAACGGGGAAACTATATCCTATATTTGTATATTTACGTGTGTGCCGATGCGTCCGTTGGCGTAATTTTCTTGAATGTTGTCCTTGGTCATCGCCATGTTTCACCGGTGAATGACCTAGCCATAGTTGGCAGCGAAAGCGATCGACAATATAATTTTTGTTAATTTTTTTTGTGGATGGTTTTGTTTAAATCTGAAAAGAAATTAAATAAGGAAAGAAGTTAGTTAGTAGGATTATCTTTAATACATTGTCCACCTAAACCGAACAACCACAATGTGTTGCTAAATTTACGCAGAAGGGGGGGTGGATCTCCTTTTGACCGCCATGGACATATAGTAGGCTGATCTGGATGGATGACGCCAGCAAATGGGCAGCTGGAGGATGAGTCCGCTGCAGGAAGGGTGGGTGCGCCAGGATTCCGGTCTGGGATCCAATTTTGGAACTTTCCGTTTTTTGCTCATAACTTGAGTATCGTTCATACGATCTTTATCATTCCTTCAGCAAATCGATAAATAATTTTCATTACTAGATATCTCTAGAAGGTACGAACCATCTATCATCAAAACTGTGGAAGATACACGTTTTTTCCAAACGGGCTGACAGAGATCCTCTAACTGAACCCTCCCCGAGGGTGTCAGCTGGGCAATGGACACTGTATGCACCTCGGCTAAAAGCGAGCTATACCTAGGGTCACTTGCGCGTCTTACACCCAGGAAATGCAGTGTCTAGCTAAGGCGAAGGCCAGCACTATCCAGCTTCAGTTGGGTAGAGTTGAGCCGGAGCCATGGTTAAGAGGTGCCTGGCAGCAGGCATAAAATGCTATGGGGTGGTTCTCAAGAACAAAAAGTAACCAATATGGGTCCATAAAGATGCAAAAAGTACAAGACCAAACTCTGGCTGGGATATTAGCCCAAACGTCGGTGGAAGGCGTGACTGCTACCACCGGCGGGCACGGTGAGGAGAAATCCTCTCTTCGTGTCGCCAGCGGTCACACCTCTGTTGCGGTTGGAGCAGGCGAAGACAGTTGTACAGCTACTGCCAAGACGACAGATAAAGCCAAAGTGTGGCGTGGTACCGCAGTCCATGCAGACTCGGACTGCGAGTCGCACGGCGGCTCAATAAACTCGGAGGCCGAGGAAAAGCTGCTGCTCTCCCCAGTCCAGGCGGGCTCTAGTACCTCAAGTAAGGTAAGGCCCAAAAGGACTAAGGAGGGCATGCGAGCGAAGGCCCAATACAAGGCGGCGCTTAAGATCAAAGCGCGGCTCGATGGCAGCGGTAAGCTCTCCCCAGAAGAGAGCAAAAAGCTGGCATGGGCCGAGCAAAAGATCAAGGAGGGTCGCAAGCACTTTGCGGAGAGACCGGCGATGAAAGCCACCTCCGCCGCATACGTTAACAGGGTGGAGGAAAGCGTGGTAATGAAGCGGCAGCGCTCATCCGAGCAAGCGATGGTAGAGGCCCCAGTCACCAAACGGCCATGCCCAAGACCGCGGAGCCATGCTTTACCAAGCTCCACCCCAAACACACAAAAACCGACAAAGGAGTCAGCCAGCGACGAGGCAAAACGGCATCTCACCGTAGCCCTAGTCGACAAAAGCGACCCTTTCGGAAAAATGACGCCAGAACAGTTGAAGCAAGTGGAGGGGATGCTGTTCGAAGAAATTTTAAAAGGATGGACGACCCAGAAGCGCAACCGGTAACGTTTGACGGAGCAGACTGGCTGTTTGGAGTCAAGATCCTCAAATGCATGGACGATCATGGGAAGCCCATGGGAGGGCTCAGCTGGAGGTTGTTGACAGAACATGTATTCCGTCAGTTCCGAAGGCGAAAGTGCTCTTCCCAAGGGTAGTACCAAAGGAGCAGGCGCTGAAACTGTTACGGTGGCAAAACCCGGACGTGCCAACAAACGACTGGAAGGTGCTTTATGTTGCTAAGCCCGACAAGAACGGGCAGCACATGGTCCTCCAGATCAACAAGGAGGCCGACGATTTGCTCTACCCAAGGTTCGGGAAGATGGCGTGGGGAGTAGGCAGCGTGCACCTACGACTCAAAAAGCGCCACCCAGAAGACAAGAACGAGCACACGCTGGAGGCAGGGGAGGTCGAAAAGAACCTTGGCATCGACGAGATGGTCGAAAGAGCCAGCAGCCTCGACATTACAGAGGCAGTGCACTCTGCTCAGAACGAAGGGGATGGTGTCTCAGCCATGGTAGTTGACCCATCCAGCCTGGAGAACGATGAGGATGAGGATTCAACCATTGTAGTTGACCCATCCGGTCCGGGGGACGCCGACAACGATCATGCAGTTTAAGGTCCTCCAGGTCAACTTGCATAAAAGCAAGCTTGCGTCGGCGGAGCTCCTGATAACCCTTGGGGAAGGGCCGGCGGATGTGGCCTTAGTTCAGGAACCTTGGATTGCGGCAGGGAACAAGGTCTCAGGGCTAAGGTCACCAAATTACAACACTTTCCACCCCACCGCGGTAAGTAAGGCACGGACAGCCATTCTGGTAAGAAAAGGCATCTACGCTTACCTTATGTCAAATTACAGCACGGACGACCTCACAGTTGTGGCCCTGGAAGGCCACGATGATGAGCCAATAATAATGGCGTCATGCTACATGGCACACGAGCGAGAGTCACCACCATCCGAGCTCGTACGTCTAACGGCCGAGGCGAGTAGGAAAAACCAGCCACTTGTCATCGGAACGGACGCCAACGCACATCCCACAGTGTGGGGCAGTCCGGACATAAACGACAGAGGTGAGTCTCTACTAAGCTTTATACTACAAACTAACATAAAAGTAGAAAACGTTGGAGATGTGCCCACTTATGTGGGACCAACATCGGCCAACGTCCTAGACCTAACTCTGACCTTAGGGAACAGTACTCAGGCATCAGAATGGAGAGTCCTCGAAAGACTCTGCTTCTCAGACCACAAGTACATCCATTTTAAGATCGAGTTCAACCACAACCAAACCAGAAAAACCTACAGGAACCCCCGGAACACCAACTGGGTGAAGTACCTTAAAACGGTAGAATCAAAACTACCTACGCCAGTGAACATCTGCTCGGTAGACGATATTGAGATGTCCGTGAAGACGCTCACGTCCAACCTAACCGAAGCATACAAATCCTCATGCAAACTCACAGTTAGCAAACGGAGAACCAGACCCCCCTGGTGGACCCCAGCGCTGAAAGAGCAGAGGAAGGACGTGCAAGAATGCTTCAAACTCGCCAAAGAAGCGGATGAGCAAATAATTTGACGGCCCAACGTCTTTGTGCGGCAGGCACCATGGCGCTACAAAGCTATGGACACAGCATGGTGGGTAGAGTGATCAACAGTAGCACGGACTACATGATCCCAAAAACCAACTTCACAGGTGCATCAGCATTACTGGGACCAGAAGACTGGCGTATAGGACTGGCCCAGGAAGCAATGCACATATTTACAGACGGCTCCAAGATGACCTCAGGAGTCGGAGCCGCTGTATACTGCGATGAGCCGGAATTGAGGCTCTCCTATAAACTGCCAGACCACTGCACCATATTCCAGGCGGAGGTCTTCGCAATAAGGAAAGCAGCGGAATTGGCAGAACAATACGCACCAAACAAACAAATAAACATATACGTTGACAGCCAAGCGGCAATAAAAGCAATGCAGAGACACACCATTAACTCCAAAAATGTTCTGGCAAGCAGGGAGGCAATAGATTCCCTCAGCATCTCTAGAAAGGTGCAAATCTACTGGATTCCCAGCCACCGGGGCATTGATGGAAACGAAATGGCTGACAGTCTTGCAAAAGCCGGAACCGCACTAAGCCAAGAAGCAACACGAAACATATCTATCTCCGTACAGAAGATACACAGCAAAATGGAGGAGATAGCGGAGAAAGAAGCAGAGGAAAAGTGGAAGAACACAACCGGCTACAGAATCTCAAAAATCATGTGCAAGACAAGAGACAAAAAACTCACGCACTATATGCTACAGCTTCAAAGAAGAGACTGTAGACTGCTTATAGGCATACTAACTGGTCACTGCCTAGCAGCTGCTCACGCGAAAAAGCTAGGAATCACGACAACGGACATCTGCAGGAAATGTACGGAACCTGGAGTCGTTGAAACTCTGGAACACCTCATCTGCAGCTGCCCAGATCGCTAAGACGAGACTAAGAAATCTGCACTCCCCTATGTTAGTTTCCGTAAATTTTTCGTATTTTAACTTGTCTTGGAGATGCTGACCAACTGTTAATTAAGACGGGGTCAGACCAGTCAGTTATCATTACCGTTCGTTATTCTAATGAAGTAAATCTTTAGTGTGGTCGATGCTTTAATTCACTGTGGATTGATAGATCTGAGTTCAGAATCTTGGTTCTGTACCCGGTGATTAATTTATCGGATCACTAAAGCATATATTTGCCTATATGAGGTTGAGATTGTCCTTGATGGATGACTTCGTCAAGTTCCTCCTTCTTATAGATAAAATTCTCACAACTAATATTTTAGGTTCAGAAATTCTGGAGAAATCACACAAGCTTAAAGAAGTTAATATTAATGAAATGCAAGCCGTTATTGAAGGATAAGACCCATATTATATTAAAAATATTATTTTCGAAATATATCTCTTACCGTTTACGTATGTATTATATTTTATCGCTAAATTCACTATATTCGTTTAATATAGTTTATTACGAAGATATCGTATATAGTTATTAGTATATTTGTTGAGCGACCATAAGCATAATTAGTAGTTATGGCCGTAAGACGCAGCGCTGAGGATTTATTATCCCTTTCGACAAATGATGCACTTGCTTGTACAATTTGTAATGACACAAGTGTAGACACGGTGATAGTAGAGACTCCCTGCAAACATAAGTTCCATCACTCCTGTATCTTGAACTGGTTAAGCACCAAAGAATCTTGTCCAATCTGTAGGCAGCAGTGCACACGTACCAAATTGCTAATAAAAGAAACTCTACCTACAGAAACTATATCTCAGCCAGATAGACCTGTTAGAGGCGCGGTTGAAAATACCTCCACAGGGGATATATCTCGAACTCGCGTGAACACTAGATCGAACATTAGGAATACACCGATCGTTTCCAATGTACGACCTACACAGAATACTAGACGCGACACCGGACGTAACAGATCAAACTCCGATCCGAATGCCATATCGGAGCAACGAATTCAACAAATTATTTCAGGATCGTTAGAACAGTATCAAGCAAGCCTCAATGCGATCATATCATATCAAATCGCAGCAACAATGAGAAATCTGAACATATCTCAAAATGCGCCTTTAGCTCGCGAAGACCCTCAACTCGAATGGGAAAATGAGATTCCACCGATCAGACCACCCACTCGACATGATCGGGATCATATTCCGAGAAACGAATCGAAGCGTGATATCGAATTGGCACTTTAAATTTAGCGGTACTTCGAATGATATACCGATTGAAGATTTCATTTATCGGGTGAACTGTCTCACTGCCCAATGTTTAAATGGAAATTTCGAGTTTTTATTCCAGTTCGCAAATTTACTATTTGCTGGACCTGCGTTGTCTTTTTATTGGCGAGTGCACAGGGCAGCTGAGCATTTAAACTGGTTCCAATTATGCAATAAATTGCGGGAGAGGTATCAGGACCAGCGAACCGATCGAGACATTAAGCAAGCCATGAGACGTCGCAAACAGGGAGCAAATGAGACTTTTGATGAGTTTCTAGACGGCATGCTAGCTATGACTCCTTGCGCGAGCCAATGTCTGATAGCGATTTCACTGTTGAAATCAAACACAATTTAAAGCCCGAGTTGAAACATGAACTCTTACATGTGGATACCCCTAACATAGCGACTTTGCGTAAAGAGTGTCATAGACACGAAGACTTTTTTTGTAGTTATCGATCCAAAGCAGCTTCTCGTCCAGCTCATCCTACTAAAAGGTTTGTCAATGCCATCGCACATGGCTCTAGCTCTGAACCGCCAATGTCAGATGAAATTTGTGTTGTTAGATCACCAGAGAAAACTAAATGTTGGAATTGCGATGCTACACAGATACCACGATTGTATTAGTCCTCGTCGTATATTCTGCTACGGCTGTGGAGCTTTAGATACGTATAAGCCCAGATGCGTTAGATGTAGCAAAGCCCCGGAAAACGGAGCACAGGATGTTCACCGGAGAATAAACGGGGACATCCGACACAAGCTTCGGATGAACCTAGCCCAACCCCAACCATATTGTCTGCACCACCTGACTTATCAAATAATTCACCAGATTTTCCTTCTTTCCGGCATTTTAAGCCTTATCACGTTAGATTAAAAGAATATAATCAACGCCGGAAAGAAATATTTCAACCAGATATTAGCGTTGTATCAAAAACACGTGCTGCAGCACGGATACACAAATTTTGGAGACCTAGACATAAATTGAAACGTTTTGTAGTGTCAGCCATTTCGAACAAATACGATGATATTCGACCTTTCATAAATTTAGATATATTCGGTCAGCAGTATCTTGCACTGTTAGATAGCGGAGCAAACAAGAGTGTAATTGGCGGAAACCTGGCTAAACACATTCTAGCTGGTACAGCTAAGTTCGATAAAATGAAAGGAGTAGTCCAAACGGCGGATGGGCAGAAACAAAACGTTGAAGGCACCTTAACAGTACTTCTAAATTATAACTCAGTACAAACTGATTTTGAGTTTCTGATAGTATCATCCATAAAACAGGATATAATTTGTGGAATAGACTTTTGGCGAAGGTACAATATTACCATTTCCCACTCCTGCGCTATAAATGAGTTAAAAGTAGAAGAAGATGCGCCAGACAAATTGTTGTTGACTACGGTGGAGAGATCCAAATTAAATTCAGTAATTAACTCATTCCCTTCTTTTGAGAGAGACGGTCTGGGTAAAACAAGTTTAGTTGAACTTTCGATCGATACTGCTGGTTCAAAGCCAATTAAACAAAGGTTCTATCCATTGTCACCGGCCAAAGAAAAACTTTTGTGCAATGAGATCGATCGTATGCTAGAACAAGGTGTAATCGAAGAAGCGTTTTTGTATCGATGCTCGGAAACTTAATGCTGCGACTATAAAGGACGCTTATCCGATGCCTATTTTATATGGCTTAATAAGTCGTCTACCGCCTGAATTTTGTATATCGAAAATCGATCTAAAAGATGCCTTTTGGCAGATTTGCTTAGATCAAGAATCTCGACCAAAAACTGCCTTCACCGTTCCAAATAGACCCCTATATCAGTTTAAGAGGATGCCATTTGGATTGACGAATGCACCTCAAACTATGTGTCGTCTAATGGACCAGGTAATTCCGTATAACATGAAGTCACACGTTCTAGTTTATCTAGATGACCTGTTGGTGTTATCATCAAGCTTCGAAGAACATCTGTTACACTTAACAGAAGTAGCATATCGGCTTCGACAAGCAGGATTAACGATAAATGTACAAAAATCTCAGTTCTGCTTGAAAAAGGTTAGCTACCTTGGTTATGTAGTTGGTGAAGGGTCACTGCAGGTCAACCCTGACAAAATCCAAGCTGTCGAACAATTTCCAATTCCCCAGAGTCGAAAGCAGCTCAGGAGATTTTTGGGCATGACAGGATGGTATCAGCGATTCATATCCCAGTACTCAGCTGTAGTTTTCCCGCTAACAGAACTGTTACGTAACAGACCGTTTGAGTGGAACGAACAGGCGCAGACTAGTTTCGAGAATATCAAATCTGCACTCTGTTCTGCACCGTTTTTGATACACCCAAACTACGAAAAGCCCTTCATTGCTCAATGCGATGCATCAGTACATGGAGTAGGAGCTATCTTAGCTCAAACCGATGACTCAGGATGTGAGCGCCCTATCGCTTACATGTCAAAGAAATTGAATAAAGCGCAGCGAAACTATACGGTAACGGAGCTCGAATGCCTTGCAGTTGTGTTAGCTGTGAAGAAATTTGGAATGTGTATAGAGGTCACTCCTTTAAAATCGTTACCGATCACGCCAGCCTCCGTTGGCTAATGAGTCAACCTGATCTCAGCGGAAGGTTAGCCAGGTGGGCAATTAAGCTTCAGGGTTTTCATTTCGAAATCGAACATCGAAAAGGGAGTCAAAATATAGTAGCGGATGCGTTATCACGTTGCTTTGAACAATCGTATGAAGTTGCTGCTGTCGATTTTGAAGTTCTTCCTGAAATCGATCTAGAGTCCCAAACTTTTCAGTCAGATGAGTATTCTACACTCAAGGAGAAAGTACGATCTTCAAACCTGCCTGACTTTCAGAGAGTCGATGAATACGTATATCACCGGTCCAGCTTTCCTGCTAGCCGATCTGAAAACGCTGATGACTGCTGGAAACTAGTGGTACCAAAAGACTTGCGTCAAAACGTGATAAGATCAGCTCACGATCAACCAACAGCTGCTCATTGCGGGATAGCGAAATGTCTAGAACACATTCGAAGCAGATTCTTTTGGCCAAAAATGGTACTCGAGATCCGCGACTATATTTCGAAATGCAAATTATGTAAGACATCCAAATATCCTACACAAGCACTGAAACCACCTATGGGCAGTCAAGTGATCAGCGAAAGGCCATTTCAAAGACTATACATAGACTTTATTGGACCTTTCCCGCGTTCTAAAAAAGGAAATATCGGTATATTCATAGTACTCGATCATTTCTCAAAATTCACCTTTCTTAGGCCCATAAAGAAATTCACAGCTAAGATAGTGATCCATATTTTGAGAGATGATGTGTTTCTGTGCTTTGGCGTTCCAGAAACGATCGTGAGCGATAATGGTACACAGTTCAAGAGCCACGAATTTGCTGAGTTTCTAGCCAAGTATGGTACACAACATGTGCTTATGGGAGCCTATGCGCCACAAGCTAATGCAGCGGAGAGAGTAAACCGCTCAATTAACGCAGCACTTAGAGCCTATGTACGATCAGATCAGCGAGAGTGGGATACCTTCCTTAGTGGGATCAACTGTGCGCTGCGAAATTCCATCCATCAGTCGATAGGAGCATCTCAATACCTAGTTGTTTTCGGACAACATATCGTGACACACGGTCAAGATTACAAATTGTTGAGAAAATTATATATGCTCAGGGAAGGACTAGCCAATTTGGAACGATCGGATGATCTCGCATTAATCCGTTCTAGTATCAATAAACACCTGACCAAAGCATATGACAATAATCGGCGAACATATGATTTACGAACCAGACCACGTTCTTTTGAAGTTGGCCAGGAAATTGTAAAAAGGAATTTTGCGATAAGTAACCTAGCGGCTGGATTCAATGCAAAGTTGGCACCTATAGGAGTCAAAGCTCGGGTTACTAAGAAATTAAGAAATTCATTGTACCAACTGGAAGATTTAAACGGCAAAGCAATTGGAACTTTTCATGCAAAAGACCTTTGGTAAAGGCTATGCACCCTTTTTCAGCTTTTATTGTAGCCTGATCGACTCAAATCAAACCTGTGTTATAGGGGTGCGTTTATTTGAATTTGAATAGTCGTGTGGGCGTAACGGTTTTAACTGCCACGACAAGCAGCACGAGTTGGCAGTTCCCCAATCGAAGGCAGCCGATAGTGGCGGTAGCTCGATTCAGTTCAAGAGCCAAGCGGCGGTCACACTTTCTTTTCCATCTTCCGGTCAAAGACGACAGACGTGCCTTCAATTAAAAATTCCATTGTGTGTGAGCAAAAGTTAATATAATAGAACAGAACTCATCCATCCACAACAGCATCCTGGTGATCCAGTGATTGCGACGATCAGCTTGCCGCTGTCGTTCGCAATTCCTTTTGCGAAATCAATTTCTTTCTATTTGTTCGACCTAACCTAAAACCAGGTATGCAAAGCTGTGTAACTCCAAACGCGAGCTATAAATATTTCGCTTCTGCAGTTCATATATGCAGTTAGGCAAGATTATCGTGTACACCAGCGTGGTATAGCCAATCTGTGACGGATGCCGGTCGAGGTTGTCTAAACCTACGCATAAAAAATACGACACACACATATGTATGTAGCCACATGCACACGTATGTATTTATGTATGTGTGTGTATGTTCAATTAGAAAATGTAATTAACATGATCCCAGCATCTCCGCAGTGTACTAAAGTGTTTTTATACCCTAGTGGGACTAGTTATATACACGTCCTGGCCTTTGCGGTTGCCACACGTGGCCTGCCGGAGTCAGAAGTAGCCGCTTGCGAAGCTCCGTTTAGACAAGTAGCCCTGACGACTGCTTACAACAACAACAATTCGACAAAAGCGTGGGACATGCATTAGGATCCAATCCGCAACCCTGCGAGTGTGTCGTACCAGGCTGTGTTACCCTCTTTCACCCACTGTGCTTTCGGTGTTCGGTGCACCTTCATATATCACACCCACTGTGCGTGTGCCCCCACCGAGACTCATCAACCTGCACCCACTGTGCGTTTGTATCGCTGTGCATTTAGTGACAGCATCGACTTACGAACAACGTGTCCACATACGTTGTCACCATCTCCATAAGTGTTGGAGGAACCTTTATTGAGTTTAAGCTAAATATAATTACATTTTATTAATCATTCCCTTAATTTTTAAGATGTGGTATGGTATGTAGTCTGCATTTTGATGTATATACATTTACTTATGATAACATTCCAACCCCATACAGCCATCAGTCAGCAGGCCTGTCGACAACGGTGAGAGAAGCTGTTTAAGTATTGTAAGTACGGCATAGCCGCCTAAAACCGTCCATCGAAACGAAGTATAAATATATATATCAAGAAACCCCTTTCATACAGAGTTACATGCCTACCCAAGTTACAAGTGCAAGGCTTAGATATGTACGCAAACTTCACATAGAAATACTATTTTTCAGCTATACATGGTACCTATCCATGGTCATCATATCTAAGCGCTGCATAGTCATTTAGTTCCTAGTTTTCTCTTGACACTATCCATCTTTTGTCAGCAGCACCTAGTCTGCCTTTTGTATTATTAGTTGCTTATGGCGAATAAGAAAAGTTTCCTTTTTGAATTTGACCCACCGAATTAGTCCGCATATAATGAAATTTGTTTTATAATTTTTGTTTTTCTGACCTTAATGAATTTTGATTAAAATGCGTTAAATCCTTTATAATGGGCACCTGATATAATTGGTTTGCATTCAATATGGGTAAAGGCACAAATATCAATTGACCTTTACTAGGTTGGGTGGGTAATAGAAAGAGAACACTAAAGTCTTGTTCTCCCTCCTTCTTCAAAGCTTGTGTGATCAATTTAGGGACCCCATATGGATTGAACCCCTTGTCCTTCCCTCTCCCGGAACTCTGTCTACTCTCTTTTGTCTGTCTAACCATACAGTTTACTAGGGTACAAAAGTACACACCCCATTTTCCCTGAGCAAAGCTGGCACTGCACCATACTCCAGGTGGATGTCTTCGCAATAAGGAAAGCAGCGGAATTGGCAGAGCAATACGCACCAAACAACCAAATTAACATAACATTGACAGCCAAGCGGCAATCAAAGCAATGCACAGACACACTATTAACTCCAAAAATGTTCTGGCAAGCAGGGAGGCAATAGATTTCCTCAGCACCTCTAGAAAGGTGCAAATCTATTGGATTCCCAGCCACCGGGACATTGATGGAAACGAAATGGCTGACAGTCTTGCAAAAGCCGGAACCGCACTAAGCCAAGAAGCAACACTAAACATATCTATCTCCGTACAGACGCTATGCAGAAAGAAGGAGGAGATAGTGGAGAAAGAAGCAGAGGAAAAGTGGAAGCACACAACCGGCTGCAGAATCTCAAAAATCATGTGCAAGACAAGGGACAAAAAACTCACGTACTATATGCTACAGCTCCAAAGAAGAGACTGTAGACCTGGAGTCGTCGAAACTCTGGAACATCTCATCTGCAGCTGCCCAGCGATCGCAAAGACAAGATTAAGACATCTGCACTGCCCAAGTCTCACATCTCTTGAAGAGGCGGCAAGGAAGTCTCCCAAACATCTATTGGCATTTGCCAAAACGTCAAAGATCCTCTTTGATTTCTAATGGTACCCAGAAAAACCACCCGGCCTTACTAAGGACCGTAAGGTCTATGTGTGGCCCCTACAAAGGGCCAGCCGGAACTGCCTACCTACCTACCTTGGGTATATAATTTATTTGGTACCTCATTTGAATTTCGAATATTTTTGTAAGAATAGCAAAACCAAGACAAAAAAAACTAGGAATAAAATTTAAGGAAGACAAAATTACGAGGGAAAAATAAGGAAACAAAAAGTATAAAAATTAGGAAAAATCTAGTTCATTAATATTAAAACAAGTGAGAAAGTCGGTCAAGCCCGGCTATAATATACTCTGCACCCAGTTAATGCCGCCGCTCGCATTTGCTCACTCGTTATCTGTGTTATAAAAAAAAGGCCATAACTCTGGAACTATTCAGTTTCCCATTTAGAGACCAAATTTTGAGAAAAAAATTAAGAAAAAAAACGTCCCTTCGCGGCAATTAATATTTTTTTTCTTATTTCCGCGATTTGGTAACCAAAAAAATATTGAAATAATTTTTAAGTGTAAGTAATTTGAAAGTTTGGGACCGGATGTAAATTTACATTTTTTTAAAATATATTTTTTACCAATGGCTTTGGATAGCAAGCAATTGACATTTCGGCAAAATGCTGAAAATACTTATAAACTATTTTACAACAAAGAATACAAGAAAGGTATTTCTAGCAAAAAAAAAGTTGAGTGGCCGATTTTTCATGGAATCACCCATATATATTCATGACCAGCATCAACAGCCGAGTCGACATAGCACAAAACAGTCTATCTGTCTGCCGTCACAGTGTGCGGCAGTCACCAGTCAGTCTGTCAGTCAGGTTAAACTCTCTTATATATAAAGATAGATGTCGGAAACATAAAGTACTAAATTATAGAATTATTCTTCCCCTAGATCCATATAATTGTTTGCATGAATACAGAATGACTATTTAGATATAATTGCATTTAATACATGCCCACGCAATCTTCCGCAATGCAATGTTTGTGGAAAAAGTTTAAGTGGAAAACTGAGTTACGTTAGGTTAAAACTGAATTAATGAATAAATAGTATCAGAAAAAAATTATACAACGAAAAGGATCTGCTGAACGCAGAGCTACATTTTCCCCAAAAGTCGCTCAAAACAAAAAATCGGAACGCCGCACGAATTAAGCGTTAGAACTTTTTCAGAAGCGTTAGAGGGCGTTATTTGCAGTAGCGCTTGCGCTTACGTGGACGGCTGATTTCGTCGCCATGGAGAATGTATGTAAGTAAACTGCAAATATTTTTAAAAATGTTTATTAATTCATTTTATTCATTTACAGCCGATGAGAAAAAGTGGAGTTGTAAGGACACCAAACTCCTCGTTACTTTGTATCCGGAGAAAAAGGATGATTTCCGTGACCCAAAGAATAAGAAGAAGTCGACTTGGATGCAAATCGTGGCCAAAACGGAAGACCACCGTGTTTTTGGGCAAACTCCTGACAAACTTGACCGGAAATTCCGAAACTTGAAGAAAACCTAGGACAGCATATAACTGCGAAATAAAAGCACTGGCCACGGAACCACCAAGTGGCAGTTTTTCGACGAAATGGAATCCATTCTAAATGACTGGCGTAACAGTAGCTCGATGGTAGAAGAATATGACGCTATCGAAAAACTTTGAAAAACTGAACGCAATGAACATACATATAAAACTCCTTTTAAAATATGTAGATGACATATTGTCATCGAATACGATACAGAGAAAATTTAAGAAGTACTAAACAAACAACACAGACGAATTCAGTTCACGGTAGAAATAGAGGATAAGAACAAAATAGCCTATCTAGACACAGAGATCACAAGGGACAAGGAAACACTAATATTCAACTGGTATACTAAACCAATGGCATCGGGCAGATTAATCAACTACAACTCAAACCATCCACTCAACCAGAAAATCAACACGGCTAAAAATCTGACTAGAACAGCCTACTCATTAAGCAATGAACAGTTTAGACCAAACAACTACATAAAAATAAAGAAAATTTTACTGAACAATGGATACCCAGAACAACTCATTAATCGACTAATTAAGGAAACAACAGACAACTTATTTAATAAAAACGAGAGCGTAAGTTAAAGTTGGGTCTAACCTACTTCGATATACCCGTTACTCATGCATAGAAATGTTTAATAGCCTTCTTGTGTGCCTGAGGTGGGACAGCCGAAAAGTATGCAACATTTTTTTAACTCGGCTGTTTATCATCCGATCTTGATGAAAGTTGGAGGGCTTATAGATGTTGCGAATATAAACTTAAGTTTTAAATTTGAGATCGATATCTCAAAAATTGTGGGAGTAATTCAACATTTTTTATTGTGCGGGCGGGGGTGGGCGTGGCAAAAATTTGAAATAAACTTGATCTGCGTGCAGACAATAGGAGTCTACATTTCAAAATTGGTTGCTCTAGCTCTTCTAGTCCCTGAGATCTAGTTGTTCATACAGACAGACGGACAGACGGTCAGACGGACAGGGCTATATCGACTCGGCTGTTGATGCTGATCAAGAATATATATACTTTAAATGGTCGGAAATGATTCCTTCTGCCTGTTACATACATTTGCACGACTTTAGTTTACCCTTTTACTCTACGAGTAACGGGTATAAAAACACCAAGCAGAACCAACAAGAACCAAAGAAATACATAAGCGTCCCGTATATTCAAAATTTAACAAATGCAAAATCAATAACAGAAATATTGCCAAAACAAACGACACAACAGCTGATATTCGCCTACAAAGCCCATAATAACACAAGAAGCTTATTTTCAAACACAAAAGACCGAATTAAAAAGGAAGACAAGAGCGGGGTTGTGTACGAAATCAAATGTGAGGGCAAAGACGGAGAAAAATGCAACGGAATCTACATAGGCACGACTAAGCGCTCTCTGGGCACGCGAATAACTGAACATAAAAGAGATGCCCAGAAGAGCAAAATAACAACAGCTCTAGCAGAACATGTCACAACAACAAACCATACAGCTGACTTCGAACATGTTAGAATACTGGATGTGGAAACGAGATGGAACACAAGAATGACACTGGAGAGCTTGCGGATCCAAGAGAGAGCGGATCCACAGAGAGGACGTACAACAAACAAATTTCATATACGCAGCGGCACTGTCACAGAGGAGAAGCAGCGTCAAGACAAAAATTAAATAAACAAATATTGAACAGAAATCAAAAACATGGATAGACTGACAACAAACAGCAATAACAAAGTGCAATACAGGAGACAAATATGACGACAACCAATTAGGTATTTGACATTTAAAGCAAATTTATATATATGTAGTGAATATGTGTACGGATGTATGTATGTATTGTATCGACATAAAAACAGACTCCCTGAAGAAGGCAGCAAAAGATAGCCGAAACGCGTAGGAGAACAGCTGACTTCAAGAATGTTTTAACTGCAGCAAAGGAGGACGGCCTAAAATAACCCCAGTAGAAGATCACATAGCAAACGAAACGGCCTATATCAAAACCAACATATCGCAGTTGAATCCAGCAGCGCTCCGGTGGAAGCGCAATTGGGCTGTCCCATCCGTGATAAACGGAAACGGAAGGCTGCTGTTGAAAAGGAACGTTACTACGCCAACAGAAAGGCTATTCAAATGGGGGAGGCCCGTACTGAAGAGCTAAGCAAGCTACTAGAGGTTCTGCAGGAGTCCAACAAGTTGCAAGCTGAGCGCAAAAAGCTTCTAAAGGAGTATCTTTCAAAAGCACCCTAATAAGACTTATAACATTTATATTTAAGTCAGTCTATAATGAGAAATGAATCTCTTAAAATGTTCCTTCACCAAATGTGCCGCTAAATAATAAAAATACATAAGAATATAAGTGGCTAATTCGCTGAAGTGATACATATGTATACAATTAGGTGTTTTATCTAACTCGTAAACATTTTTTCATTCATTCAAAACAGCTGCACCTTAAAACATCCGAATGAAACGTAGATTCAGACAGACATGCTGAAGCTCCAAAAATAAATTCTTAATGAGAGTTTTCAAAATTTAACATTAAATGACTGATTGTGAAGAAGAGATGTTTATGAAAGCAAAAGAAAGCAATAAACAAATATCAAATATAAAATCTGTAAATGATGTTCAAGATTCCTTCGAAAAACGAGGACTTAAAAAATATGGCCTTAACTATACTTGCTGTTACAGCAACGAGTTGAACGAGCCCTTTCAACACTTAGGGCCGTTTTCTCATGTTCATGTTTTTGCTCAAATCGAAATCCATCTCGATTTTGCATCTAAATGGTTTTTGTGCAATTGGTTGTCTCATGTAGGTTGATTATAAATTCGGGCATTTACCGGGTCACACCGGGAGGGCTGGAGTGGTCAAATACTAGGTTGGCAGCACCTCTGCACTCGGCTGAATTATGATTTTTCATTGCGCGCCAGTTTTAAAAATTAAAGCAAGAATTTTACAGAGGAGGAGAAGGTTTTTCTTTTGGAACGACTTGTTACTATGATGGAAGATTAAGCAGTAGGTCGAAAGCCATGTTCACACAGGCAAATAATTTGGACAAATTTTCATGAAAATTGGGCTAAATATGCCAAATTGTGGAACTTTCCGGCCATATTTGACCAAATTATTTGCGTATGGAACCAGAGTTTAAGTTTTTAATCCTGTAAAATCTTTAATCATGGCTTTTTAATCAAAATTTAGCCAAATTAATTGGATGTGTAAACTTAGCTTAAGCAATGAACTAGGGGAATTAGAATGTGCATCTGTAATATCAGCAATGTCTGCAGGTGTTCTTATATATTAAAGGCACATCCAATATTTTCCATTTTTGGTTTACTTAATTACAATTCAGACTTTACTGTTTTTAGCAGCAGTTGTTTTTTGTTTTCAAATATTTTCCAGTGTGACCATATGCGCGGATACACAAAAATACTAAATTTGCATAAGAATGTACATGGATTTGAAATCAATGAGGTTGAAGTAGATCATCTAGATGGTTAGCATTGAACATGAGCAAAGCAAATGCAGCAAATCCACCTAGATTTGCAAAAACACCAACATGAGAAAACGGCCCTTAGTTTGGATCTTTCTTATCTAAGAGCTGGTATAGATGAACAGCTCAGAGAAGATATAATGCTTATTAACCTTAACGAAGCAGTTCTCAAAAGTTATAAATGTCAGCTAATGAATTTAATAATTAAAATTACATTATTGATATAAAGAACATTATTTAAAAAAATAAGTATTAATAAATCGGAAGTATACTTTTATGTTCAAGCGAACCGAGGTTCGAACCAAAACCTTGGCTCAAGCGGTTCCAGGAACCGGTCCGCGAACCGAACCTAAGACTTTACAACGGGTTCAAATTCCCGGTCCGAACCTTCTGTAAAATTTTAGAGATTTGCAGCCTTGATTATAATTAATTCGTGCTTCAGAGAGATGACCATTATCTCGAAAAGGTGTAAGCAGATGTACACTAAGCGGATAAGCTGAATCACCTATTAAATGCATGTTGGAGGATACGAGCGGATGATCTTTATTTAAAATTTTGGAATAGAGAGTACTAGATTTATAGACTCGAGCATCATGCATTCTTCCTGGTTGACCAACAAAAACATCAATAAGCTTACAGGTGCTGTCACAAACACCCTGAAGGATAACAGAAAGGATTTGTTTTCTGTTGTAGAAATCGTGTGCATTTCCCACTGGCTGCTTTATTGGGATATGGCAGCCGTCGATAGCACCTATTACACCTGGAATGCTTCGAGATTTCTCCTTAAATATGCCAGCAGTAGGGTGATGGAAATTGGCTCAGTGAAATTAGACCGCGTGAATTAAGACCGCGGTGCATTTTGTATGGCGGTCTAATTTCATTCTGCAAAATGAATTTAGGCCTCGACCATCAAATGAAATTAGACCGCGCGGTCTAATTTCATTTTGCAAAATGAATTTAGACAGCCATCACAAAATGATGAAGCTGGTTTTACCCTAAATGGTCAATGTTGTTCTAAGGCAATTGCTAGTACAAAAATGCCAACAAACCGCGAACCAAGGCTTCGTTGGTATAACTGAAAACGCAGTTCTGTCTATTTTTAGATCTGGTTTGTGGCCTATATGAATTGGTTTGAGGGTGAGTTTAAAAATGGAACTC